>OZ012708.1:49523124-50123124 GCA_963942595.1 Cylloceria caligata
CTCGTCAAATAGTTCAGTTTGAAACTGATGATACAACGTGCTTTTTGTTTTGTCATTCTCGTAAAAAATAAAACAAAAAAGAAAAAATAGCGATTGATGAACACAGACATCATCCGATACGTTGCAATATTTATTTTTCATTTAAAATCAACATTTATCTTGCGCCATTTTATTATGATTTATTTATTTTTTAATTGTTCCTTTCTCTTGTATACTTTCCTGTCTATAATCCTGTATGAAAAGGGCACACGGAGAATAAAGCCTGCAAAGGTAGAATCTTACACATAGCTTTCTTATTATCTTTCAACTTACACAAAGCCACATCCATCGGAAAGTAAATTGATCGATTTTGATTTCCCTATAGAGAAAGCTTTACGATAGGTGCCAAATAAGGAGAAAGCAGTTTGTCACTTTCTACGTTGCAGACGTGTTCAAATACTACGTACACTGTAAAAATCTTCTTTACGAAAATGAATGCATCCGTATATGAAGAATTGATGCCATTTGATGTACAAATATGACGTAATGGCGTAAATTTCTTTTGTGGAGAAAGCTATAATAGCTCGATAGGTTGCAATTTACTCGAATTAGCGTAAATACGTCATTTTTCATTAAAAAGCGGAAACTAAAATATATAAAAATTCAATGGTTTGTTTGTTACAAGGTTACGAATGTTCAATTTAATTGTTCCAAGGGGGTTAACTATATCTCTTGAAAGGTTTATTGTCATACTTTTTATAATGTTACACAATGAATTATCATTAAGAACAATATTTATGCCAATCAGCTAGTGTGAAGGACCATGTACAGAATTCGGTATGTAAAAATATTCACTTTTATAGGATATGGAGCCAATATATCATCCATTAGCTCAGGCTATATATATATTACACTGTAATATCTACGTAAGCGTAAATAAATTTGTACGGGCAAGCCATTGCGAAGAGAATGCAATCACACCGATAGTTTGTCGTATTCATCTGGATTCAGTTAGGTAATTAAGAAAGAAAATAAATATTAAAAGGCTGTATAATTATTGATGAAGTAAAATTAATTGTAAAACATTAGTGGAAGGAGCAACCAACCTGTGTATAACCTCTAAAACCATGTACTAGCTTATAGAGAATTTCCAATCTTTTCCACGTGCAGTAAAATGCAATGCAATTTATTACTTAACATAAGAAACATTCTGCAATTGGTTTCATGTCAATCGGAGCTCTGCTTCTATGTGAAAAAGCGTAAATACCGGTTATAACCTCCAAATTTTGGGGTAGATTTCCTCGTTTGAAGCCGCTAGAGGCCACATAAAAAAAATTAGGTGTCTCTCATTTTATCAACGACAACATATCCAAAACTTATTGAAATCAGAGGGGGGATACCTCGTAATATTTTCTTGTTTGATGTTCAACCCATTTTCATTCCGTGAAAAGAGTAGAATTTTATTAAAATCGAAATACACAAGTAAATGTGTATCTCGGTTGAGACTGAAGAGAGAAGTTTATTTCTTCTTCACTTTTCCGCCGGCAGAGATCGATCTCTTAATAATTTTTTTTTCATCGTCCCTCCTCCATTCTCCCTGCTTTCTTATTTTTTTTAGTTTCTATCTTTTTCCCTGAGTTGTTCATCCCTTCCATCGAGCTTTCCATCACTTTCCCTTCCAGCCGCTTGTCATTTGCACCGAATCCTCGGTTCCACTTTGTCTCAGCATCTCAACTTCTACCTCCGGGTATACTCACCACCACGACACGCATACTCATGACTGCGTGATTCTTTATTCCATTGCGCGTCTCACCTCTTTCTTTTGGTACCAATATTCCACTCTTCTCTTTTGTACTTGTCTTCTCATACGTACAATCCGCTGTTCCTTTCCATGCACCGTACAAAAGACGTAAATGTGTTGTACAAATATATTTATTCCTACATATTCTCCAGAGAGCGTGAACTGTTATCACGACAGTTCATTGTATGAAGCAGATATTGAATTTCTACGAAGCAAAAGTAGAATTTCTCGGGCTTGGCAATGTGGCATTCGCCAGAATTTAAAAGGGAAAAATAATGAGAACTGTACTTGGAGTCTACGCGTCAAAAGCATTTTTTGCTTATTTAGCTCTTTTTGAAATATTAATGACTTTATAAACGTAACCTACAGAGTCCGTAACTCACTTTTTATTTAACAATTTATTTTATTACTTGTATACTATGGAATAAAATATGTATTTTTATCAATAATTCTGCATTAAAATATAATAAATATGAAAAACCGTCGTCGTGTCACTGTATACAATAGTCGAAATCATCGTTTGGAGTCGGTCACTAGCCTAAAATAAATTTTAAAAAGTACATATACGCTCCTCACCTCAACATAGTTTCATCTTTTATTACCCGAATTCACCATTAAGACTTCAAAATTCCCATCCCCTGATAATATTTTTTCTATAGCAGTCTTAAATTCTTATTGATATCCTTCCACATACAGGTGCAGAGAAGCGGTATTCACGTCTATTATAGCCTATCGTCGTCGACTCGCTCGTGAATTACTCAAAAAAGTAATCACCTTGTCATTCGTAGGAATTGACTTCCTCGAACCCAGACTTCCTCGCCATTCTCTCTCTCTCTCTCTCTCTCCCTCCTTCTCTTATTCCCACTCTCCCATATCCGGATCTCCCTTGTTCTCCGCACAGAGTGCACTTTAATATTTTTACTTCTCCCCCCTCATTTCTTATCTCTCGCAGAGAAAGAAACCCCGTGCTATGCATATTCCGCTAGGACGAGCTTGGGTCTCGCTCAAAACGTTTCGCGCGTCCCTCGCGCTCCCTCGCTAGTGGGGCGCGTTCCGTTGCAGCCTCAACGACGAAGCCCTCTCTCGTCCCTCTCGTCGTCTCCTCGCGGCGTGGCGGTGGGTAGCAGCAACGCGTATTCTCTTCTTCCTCCGGCTCCGCGCGCGTCGCCCCGAGGCTAACCAAGGGGGTGAGAAACGGGGGTGGCTACCCGGGGGAATCAATAACCGACAAGGGCGAACCCGCAGGGTGGTGCGGTGCGGTCGCGGCGTCGATGGTGGGGTTGAGCAACTTCGGGGAATGGCACGTTTTCCGGGGGTTGGCCCCGCCCCCGGCACGCGACCAGCACGCGACCGGCCGCCACCTCGAGCGACTCGCGGCTTCTCCTTGCCTCTCTCTCCTCCTCCCTTCACTCCCTCTCCTTTCCTCACCTTATTTTCTTTAGCTCTCTACTCTAGCCCCTTCTCTATAGTCCTCTTTGCCTGTTTATCCTCATTCTTTCTCCGTCTCTCTCTCTCTCGCTCTCTCTCTTTTTCTGTTATTTTCCAGCGAAACATTGCGGTCCCTCCATGTCGCTTTGGGCCACTCTCGACAACTCCGGCGCGTCTTCGACAAGCTGCAGCAAAAGAAAAGCACCATCTGTATCCTCCACCCCGAATCTGGGCAGAGTGGACGCATTGTCTTTAAAGCTTCCTTTTTTTTCTTTTTGTATCGACAACTCGTTTGTTTGAGCTTCCTCTTCGGTGTTATTTTATAGTGTTCCCTTTAGTCTGATTTTTCTATAGATTTTATTTATATTCTTTCTATATTTTTCTGTGATTCCCGGTGATTTAGAATCGATCTAAAATCGTAGGTCAATCGAGTCTTCTTTCTCTTCTTCGGACGTACGCTCACAAATATAATTAATTCCTAAATAATGATTATTCCGTTCATTTACGGAAATTGCTTGAAAGATGGCGTCACAGAAGGTTCTCAATGAAAAAAATAATACAACTACAGAAATATATATGTATTTGCTATCACCGCGAAAACATTTTTTTCTTGCTGCAACAAGTTCGGAAAAGGGAACAAACTACACCTGCTGTTATAGCAAGCGAATAAAGGATTGAAAACATAACATTTAATTGCGGAATTAATTCGTTTTGTTCCTATAACAAAGCTTGTTTTGTTATGTCAGCAGAACGCTTCAGTCGGAAAATTTTTCTGTCCATGCACGGAGAAAAGTGAATGGTTAAATGCACACCGGACGATTCATTTGGTTTGGCCAACAAATGAGTTTGTTGCGAACCAATTAATTGCTTGTGTCGATAAATTAATCAGTTGGCAATTAACTACCCATAAGAAAAACGTGTTGACAAAATCGGCATACCATGCTGTCAACGTAAAGTCATGTACGTCCGTTAGTGTCGACATTGTGCCGGCACAGTGTGTCGTATCCTTCCAAATCCGCCGCAGTTCAAGCACGTGGCGGCACAATACCAAGTGCCGTGACCAAATGAACAGACCGTGCGGGCACAATATGCCGTCACACGCGGACGTACGTGACTTCAATGTTCCGTCATCTCGTGCTGTACCATTCCGCCACCTTGGTGTCATTGGGCCCTCACATATCTGTACAAAGAAATTAATCGCCTGGAGCGTATTTAAGATTGCAAATGACTTGTATCAAACAATAATTTATTTTTGTGTATATTAAGTAGTCAAATTAGTTACGGTAACAAAATACTTGCTGTCGCAGCAAATGTTTTTTCTCCGTGTTCCATCAGCTGGACTGGTAACACTACGATGACGACACGATAGTAGCGTGGCCTGGAACAACGTGTCGGCCAAATTTAACTTTCTGTCTCACCGTTTGTCTGTACCGTGTACCGGCACGAGAGGTGATATCTGTATAGCGATCCTACGATATCACCACAATGCTGTTATGTCACAATACTGCGATGTCAATGCTGATGTGCCGACACCGTATCGATCAAATAGCGACATAGAAAACGGTATTACGCTGACACATCGTGCTACAATTTTTTCAATCCAGATTATTAGATGTATTTAATTTTAGTACACGACTTCGGTAACATGTGTGACCTTTTGAATTACAACAGGTGATACTTAAAGATTAAATCATTTTTGTACACTTCGCAAGGTATCCTTTTACCTTTGACAACATAAGTTTATAAAATGGACGAACCAATTGGTCATCTTGTATTTGCATTAAAAGTTTTTTCCAGATGTATTTATGTATTAGGCAATAAATGATAAAAGTTTATTCGTAAACCTTAAAAATTGACTACAGTACTCAATTTCTGGACAACAGAACGGTTGTAAAGGAAAACATCAATTGGCATAACAGCCAAAAGGTCTGAGTATGTAAGAGTATCGTTAAAACCACTTGTTCTACGAGAATAAAAAGCGGATTCAATTGTGTCATGACAATAAGGGTGAAACGATATAGAACATTGGAGGGTAGAACTAGAGATAGCTGCAACAGGAGAAGAAGAGTGTAAATAAGAAGAAAAAAAAGAGCAGCGAAAAGTAGAGTAGGAAACGTGCGGTTTCGTTGTAATAGGGAGTTGTCGCAGGCGGAGCTCGCGGTGGAACAAGTGCTTTGAGTGGCAATAGCGTGCTGAGGGTGCCGAGACGGTCTGAGCAGCGATGCAAGAAGAGGAAAGGACAGGGATGAAGAGGAAAGGACGAAGAGAGAGAGAGAGAGAGACAGAGAGTGAGAGAGCCAGAGGGTGAAAGAGAGAGATAAGCAAGCGGCAAGTGAGCGGTGGCCGCAGGAAGGAAGGAATCGATAGCGCAGCGGCACGCGTCGAGTGCCGACCATCCAGCTCATCCCCTTCCTCCACCATTACCATCGAGAGAAGCCTCGTGGCTGTCGGACCGCGCGGTCACGACCCTCTGTATTCTGTTATATGCGTTAGACTCCCTTTAGAGGAATTGAAAACCGAGGCTAACAGCCCCAGTCGGAAATGCAGTTGAACGTCAAACTAACAGGAGCATATCAAAGACCCTAACCACTTAATTCTTTGCTTATTTTCTCTCTTTGGTTCACTCGACCGCCAACTGCATTGCCACACCCGATTTGACTTATCTCTTTCGCACTTTCTTTCTTCTATTCGTGTATTAGCTTTGAACTGCTCTTCCTCGATAAACGATTGGCTCGACCATGCGTTATCCTTTCTTTCATTATGCTCAAATGTTTAATCCACTGCGTCTCTTTTCGAATTACCATTTCAATTCCTTACTGACTACTTCATAAAGTGTGATGTTAATTTATTTGTATCTTTAGATTTCTTCAGCTTTCTGTTGTTAATAATAGCAACTCGTAAGTTACTATGATATTATTTATCTTTCGTTTTCTTCGACTTATAAGTTGCTATTATTAATAACAGAAAACTCATCAGTTGTTATTAATAACTGCTAGTTTTCCTAAAATAGTTGATCAGACAGCTGGTAGTTTGACACATAAAAACTGTGAACAGCTGTGATCGTCCCAACGAAATTTTGAACAGTGAAACGAGGACAAGACAATATTCTGCACACCAGCAAGACGATGCACTTTGATACAGATTCATTTCTACGCACACGTAACGTATTCGATACGAGTTATATTTGGAATTTCCAAGTTAGAGAATACGTATTTTATTTTAACTTAGAGTCAAGACGCTATCGCGTCTCTTGATATTTTAATAAGCAAGAGAATATGTATATATGCATAAGGGAGCTCCGCCCCCAGCGATTTTCGCGCGCCAACCCCCTAGTTTTGACTATACATATTATAAAAATACCAGCTCTTCGTACAGTTGAAACGCTAGGCAGTCATGTAATGTATTATTGAACCTCCGCTAACCCTATCGTTGACACCTCCTCGCAAACCCTATCATTGACCTCCTGTTCTTAGATGCGCTCCGCTGGGGACATAGAGCAACTCTAGGCCTGAGCCGGGGTGGGGTGGGAGTTTCAAGGAGACTTTGAATAATCCGTATTTTAGGGGGTGGTTGGGGATTGTTCTACGGGAGAGTTAAAATATCCGAGCCTGGGGTGGTGTGGGGGCTCAAAGAGGACTTGGAATAATCTAGATCTGGAAGGGCTCTGAGGGACTTTGGAGGAACCCTGAGGGACCCTGAGTAGTCTTGAGGTTCCTTAGGTTCTGAAAGATTTACAACAATCCACACCTAACGGAGTTTTTAGGTTCTACGGACGTGCAATTTGACCGTCGTCTTCTGGATACTTCTTCACGGTGGACGGTGATGGTGAGATATTTGTATGACATAGAGAAATATTTTCTGTATATATACAGATTCATACATATGGCACGAATATGTCACGTGACAAACTGAATCTGTGTAGAGATGGATTGTGCTTTGTCGTATCGACTTGCTGTTCTGTAGAAGTGTGCACTGTGTTTTGTCGCGTCAAAGCATTACTGTCAATTGCCATACCCGATTTGACTTATCTCTTTGATTTCATCATAACGGTAAATGCTGTCAACAGCTTTTGTGTGTCGAATTGATTATCTGTATAGACTTTCGTCGTGTATATTCTCTCTTGGTTGTCTGTGTACCATGTCGCTCTGTAAAATCTCAAGTAAATTTCATATGTGTCGTAAAAATCTGTGTCCAACTGCTGTCTGCAGATGACTTTGTGCACAGATGGGTTCTGCAGAATCGGGGTGCTGCCGAATAAATGAAAGATTTTCGACGTCTGGCTCCTTCCAAATCGGGCGCAAATTCCTCTCTCGCACAGTGACTGACGCGTTTAGGGGGACTCCTCCCTCTTGCTCGCCATCTATCCCCTTTCCACACATGATTCTAGTAAATATATCTTTAAGGTGAGGTGCTATATCAACCGAGCCACCATCGGTGCGTGTAAGTTAACGCTACTGGATATCGAGATGGAGCGAGAGGAATGTCAGAAACGTGTAGCACGTTGCATTAACGGAAGCCATTCATGAAACCTTGAATTATAAATACAAAATCTAGAAAACCAAAGACTCAAGAATTCAAAGTGAACATACCGTAGTGAATTTAGTATGTATAAACTGTAGAAGTATATTACAACGGACAATACAGTAAAATTACTATTTTGAAGAAATGCAAGGAATCTAGATTGAAGAACCGAGTCAAAATGTTAATATACGTGGACAAACTTTTGTATTTCATGTTTTAAGTAGCTACGTGTGTAACGTGTCTACAAACGCTGGCTGCACGTACCAACAGGCACTGCAGTTACTACTGCTGGTGCAGCTGCTGTTTCTGTTACAGATCCCTCGTCTTTTTCCACTCGTAGATAAACCATAGCGAGTCTCGTTTCCTTCCCATCTCCCACCTTTATCAAGCTCGGCGAGCTCCCTGCAAAATGTAAATTCACGGATATTCACGGTTCAGTGGCTTTAGGATTTGGCGGCTTAACACAATGTTGGTAACGAACTAGAACTCTTGCCATTAGGGAATTCGATTGGTCGAGTTCCTCTTTCTCTTGAATTAGGCGGCAGGGGCGGCCTCCTGCTTCTACTGCTGTTGGCATTTTATTTAACTGCCGGACCGGAAACTGCGATAGTTTTATCATTCGTATTATCGATTCACCTGGCAATACGTCTACTTAGGGAAACGGATATATAGCTCACATTCTTTTTAGGGAGTTGAAACATTTTTATTTAATCACTCAAATAAATTAATCAAATAGTTTTTGTGATGTTAAATATATTTTCATCTACTCCAAGAATTATAGCTGTCGTTTGTATCACCAATCGATAATCGGATATTGCAAAAATAATATCAAGGGACTTCGTAATAACTAAATTATATTGTGCAATTATTTATAATTTTATTAATAATAATTCCACAAAATTGTACTTAATAAGACAATATTTAGTACACATACTTGCAAAGATGATATCACAATACGTTATTTACGTATGCAAAAATTATACAAACTTACTTCGTTTGTTCCTTGCTAATTTTGTGGGAAGCCCAGAGTGGAAAAGTTTTAACTACGCTTTTGATGCTTAATAAACAGAAATAAAGATAATGAGAATAGATAAGACGTAGTTAATACCGGTTCTTCAAAATGTAATAAAATCGATGATCTCGCTTTGAATGATTGCAAAAAAATTACCGAATCGTCGTAACGTTGCGAGAACACAATTATTTCAAAGCTTCATTAATTCCGAAAAAAACGCGCGAAGAATGCAATCGGAGCAACAGAAATAACCATTTCAGTAAACGATAAGAATAATCATTAAATGTAATTAAGTTTTTTTCCATTTTTCTTTGCTTCTATTGTCAACATCGCAAAACTATGACGAGATTTGTGATCAGAGCGACGAAGGACACCGGATGGGGTGCGGCGCAAGTGCGGAATATCGAAAAAAAAAAAAATTTTCGCGATTTTCTCTGCTCCTATAAGAAATGGAGCGAAAAGAAGCTTAATTCAGGATTTCCGGTTTTGCGGGATTTTGCGAGTGCTTCAAGTTGCCATAACTTTTGACTGGTTTCACTGTTTTAAGTTTTTCTTTTTGCGTTCGAATGGGCACGGAAGAATGAACGATTACCGATTTTCTACGTTCCGATATCTTTACTTTACGAACCGTGACAGAAATTTGAGATTTACCTCAAAAATAGCCGATTTTCAAAATGTTTTAAATCAATTGTCTCTCTTGAAATGTTTGCAAAAAATCAAGGAATCGTTTTAATGTCACGAGAATAGAAAGCTCGATTCATTCCTATAATAACGCGCGGAGAATGCAATCACAATCGGAGCGAAATCCATATCCTTGTTTCCTTATCTCAAGAACCAATATTTTGTAATTCAAGTTCATTTACATTGTGTCATACTACCTCCCAATGAGTACAATTTAATGAAAAATACTTTTATTTTTCTCTCCAACAGTTTGGATATTTGTTTGAAATAATCATTCGAATCACCATGTTTTTTATTCAAATATACTTATCAAAATATCGAAAAATAAAATTTAATAGACATTTTACTGAAGAAACACAAGCAGGAAGCCTACGAGAGATATATGATAATAATGGTAATATGGTAATATGGTAATATTGGCAATATGGTAATATTGCACGTTAAATCACATTAGATATTACGTGGGTAAGTATACAGTTTATACAGTAAGTATACAATATATATATCTGTAGCAGTAAGTTGAATTGCGAGTGTGCATACGTGTGAGAGATCCTTAGGCAGCCAAATGAATTCTGAAAAGGAAATATCCTCCTGTGCCTATATCTTCTTCTTTTCTCCTCTTTACCTTCTTATTCCGATGTTCGTTTCGCTCTTTACATATACCTACACCCAGCGGACTGAACGGCGAGCGTCTCTCCCTGTATTTTCGTTTTAGAGGGAAATTTGCTCATGAATAAGCAAAACGGCTTCTGCGTTCTACTTTCCTGTTCTCTCCTTTAGTTCTCGCTCTCTACAGTAGCCTCTCTGTAAGTGCGTGCTTATTTGAAGTACGCACATAGCTTTTTACTCAATTTCTAATGAGAAAGTTAAATTAATAAAGATGAATCTTAGATGACCGAATGTCTACTTACACTTCTTGATATATAAAAACATTATTCATGGATAATTCTTGTAAAGCCGCAGCTATGCGCACTTAAGGAATGGTGCATTTACAGAAAAACTCACTGTACCATCATCCTGCCGGATGGTATAAATTTTTCTTTGATGATACCTTTGAAGTATCATTCTCGAGTTCACCCTCGAAGGAAAACAAAGTTCGTGTTCATTCTGTTAAACGTAATAAGTCGGTTTATTCTTAATGTTTTATTTTAACTATATCTTGCAGAGTCAATACTAATCACGATTAACGTAGAAATTAGAATTGTATGTTACGAATCTATACGAAATATTAATGATAATGCATTTAAGTTACATAAATGTCTAATAATAATTGGCTCTCTTCTTATATTTGATGAGTATCAACATTCCTTAGTAGAAATGGGACGGGGTACGACTGGACGGTTTGCGAGAAACTGTTCTATGACCGCGCCATCTGTCAGATTAGTTTTGGCCTGACCTCGCATGCATGCGCAGTGCGATAAAATACGTCAAGTATAGACATTCCGTGTAGCGTTACTTCGACCAAGTTTTTTCTCAAGATCCGATCAAAAACTATAAACAAAATTTTTTATGTTTTTTTATTCTACTAGCGCTGTCCATCCGGGGCTCTACCGCCAATCTCAATTATCATTTCTTACGCGGGCAAGCTAGGTTATGTTTCTTCTCTGTCGTAGAAACAGCGAAATCTACGCCATGTATCTGCCTGTGCGCCCAGTACAGAGATTAATTAAACGTAACATAGAGAAATGTGCTCGTAATTAAAAGTAACGGGTGCGGAAGGGCCCGGCGGGAAACCTGTGATAAAATGCGATAGCTCCGAGGGACGAAAAGACCGCGAGGATAGGGTGAACGGTAGCAGCAATGTTCCAGTCGCAAGGAAGGAAGAGTGGAAGCGGCACCAACAGCACAGTTTAAACCTCGAATTTATGTTAAGCTTATCCTCAGATTGACGACGTGTAGACACAGAAGGCAGTTGGCATGAGACGCTCTTAGCTATGAATAGGAATATTCTTAAGCATTCGAGGCATTTAAGATTCCTTTTGTCATCTTAACGCGTGTTCTTCTAGTTCAACTCCTATTTTCGAATACAGTCGACGTCCTCTCGTTTTTTAACAACCGGGATTGAGCGTGTTCTTATATTTTAAATATCACCGTTTATCTAACACTTTAAGCGCAGTGTGAGGGCAGAAAAAGTGAAAACTCGTGTAATAATGGCGACTGATTAAGGAGCGAGAATTTAAAACGTTGGGAATTCGATTGTATTTACATCAGCGTTCTCTTCAATCGTCCTGTAAACCGCAACGTAATGGAAAAACATTGAAATTACTATTCTAATAAAATAACAGTTAACAATTTTCCAATTAAACAAAATAGAAAATATTTACATGAATAAAAGTTTTAAATTACTAAATAATTTTTCTTCATTTTCTCAAAGTTTTCATTGATTTTAGAATCGTATTAATAATTGGATTGTAACGATGTTCTGATAATGAACTATAAAAGAGGTAACAGTATTATAAATATTATTTTCTATTAAAGAAACAAATTGAATCTTACAATTGTTTATATTCGAATCTGAGGATTTTTTTTACATGATTAGAACACCCTTACGAACAATCAATTAACTTAATTATTATTAATACTTAAATTAATAATAATTTGGTCAGTATATTAATTTTAATGGTTCTTGCATGGAGAAATGCAACAATCAGCGAATTCTCATTTGATTTCATCAGAGATTACCATTTATTGTTCTCCCAAACTAATTCATTACATTTATCTTTGATTGGCCGACACAACGGTTCGGTAACGAACAAATTACGATAAAGTACACAACAGCATAAAGCCATCGAGTTAATGCTGAAAAATAAGAAGCGATTATATATTATTACGGTCGAAATAAATCAATGTAAACGAAATATAAAAATGAAACGCTGTACAGCTGTGTTGCAGATACACGTAAACGAAATGAAATTCGTATAGCGCAGTGATCAAGACCGGTGTGCAAGTGCTTGCAAAACTCGTTTGAACCATTCCTACTGCGGAGGGCGATCTGTACCAAGCAAGTTTCGCGTGGCTGGGTGGAAGCGAGGGTGAGAGAAAGCTGGACCGGGCGCGCGAGGCTGCTGCAGGAGAGTAGCTGCATCCACCCGCTTGGTTTTGCAAAGCCCGTCGAGCCAGAAAGAAAAATATAGTCGCAAATCAAACAGAAAACACATTTTCGCTCTTTTTATATCCCCGACCGTTCCCTTCTCCCCCACCCTGCGCTCGCTACACGACCGCCGCCACCCCTTTTCGTGTAAATATTTGTTCTAGAAATATACGTTCGTCTCGTCCCGTCTCGTCTCGCCACGCCTCGTCTCGTACCATTCGATTCGCTACTGTTCTTCAGCGCCGAATCTGTATATACTATATATATATATATGTACAGATGTAGTATATTCTCTCTTGCATTCTTCCGAGAGCTCTACCTCTAGCTTCCGACAATCCCCAGTTATAGGGGTAGTCGAAAAGACTGGCAAGCTAGCGAGGAACCAAGCAAAGGCCCAGGACGCCACCGGTACAACGTTATAGTCGAGGGTCTGATTCCGTGCTCGTGTCCAACATCCTTCCTTTCACGCGTTCGAACGATCGCCAATGAATTCACTGCTGTACAGTAGTGACTCCATCTTCCTTTAGATGCCACGCCGCGAGCAATCAATTCCGAATTCAAATGAAATACTCGAGTGAAATATGAGTTGGTATGCCGCCCGTCCGCCGCCCTGTCTGGCCGCGGCGGAACGATCGTACCTCTGTCCTCCTTCCTCTGTATGATTCTCATTCCCCACTCTCATTCTCGCCACACCGCAACAACACCTCATTCGATACCTCCCAAGCTCTCTTGATTATCGAACGCACCTTCCTTTTCAATATTTCTATTGCATATCGACATTACAATGTACAAGTTACAGACGTCCAATTTTATCAGTTTTACTGTACTACAAAGTATAAACGGTATTACACAGTATTGTACTTTGAGTACCTTCAGACGCAGTATTCTCCTCGAGAAATGCCTGAATAATGGCTACTTTATGTGACGATAATTCGGTTAGCTTGATACTCCGGGAAGGGAATGCTAGTCAGCATCGCACGGAAAATTATAAAACCTGTGCTTTGCATTCTTACAGTGTACAAAATTTATTTATAAAAATTAATATCATTGTATGGGAAGTATTTATGCCTAAGCAATGAGCTGGTATATTAAATTTAATATATCGGTTTATGTGTAAATGCTTCCTACCCTAATATTAAATTTTATGTACCAGTTTATACATAAATGCTTTCTATACGAGTTTATTAATTTTCCAAATAATATTTAATAGTTATATTATAAAAACATCTCGCCGCCGCCGTGTAGGAGAATCGAGAGAGGGGTGGTCTGGAAATGGGACAGGAGAGAAGGGGGCGAAGCCCTGGGTTTTCCCCAGAGTACGTGTTCTCTCGAGGGAGTTGGTGCACGAAGCGCGTAGGGGTGCAAAGTCCCCCCTAGTGTGCTATAAATATATATGAAATATAAAAGAAGTTGTTAGTCGCACAGTGGATTAAAGCTCCGATTGTCAGATAGGCGTCTGCGGTTTGAATTATCTTTCGGTAACGATACATTTGAAAATCACATTAAACAATGTTGGTTCGCAAAAAAATCATTGATCTTCCGAAGATGCTGCGACATGGAGAGAAAATGAGAGTTCTGCAACGAACGGCTAAAACTTTGAAGAGAAATTATTTTAAGGTGATACGGAACATGTATGGACGTAAGAGAGATAAAACTAATCTTGCGATCACGAATTTCTCCGCTGCATTGTTGATCTATCGGATAAAAGACGAGAACGTCCTCCTGCAGAATTTTTAGGCGGAAAGCAACGTTCTCGGTTTTTATCCGACCGATCAACAGTGACGAAGTAATTCAGATTATAGTTTTTGTTACCGACCGAGTAGTAGTACCACATCACCTTAAGACGATGTTAGATTTAGATTCATCGGTCGGTAACCATAACTGTAATGCAAATTTCTTCGTAACGATTGTTTTTTCTTTTTATAAAAGAATAGAACGATGAACTACGACGCAAAAGATCAATAGCGACGAGAAAATTCTGTTATCCGAGGGAGACAGACGATATTTAACACGTCGTTTTAATATTATGTTCAACGTGCTGTCTATTTCTCTTAAAACGCCAAACGTACGAGAGAGATAGTAGCAATTTCCCAATCGCGAATTTTTTCGCAACGATTGATCTTTCGAATAAAAAACGAAAACGGTGAACTGTAAGGTGATGCGATATACCGACGGAGTCCCTTTGAGTGCGAGTGAGATATCTTCATTAGCGATTGCGGTTGAGCGAGAGACCAATAAAAATTTATATAACATCGCGTTAATACCGTTGTGGCTTAAAAATATTATATAAATAATATAAATCATTCTTGTATAGATTCTTCTACGCATTATAATACACCAAAGATAATCTAACGTACCGAATACGGTATGTTAGAACCACAAATATGTGGTGTTACATCGAGGTCCTGCGATAACAGATGGTAATACATTTTTAATTAAACGATACAAGTACAGGGGTAGTAACTAATGTCTCGAAGACTCAATCTCTCGAATTACGCTTGGCCAATAGGAACAACTGAACAACGGTACACCGTGGGAGAACACTCGAGAAATTTTGTCTTCGAGACATTGGTTACCACCCAAGTACAGCTGCATTGTACCTTGGTAACAAAGCACCATCCGAGCGTATTGATCAAGAACATTGATAGCAATCGCTGGTAATTGTAATAGAAAAAGTGATGTTAACTAGCCGTTACAATAGTATTGAGGATCAATAGTTACTAGTAGTAACGATTAGTTACCACTATTAAAAGATAGTAGTAATTGTTTGGCCTTGATACCATTTACTACGATGGTCCCCGTAGCTTTATTTCCGCGAGAGAATATTCGTGAGTGCACAATTATTTCGGATAATAAACGGCGAAAAATCGTGAGTTGTCAAAACCTTGGCAGCTCAACTATAATAATAATTGAACGAACCAACGTGTTGGTTCAGCGAACGAATAAATTGTTTTACCAAACTATTATTAGTTTTATAGCGGCAAAGTTAGTTCCGGCAACTCATAATTCTTCTTTTTGTAACAATATTGTTAGTGCTGGAAATATGCATGTTCACTATAATTATCGAAATTGCCCTCAGAATCAGACACGCGTGATGGCACGGTGGCGGCACAGAGAAATCCGTTGTGATTACAGAATGCATCTATGTCTTAATCTGTCAACATAGTGCAATTCACGACGTGCTGGAACCATATTAATACAGTGCTGGATTCAGCACGTGGCGCCGTCGCAATGTCGTCAGTTCCGGACGTAAATTACTGCCTTTTGCCGGCATGGTGTGTCGGTTGTCGCGACGCGTTTTTCAGCTTTTCGTACGGAAGCGTATGCACACCGCTGTTACTCCTATGTATGTGTAACACAGACACGTATATCAAGATAAGGCGCAACCTCAACACTTACGCTTAAAGTTGTTTCTTTCTCACTCCAACGTCGAGCGCTATTTTATTTTATTTCTTTCGGACCCGTACATGTTCCGCCATCCCTCAATAGCGATTAACGTAGAGCACGAGTGCAGCGCAGGAACCTCGAGTAATAATATCATCCGGTTCATTGATCCTCTAGTACAAAGCGACGTTGCCTGGAAGAAACTCCCCCACTAAATTAATTGGCGGTGTGCCTTCTCAGTAAGAAAAGCGTGCTGTGACAACCGATACGCCATGCCGGCAGAATGCAGTCTTGTACGTTCGCATCTGACGACTTTGGGATGGCACGGTATGGTTGTGACCACATTGCGTCTGCATGGCTTTGGCACGTCGCGAGAATTGCCCAGCGTAGTGCTGGAACTGTGCGGGAACACAGTGTCCTCGCAATGTCATCAGATATAAACGTAGAAGAGCGTATTCTGCCGCCATGGCGTGTCGTTCCGTGTCGTCGAATTTCTTGCTGGATCATTTCTTCGGATATCGGTAATCGCCTAGTACACGGTTCTAGAAAGTTCGAAAGCTTAATGCTCAAATAATAATGCAGTATCGCTGTGTCGTTATCAAATGTATCGGGATGCGAATAAAAGTAATATTAAACTAACTGCATCCCTTCTGATCTTTTAATTTTATGAACTTCCAATGTACGCACGGCAAACAAATAGCAATTATAAGTTAGTTTAATATTATTTTAGATTTCTGTTGAATAGACTGCAAAGTTTTTTTACGTAGCAACAACAGCAGGCATCCCGTGCATCCCTTATCGCTGATTCTGTCATTCCGACGGCAATCACTATGCGCGCCCCACCTACTCTCCCTCTCTCTGGCAATCTTCTTTGAACCACGGAGTTTCATTTAAAAGTTTCAAAGGGATAAAAGCAAGAAATATTTAAACTCGGAATGAAATTTCCGAAAGAAGATCGAGAGAGTTTGAAAACAAAGAGCAGGAAGGAACGAGACGGGGACTGAGTTTTTATCTTTTGCCTGAAAAAAAAAAAAAAAAAAAAACATGTGTATGTGGCCATAAGCGTTAAATCATACATTAAAATATATGTTTCCTTCGTTCATTCGTCCGCAATCTTAATACGTGATTTTTTTTCGTTCTAGTCACCTTGTTGAGACGTTTCCAAGTTATCGTTGCAATTTACTACCACGCTCGACGGCAATAAACTCATAAATTTGTCTCTGGCTTGATTCGTCTCGTTTTCGTCATCGCTCTCTATGGTTACCCGTGCTTTGTACCGCACACTATAATGATATGTTAAATTCAAATATTTTTCTTGTAATTTTATCAAAACCAAATCTCAATATCGTTAATTACCTTTGATCGCTCACTGGATAAGAACCAAAAGTTACACGAGGAAATTCGGCTGCTACATTCGTTAGAGCCACGGCATACGTATCTTCCTTAGCGTCAATGTAAACTTCTTTTTTTATAAATCTCCGGTCCGTTTTGAACAACTCCTGCAAACATGGAAATACAAGGGATCATCAAATAGAATTAACAGAGTAAATCAATAAGGATTTCAATTACCTCGTACAAACTGGTGAATAAGGGCTCCAAAAATATCGGTGAACCCGGAAAAACATAGACGTTTCTCAGAGCTATACAAGGATAATTGGAAGATTTTCCGGTAATTGGATTTACACCAAATTTCAAAGTAGCTTGCTTTGGTATCTTTTCAATCGAAAATAAATACATAAACAATATATTAGTTTGCATTAAACAAATAATAATTTTTATTGAAGCTTACATAAGCCAATTTGTGTCCTGGTGAATCAGGGCTCTTTGTATTTAATAACTTCTTAACAATGTCAAGAAGAGTCGGATCATAGTGCAAAGAATCGTCAAATGCTCTCGCAAGACCTGTGAAAAATAAATAAATATAATTATTGTTGAATCTATCACTGAATTGTCGATAAAGCGACCGTTTTTGTAACATGATTACGGACCTTCGAACGTCATATCATCGTGAGTTGGTCCAATTCCTCCAGACGTGACAACGTATGTGTACTTTTTGGCGAAATCACGAATCTCATTCGCTATTACATCGACGTCATCGCTTATGACGGAAATCTTAAAACATACAAATTATTAAAATGATGCAATTTATATTAAGATTTTTAATTGTAGATATCCGGAGTACTAACTTTTTTCACTTTAACTCCACATTCGTACAAAAGTGCACACATAAATTGAGAGTTTGTGTCTTTGACCTGAGCCTTTAATATTTCATCTCCGATAACTAGAATCAAAGAAAAAAAAACAACAAAAGACAACAAGCTACTCGATGTTTAGAGATTATTTGAAGTTTTTTAAGCTGTCATTTCACCTACTGATTAACCCGGCTGTGTGATGTTGCGATTCGCTGCTATATAGCTTTAAATGTCTTCCACCAAAGTTTATTAACCTTTTGAATGGAAAACTTTGAAAAATATATCGACAAACTTGCAACATTTTTGTAACTTTTAATATTCTATATCTTTGATATTGCGATTGTCTTTTTTTTCTTTTAATTTTATGCAGTCCATTGGTTTGTCAATAACTTAGTCGCTCGGCCTACAAAGAAAAATATACGATTACTTCTGCAGCGATACTAGAGGATCTTCTGGTGGTAGATAAACGCAGAGACAATACTCGTTTACTTTCAATTACGCACTTTTCATTTATTTATTTTACAATCAATTTTTGTGATACAAATCTCCTAAATTATAGACCAAATTTGAATTATTTTTGGCCTAGATTTCATTTGAAAAATTTCAACGACATTTCCTAACGATTGAGCAAATTAAAACTATTTTTGCACTGAATATCATTGAAATAATGTCAACAATCAAAATAAAAAGCTTGTTACTTTTATAACTATAAATAATTTAATACACAAAATTGATGAAAAAACAATTTTTTCAAATAAATTGTTACATAAAATTAAAACATACGCAGATGACTTTTAATAAATAAATAGAATATTTATAAGACATGCGACGCTTAAGAAAAAAGTGTGTGTTTCAAAATAACAAAAGGTTTTCATTTCTAGCCGAAGATACATACAATAAAACTCTGGATAACCTAAAAAGGTGTCAACCTCTCAGAGTAAACTTTGCGTTCACTTGTCATGACACGAGATCAGCATCTCAGCGTGATTTGCTTAAAAAAAAATGGTTACAATTGCTTCCACAGCAAAACAGGAGAAGAAACTAGCAAATAAAATCGTGTAACTGTTAAGAAAACAAAGTGAAACGTATCAAACGCATTAATTAGGGATTCGATAAAAAAGAGGAAGAATCGGGTGTCGTAAAAGTTGATGAAAAATAATGGCTAATGCCAGTAGAATTTTACCCGAGACCGTAAAGACACCTAAACGTTTGTACAAGTTTTTGATGAGAGAGTGTCAACAATTGCCGACTGGTCCACAAGAATTTTATAAACATTCCATTAGACAAGTATGTTTCAAGTATTTAAACGCAACGATGAGTCTTCCATTTCGACATTCGCTCTCGATATTCACGTTACACGTTTATAACCTCATTTGTCGATATAACCTCTAAACCTCTTGGCTCTTTGTAATAATAGTTTGAATTTTCATTTATTGTAGAGCTTTAAACAATATACTATTGAGCCTGATCCAGTGCGAGTGCAAGAAATTATGGACAAAGCTCTGTGCGATGCTCAATGGGTGATGAAAAAGGTGCAATTATATATATCGAACAATATAGAAATAGTTTTTTAGTGTAACATATGAAAGTCATTTTGTCAGTCTGGCTTTTTTCCTATTTCATTATTCTGAATGTGAGAATATGCAATTGTCAACAGCATGTTTTCCCATACTATTTCCTTTGCTATTTTCATTTAAATATACGATTTTGTTATTTTTTATTTGTTACCCTTCGTATTTGATTATTTGAAAGTCAGCTTCTCGTTTTTTTTTCAGTATAAAATACATGCTTCGCTGCAAGGTCAACAAAAATAGAGCTATTGAATGAATAGAGACATTAGTAGATGTATAAAAATGGATTTTAAAGACATAAGTAGTAAAACGAGTATAGCGACAGACGAACAGTACTGGAAAGCAATGAACATCTGGTTGAATAGTCCGCATCTTGTCAATAGAAGGATATCATCAAGCGTCAACTTGTTATCGATGACAATCGATTGCAAAGTTTCCATAATGATAGATTGTTTGTCAAATATCAGATCGCCGTCAGAATTTCTTGAGCGGCTTTCACGGGGTGACTCGGCTGAGGGTACTTTAAATATGAAGAATAAATGTGGTTCGGCGATCGAGAAAATAGACTCGCTTGAGAGACTTGATAATGGGAATTATTTGTTTGTAAATAAATTGTTGCCTCGCGATACAGAGAAATTTTCAGTGGGAATTGATTTTATTGTAGTGGAGAAAAAAAGTAAAAGAATTTTATGCTTTCATCGGAATATCAACGAGGAGCAACGATGTTTGGGCTTAAAACGTTTTTACAGAATTGCATATGACGATGACAATAGGTTTAGCATCAGCGTTGAGAGAACAAACGGAGATTTCAATGATCCGGGCATACGTTGGCTTCGAGAACATCTTTTTCCACGTTTGCTCAAGTGGATAGAGTCCGATCGTTCCAACGATGATGCCCTGGTCGAGGGATCTCTCAAGCTCGTATCACCGGAAATATACTCGCATTTGTACGGCGAGCTTAAACGTAAATACGGTTCAGAGATGGTAAAAAAATGGCCCGAATGTACGGACCCTAATAAATTCGTTTACGAGGATGTTGCGATAGCTACGTATCTGCTACTCCTTTGGGAAAAAGAGAGAAAGGAAATTGGTTTGAAAGAGAAGAAACAATCTTTCGTGGATCTTGGATGTGGCAATGGACTTCTGGTTTATATTCTAACGAGCGAGGGACATTCTGGTACGGGGATCGATTTACGGAAACGAAAAATATGGAATATATATCCACCGATGACTCGGCTTGAAGTACGTATCGGTTTTGCATTTATGCTTAACGTAACGTGACACGCGTTAAGAAAGTGAAATCGTTAATAGAAATTGTAATCTAATTTAATCAGGATAGGTTGGTATTTGAGAAAGAAGGAAATTCGATTACACTGCAGAATAGACGAAGTGAAATCGAATTTGCTTTTGCTAAAATATTTATCGACTCTAACTTATTGGATTAGAGTTTCTGTTACCAATTGTAGTTCCCGAAGGTGTGTCGCGTCACCTTAATTATAGAGAATTCATTATTTGTCTTCTATAGATAGCATAAATTTGTATTTGTATTATTAGGAAAGAACAATCGTGCCCTCGTCGACAAGTTTATTTCCCGATGCAGATTGGCTCATTGGAAATCATTCGGACGAGCTAACACCCTGGATCCCCGTGATAGCTGCCCGCAGTTCGTTCAACTGTCGTTTCTTTCTTCTACCTTGTTGCGCTCATGAGTTTGATGGCCGAAAATTTCAGCGACAAAGTGCGGCTAAAAGTCAATACTTTGAGTACATCAAGTACGTGAAAACTGTTTGCGAAGGCTGTGGCTTTGAAACATTGTTGGATAAGCTGCGAATTCCTTCAACCAAGAGAATATGTTTGATCGGAGGGAAGCGAACTTACCCAAAGGAAAAAAGCGATGAACAAGATAAAATTGTTGAGAAATTAATAAACGCTCGATCATCGAAAGAAAAAGATGCTGCGAAAGGCGATAATTGCATTTTGGGATCTCAATGGTCTCGAGATTTTAAGCCGAGAGATACCGTCGAACGAGTGAGAAACTGTACTCAAATCGACAGAGCTATCATCGATGAAATAATAGAGACAGTAACGTCACACCTTCTCCAAAAATTTCGAGCCATAACGAGAAAGAACGAACCGGAAAAAACGTGGAACGCCGGTGGGCAGATTGAACTAGCGGCGATTGCAAAGATTATTGCTCCTGAAACGTTAAAACAGTTGAAAAAGGAGTGCGGAGGACTTCAGACTCTTTTAAAAAATAATAGCCACATATTTCAAGTTCTAAATGGCAAAGTACAATTCAAAATTCCTGGTTCCCAAGATATTGGCAATAAGAGAAAGAAAAAAGGAAAAACGAATGTGCAAACAATGAAAGTAAAACCGTGCTGGTTTCACGAGAATCATCCCGACGGCTGTCCCGTGAGTGACGAACTATGTACTTTCAAACATTAAAATAAATTACATCCGATAAGATTATTTGAAAAAAAAAAAAAAAAATTTAACAACTTTACAAACGACAAGATTGTAATGAAGAAAAAAAAAACAAAAAATAGCAAAATCCGAATGTTGATGCTATATCGACAAGATTCATGTAACCATAAAGAAAATCTTCAACGAAACCATTCTTTTGCAGCGATAAAAATATTTAATATCACATGTCTATTAAATTATTATTTCTATTATTAAGATGAGCCGATAATATCTCGGGCCACTGAAGTATAATGTACACTTCCGACGATTTGATCTATCGTTTTTGCAGTGTAATACCTATATGTACATAAATTAAAGAAGTACGGTATCATTGCGAAGAAATATCGAGAATTCAGTCGAGAACGTAACATCAGGTTTTAAAATAATAAGAAAAGAAAGTTAAAGATACGGAGAAATTGAATTTTCGATGAATTAATTTACTTGAGAAATTCAACGAATGGTATATCATCGAAATTCAATATTCTTCCCTCGTCGAGATGTTCCGGCGTCAGTTTCGCGCTCAGAATTTGTTGATGTCCCCATCTGAGCTTTTTCACTTCCAGAGTGTCAAGCTGATGAGCTCGTTTGAGATGAGTCTGAAGATTTCCTTTCTGCGTGAACGAGTAATCGCAATGAGGACAGGGATGAGGTCGATCACCGGTGTGATGTTTCTGATGCATCTGTAAAGTTGCTTTCTGAGCAAACGACTTGGAGCACAATTCGCACTTGTACGGCCTTTCGCCGGTGTGAATGCGTTTGTGTCTCTCGAGTTGACAAGGCTTCATAAAAGTTTTGCCACATATATCGCACTCTTTCTTTGAGTTATACGATTTTCCCAATGTATGCTTCGGATTTTGCTGCTGTGTTTGAAACTGCATTTTTATTTCCGGCACGGAACTCGGAGCTCCCATTTGAACGAGAGTCATACAATTATTTAAATTCATAGTCGCTTGCTGCTGCTGCTGCTGTTGCTGCTGTTCTTCGATTCGATTCGTCGTAAGACCCGCCAACTGAGTCGCGATTACCAGATTATCGGCGGGATTTCCATTGAAAGTGACATCCTGTTGCTCTAAATTATTATTTGCCGGCGTTACGAGGCAAGTGACACCAACTTCGTCGTGAATAACGTCAACATCGGTACTCGCTGATTGAGGTAGCAGAGATTCGTCGGTTTGAATAGTAACAAGGCCATTAGCAAGTAGAAAATGAAGATTCGCCACAAGCTGATTGCTCTCGTTGATAGAGAGCATCGAGTTGTTATTTAGTATCGTTCCATCAGCGTTGAACGTTATTTGATGATCGGCAATTCCACTGGCGTCGATCGAAATGGTATCGAGAGCTGGATATTCCGCGGCGGGCTGCTGTTCGTTCGAAGACAGTACAGCCATGTTAACAGAGTTCTCAACAGTCTTTTCCACCTCGGCTACAACCCCTGCAATCGCGGCGAGCTTCAATTGCTTGGGTTTTCCTTTTTTACCGCCTTTCTGCTCTCGCATATGCGTTAATTCGTGAACTTTACGATGCCCCGACGTTCTGAAACGTAGATCGCACATTGGACACCTAAAGGGCTTGGAACCAGTGTGCAAACGCATGTGAACCTTCAGGCTTCCTTTCGTAGCGAACAAACTGTTGCACACGTGGCAGCAAAACGTTTTTTTTCCAGTGTGAACTTTCATGTGACAATCGAGAGTGCATTTGACCGCAAAACTTTTGTTACAAAACTCACATTGATAAGGTCGTTCGCCTGTATGCGTCCGAACGTGTCTTATCAAATCGCTTGGTTTTCGGAAAGTTTTGGGGCAATATTTACATCTATTAGTGTATTCCTTTTTTTCCTTCGTTGATTCAACATTGCCGCATAATCGATTTAGTAATTCGCGTTCGGATACGCTGTCCATCAACACTTTTTCGGATACCGTCGCGACATCTTGCCCTATCGTTTCGCCGCCCGTCACCGCTACGGTTAAGAAGTCGGACGCGTCGATCATTATCGGTTCCTTCTGCGAACTATCCGGCTCTATCGAGCACGCGTTCCATCCCATATCCTCGTGCATTTTCGTGTGTAACTTCATTTGCGCTTCGTTTGGCAATGATTCCGTACAAATGGAGCAGTTCCATTGTCTGCAAGAGCGTAAAATAAGTAAACAATAGTCAAAGGAATGAAGAAAAACTATTTATCGTATCGCAAATACTTACTGTTTACTCGCGTGCATTTTCAAGTGCCTGCTTAGACCGCCGTTCGTGCAAAATCTCGTAGAACATTCGGTACATTGAAATTCTTTTGTACCTCGATGGGTACTCAGATGGTTCTGTAATTCAATATTACTTTATATTAATTGTGATGTATCAATTTTTTTTCGCTCTGGGTATCACAGCGATTAAAGTCGTTGCAAACAGTATTCTCCGGGTTGAATAGATCACGTGCTTTTGTATTATATCGTTTGACTAAAATCAGAAGAGTGTATTTCTTAGTTGTACACGGTACGTGAATATTTCTGGCTTAATTCACACCAGAGTTTACCCAGATTATGTGTAATGTCTTCACATGTTTACCTTATTTTTTTGATTTGTTGTTTTATTGTAGATTTTGTAAAAGGGGTTTTCTTGGGAAGCCACGTTGACGGGATATCCCCCTAGAAGGGGTCATGTCCCGTTCCAAAGTAAATAAATTATTTTAAGACGATATACCCCTCGGTCGGTAAAGAAGAATGATGTAAATATCTCAGCCACGATTAATATTTTGGATATAAGACCTGCGTCTCACAATTCTACAGTTGACTGTTCGCGTCGTTTATTCTAAAGATCTCTCGCACGTATCTGAGAGACGGACGGCGTGTAGCGCATCAACTTAAGGTCACGTGCTATATCGACTAAACTGCTATGAGTACGAGTGAGATAGAGCTATTGGCAATTGGTCTGGAGCAAGAGAAACTGATAGAAATTTGTAGGACATCGCGTTAAACGTATAACAACGCGCGGTTGAGAAAGAAGCCGCATACCTTGAGCGTTTCCATAGTGAATCCTTTTTGACTGCACATGTGGCATTGCAGCAACGATTCAGGCTCGAGAACGATCGTGGATGTTTCGTTTATACGCATTACCGATACCGGGTCAGTCAGAGAGTGAGATTTTCCATGAACGTCGAGAAGTTTCTGACTTTTGAATCGTTTGTCGCACAAATCACATCTACATCGTGAATTTATGTAATTTGAATAAGAAATGTAAGCGCACAAATAGATTGTTTACTATGATAATAGAGAGAAGCGACGCTTACACAAAGGCTGCTACATCTGGTTCTGAAACAGAACACGGTGAAGTAACCGAATTTTGTTCACTCGATTCGCCATCGGTATTAAGAATATCCGTGCCATCCGTCGTGTCGGCTTTCGCTATAACTTTTGGATACTTCGGACATGCCTGAACGGGCCTGGAGAGCTCGGGACATGTTTGCATCGAGCTGACGACCATTAAATGCCGAGAGGATTTGCTTGGCGAGTCGTCGACGTTAACGCAGTTCGTCACGGGGACGAGACGTTGCTCTTCCTGCGCCGATCGCGGCAGAATACTAGCCATACTAGTTGAATTCGCTGAACTTATTCCCATATCGATTTCCGTATCCGTCTGTCAAGAAAAATCTCAATGTTTGATAAAACAGAACTTTTGTAAAAAGAATATCCGCAATTATTGCCTTTGCATTCACCTGCAGAGTTATATGTCTCATATCAAAGGTATCGAAGTGCGAGGGGAATATGTTAGCGTTGATGGAACCGTTATTAGCAGAATCCAAGACTTTGCCGTTGTCATAAATAATATTCAATACAGGCTGGTCCCTAGATTCGAGAGATCCAGAGATCGGGTCGTTCATTCCGATACTGAACAGTTGCTGATTCAAAGTTTCCTCGATCTCTCGTATACTCTCCTGAAACACGTTATCATGATTTTTGTAAAGCTCGAAACATATTTCTGCGATTTTCCGCGAAGCTTGTCACTCTCGCACAGATGTAACTATCGAGATACGTACTGGTGTGAGTGTTTGATCTCCGGAGTAGTTAGGTAGCGTAATAGTGCCCGTTTCGTCGGCATGCAGGGTCTGGGATGTTCCTAAGTTATCGGTATCTACCACGGGTAAAGTTTCTGCAAATTAAATTAGTAAGTGAATGAAGCTGAGTTAATTACTTGTGTCTTCCCGATTAATCGGGTGTTAGTTATGAGAGCAAGATTGTCTCAGATGTTAAAGATCCTACGATTGTCAATTGTCTGAGTAATTTCGCCATCGGTTATGAATGATTTTTCCTTCTCCACGGAAATCTCCTGAAATTGATCGTTGAACGCTCGAACGAAGTCAGGGGCTACTTGCTGCGACTGAAACGTCACTCTCGAGTCTCCGGAAATCGCAAGATTTTCCGTCAATACCGGCATCGCTTGTTTCTCTTTGATCGGCGAAAGTTGAGGATCTTGCTGCGTTCTCTGTTGCTCCAATTGCTGTCCCGAACAGAATAGCGAACCCTCTCGTTATTTTTCAACGCACTCTATTCATATTTTCCATAAATTATGCAATATTCATTTTTATTCACATTCCATATCCCATATAGAATGGCAGAGCTGAGGAGTGGGGATATATTCTTGTGACTTATAGAGTTAAGGGGTAACAAAAATCGTGTTAAAAGTTCCATGCGATTGTTGGTTCATAAGTCTTCTGATCATGTAAAGAAATTTCCAAATCCGAATATAACATATTGTAGAAAGAATTCAAATTATTTTCATGATGTTTTCTATTAAAAAAAATTAATGGAAATCCACCCAATATTTTTCATATTCGGATTCTAATTTTTTTTTACAAGATTCGTATGTCCTATAAAAAATAATAAAACACGTTTTCTTTTACTGTCATTGGTTGACCTCCCTCTCTAACGAATTTTTGCAACACTTTATGTTATTAATAAAAAAAAATTTCAGATATTTTACTGGCAATTGGATAAAGCATTTAATTTATAAATCTATAGCTAATCACGTTAAAAAGATCATTGATATTCATTAACTTACAGAACAAAAAAAAAACAAATAGACTCAATTAAAAAGTTATGGGAGGGTGGTAACTCTGATCGTAGCACAAATGATAAGACATACCTGTTGCGCTAACTCAGTTTTATGTATCTTCATATGTTTCCTACAATTCACCGACGTCTTGAATGTTTTGTGGCAATACGGACACATAAAGGGTCTCTTGTTGCTGTGAGTAACCAAATGTCGCTTCATACTACTCAGCGTGGAGAATTTTGCATTACAAACGGAGCAACTGTAGGGCCTCGATTCATCGTGCGTGTGTAAATGCGATTTGAGAACGCTATTCGATGTAAATCTCCTAAAAAAGGAATACATCGGTTGAAGATTCACGGATATATTTATTATTCTCTTTCGGCAATCTCTGAATTGCTCCTACCTGTCACACTTTGGACATTTGTAAGGTCTTTCACCGGTATGCCTTCGACAGTGTTGCTTCAGATGGCTGATTTTTCTAAACGCCGCCGGGCAAACCCAACATTTGTGAGGCCTCGCAACATCGGCGCTGTCGTAGATCTGCTTCTGTTTCGACTGAACATGAGCAACGCTAATTTTATTTCCTGCGTTGCTGATGATCAGCGGCTCTTCAAGAACGATTTGCGGTACGAGAACCTCTGCTTCCGGCGATATTTTCGATTTCCCTTTCATATGACTCTTCGTGTGGCTCTTTAGTACGGAGCTCGTACCAAACGATTTGTCGCATATATTACACTTGTGAGGCTTTGCGTGAGTACGTGTATGGGCTGTAAGACTACTGTGGCAACCGAATGTCTTGTCGCAGGTACTGCACACATATTTTTTCGTGCCCGTATGCGTTCTCTCGTGAGCTATCATTGTCGATTTTAGAGCGAAGGACCGATAGCAATAGGAACACTGCAATACGATTGAAAAATCAGTGCAGCAGTTAATTACGTGCGCCTAAGAAATTTCTTATATCGAAAATATATTTCATATATTGAATATTTAGAGTCATCCACATGATTCAGGCCACAGCTTGGCCAAGCTAAAGTTCTATTTTCTATTTGTATCATTTTTTCTTCCTCTTTTGGGTTTTTACATAGTTCTGCATTCCTACTTCCCCTAATTCCCTTTTCCTCTGTGCGACGACAACCGTTGTAAGGTAAAATAGAGCACCTTGGTTGATAACCAAAACCTGTTACCGCATTTTCTCAAAAACGATTGAAGTTTAGTACAATTTTTCGTCTAAGATATAAGGAAAATGCGTGAGGCAAACGAACACGGCATTGCTATGTGCGAATCTGAGTTCCATTCACCGAAACACTGCTCTCAAATTTGGGAATTAATTTAATTTCGAAATGCGGTTCAAAATATAGATTTGTTCCTTCTTTGTTCTCCCGTTTTAAAATAAATCGGACCCCTTAAACTCTCTCGGCGAATAAGCGACCCGAGTCATGTGGAATTCCTTCTTGTGTTTAATTTTTCATTTACCTTGAAAGGCTTTTCTTGCGTATGAACTCGCAAGTGTCTTATGAGATCCGATGGTTTCTTAAATTCCTTGTTACAGAAGGAACAAGCGTACCATCTTATGTTTCCAATACATCGCTGCTTTATCGTGAGATACCTCCTAAATAATCAAATAAATAAAATTTGTCTCAATCAATCGATGTTGTTCGTGTATTTTAAATTAAAGTGTTAATTTCATAGAATACCTCAATGAACCGTCGGGTGCTCTGTCCAAGAGTGTGACGAAAGTCGTTTGCGCATCGGCCTTTTTGTTCAAGATCTCCGAATTTTTTCCTTTGCTTGCCAAACCACTATTCTTCAAAGCCTGCTGTAGTATATCGCATTCTGAAGTAGTTGTCAATCCCGGATCCGTCGAATCAGCCGGATTTTTTACACTGGCGTCGAGAGATGCCAACTGTGACATTACGGTGTCAACGGTGGCTTGCATATCTGCCTCCGTTGAGCTGTCACATTTTTGCGGGGTTTCCTGCAATGATTATAACGTTTATTAACAAATAAAAATTATTTTAGAGACTGTCTAGCTTGAAATCTTAACTTTTAATGACTTTTAATACGATACCCGATCGAAATGTTACCTACGGTTATAAACTACACCAAATTTTTGTCGATGAATAAAAAATTCCATGTGAAAATGCCAAAGAAACGTTCAACTGACGCAAAGCAAACAACTAAAGATTCTGTCTCATCGTGCAATCAATACAGGAATAGATCGGCTTGAAAATCTCGACAAAGCCCAACCTAGGTTTTACACAAAAACAAAATAACGACGAGGTACAAACCTCCGTCGGATTGGAGTGCATTTTCTTCATGTGACCATTGAGACTGCCCAATTTCTTGAATACACAGGTACAGTGTGTGCAGCTGTAAATAGGCTCGCCTTCCGGTGCATTGTGTACCCTCAAGATGTGAGCGTTCAAATTACCTGTAAATTCAATTTCACTGCAGGCTCTTTCTCCGTGTAATAAAAAATCTATGTATAGAATTTAATCGCGATACACCCTCACCTTTCTGGCTAAATTTAGCGTTGCAAAACTCGCAACCGTAGGGACGAACTCCAATATGTTGCCACATATGAATCTGAAGAGATCCCTTTTGCGTGAACGCTCGAGTACAAACTGTACATTTGAAGGGTTTCTCTCCGGTATGCACCCTGATGTGGCGCATTAATTGACTCGGTTTTTGAAAGGATTTCGAGCATATTTTGCACTTGTACATCGTTTTATGGTTCGTACCCCTTTTAGTCTGTTTAACTATCTTTGTCTGTTGCAAACCAAAAGCCATTCGAAATACAACAAGATCAATAACACGGAGCCAAGATATTTAGAGCGATGAACAGATGAAAAATCAAAAACTCACTCTGTAATGTTCCCTGATGTGCAGACGATAAAGAGCGGGTTGTGTGAATTGCTTGTTACAGAGTCTACACTTTCGCACATCTTCGGTCGACCACTTTTCATTGTGAAGCTTAAGATGGGCGTCCAGTTGAGCCTGTAACATACAAAAGAAAGTTACGATTAATAAAACAAAATTCTTGATTATTTTATCTAATCGACTCATCGATGCGAAGCTATATCCTTTACAATAGCCAATCGCAGTACGGCTATGTTTGAATTGTTGCCTACCTTGTAATATTGAGCGCTCAGACCTAGCGCAAAGTGAAATGCCCGGGAGTAAATGAGTAGGAGAGCGAAATTCACGCAATCAACGGCGAGTGTCATCGTGTGGGATGAATAGATCTTGACGCAGTTTAGATTGATATCATCGCTCTTTTGCTCGTAAACGTAATAATTCTACAAATAAACGTCCAGTTCAACGAGCTGATGAACGTAAGCGTAAGCCAGTTTACGGCCAACTTAATTGTATTACGATATTTACTGCGCAATTGTGGTGCATTTTTTGTTTTTACTTTTGATTTATTTCGCGAAAAACACAGTTGCGCACTCTCATCGACCGTAATTAATTTTATTCACGTTAATCAGCGTTATTTTCATTCTTCGATACACGATGCTGGTAGTTTCTTCGACGTCACGATTGTCGATAGAGTCGTACAAACCTCCTGGCCGATCTACCAGAGTAATCGATCTCTCTCGATGCAGTATCAAATAATTCCTCAAAATTCCTCTTGAAAGAGATTTTTGGTGCCTTAATTGGCAGCGAACGTTCCGAGGAATCATTAATCGATCGCATTCCAAAGGAAATGGCGATAAAGATCTATGAATAAGAATTTTTACTTGCATTTCACTTTAAGACGATATGAAACATGTATGAGTGCGATAGAGACATATTTAATCTGCTTATCCGACAGATCAACGCTGATAGATAAATTCGGATTACAATTTTTGGTATCGACTGAGTAGTCGCCTTAAAAAGAGTCGAAGATAAGTTTTCTCGACAAAAACATCGACTTGCTGGTAAATCTCTACGAAGAAGAGAATGATTGTTCGAAAAAGGCATATAGCGTTCACGACTTTCGATAGAGTTGTTAGAAAATTCATGACAGATTTATGAAGGAAATCGATTTATCTCGATACGGTATCGAATAATAATTCGACATAATTTCTCTTGGAACAGATTTTTGGTGTCTTAATCGAAATCGAACGTTGCGAGGGATCATCGCATTCTGAAGGAAATTACGATAAAGATTTATGAATAATACTTTTTGCTGCGAATTCTTCTTACGATGAGTCGCAAATGAATCTTCGTGTTAGAAACATCAACTTGTCGGGAAAGCTGTACGAAAGAACAAAGGATAATTGTTCGAAGAAGACACGTAGCGTTTGAAATGTCTCGTTCCGGGCGGAGAAGAATTTTACGTCGTGTTATCTCTCTGGCGGACGATGCGTTCAGGAAGTCGAGCCCGATACATCGCCCACCCCTCCGGAATTGCCGCACTGGACTCTGTTGCGCAGCTCGTACGTTTTATCTCAAAAGGAACCCCGCGTTAAACACATTCGTTGCATCCCATTTTCGTTAAACACTAAAACCATAGAGTTTCGAGAGAATCTTTTCATTCAATTGATATCAGCTTGCGATGGAGAAGCCGGAAGATCTCCAACGAAGCTTCGATTGACCGTAATTGAGAACTTTACGGTCTCAGAGCCGACGAGCTTCGTGACGGACGTTCGAGAAGACAACCGAAGCGATTTGAGCTGTCGAGAAATTCCGCGAGTTCAGTCTCGAGGGCTAAACGCCTCTGTGACGTCTGGAATTATTAGCACGGACCAATTCTCGTGTCAAGTGTCAGACGTGCACTCGGTTGGCATCTCATGCAAAGACAAGGAAGAAGAATAAAAGCAGAAACGATATGAATCTGCATTCGCGCGGCTTGAAAGACGCTCGCTCTTCTGCTGTTCCTCTTCGTGCTCTACGTAAAATTCCAACACGAAGAAGAAGCCAAAAGAGGAGAGTGCGATGCATCAACGAGGAGACGCGGAATTTACGCAACGTCCGACAAGCCTGAGAAAGTAATACGGAGAGATTCTGCGTCCGGATGATAATGGCAAAACACAAACGAAGAGTACACGAACGCCTGTTGTCCTATCATCTTTCGTGCGTTCCATTAAAGCTTAACGACTTAAACATTTTTCTGCGATACAACCGCACGAGTCACTAAACAAAAACGAAAACTTCTGTATAATAAAATTTAACGAACATGTCTTGTTAATCTTTTAGAATAAATTGTGAAGTAAAGAGTCTTGAATGTCTTAAATAGTTTTTCATTGTTAAAAAATACAATTAAAAAAAGAAAATAAACTCAGAGATTCAATTGTCCGTCATAAAAGACGCGCAGTCGATCAATGCCAACCTTTGGCTATCATTGATGATTTAAAAAAAATCATATTAATTAATTAATTAATCAATAATAATTTTTATCATTTTAAATTATATTATTATTATATGAAATTTAAGTAATAAATGCCACAGCTCTAATCATCTTGATGGTTCTCGAGCACGGTTTCAGCTTTAATTATATCGTATCCCTTATCTGACTACCTTTAAGAATTAAATACGATAATGATTATCCAGACATAAAAGTATTGAGTGTTATTGAAATTTTTAAAAAATGTTTAACTTGGATGCACGATTCTGATTGACTTTCCTCGTTCTCTTAGCTTGCGCGATGCACCATTGGGATATTAGAGTGCAACGAACTCTCTGCAGTGGTCCACTCTTCCCAGAATTCAAACTAACAAATCACACACCATACGGATCTCGTGCCTATGCCAACACGGAGAAAAAACCATGAATTACACGTATTCTCCGTATAAATAGCATCACCTATCACAAAAAGATATTTCGAATAGAAAAAAAATTCTAAATGAATTGAGAATGACATGCGTACCCTCGCTAGTTCCCTCCACTCTCGAAAACCGTTACAGTTCTCTAATTATTGTTTAACTCACTCTGCTTCTTTTTTTTTCATTAATTATTTTTTCAAATGTCCAATCCCATGAGCAGTTAAATATCTGAATATTTCATTGGAAAATAAAGTATATTCTGTGTCAATTTCATTCGAAAAAGTCATGAAAGTTAAATTAATGAAGAATGTAACGAGTACTTAACGTTTTCTATTACTCGGTAATCATTCATTTTTCATCTAATAAAAATATGTTTTTAGTGTCTTGTATCTCTTTACTTCCAGTTCTTCTTTCCGTTTTCTAGTTCTTCCTCTTCTCTTCAATGATCATATTTAGATTTTTTTTAAGGCCAATGGAATAGATCATTAAAACAAAAATAATAATAAATAATTTATGACTAAATAAATAAATAGAATGAGTCGAAAAGTAATGGAAAGGTCGCGACTTTGCTTTCCAAGCTCGGTTCCCATTTTTCTTTTCTCCAAGATGCTTTTGGATAAGAGATACACGGGTCACGGGTTTTATTCCAACATTCTCGAATCTCCGAGCCACAACGATGTAGCAGCTCGTTAGAATCGTATCTATCAAATGTGTTAAGTAACATACTCCGCCTTCACTTACTTTTTCTCTCTTTAGCGTATATTAACTTCGTTATTTCGATATTTCGGTTACCAGAAAGGATTGCAAAATCTATGTCCAGTGTAGAGATATCCTTCGTTGTTTTGCAGTTTTTTTCTTTGTTCATTCTGCTTTCATAGCTGGCTCATTAATTGCAATCGTACACAAATTTCGTTTGGGATTAATTTGTTTTTTTTTTATTGCGTCTTAAAGATTTTTACTTGTCGCAATCACGCGTACCACGTGTCATCTCGTGAATAATATTTCCAGGCGGTATCGCTACACAGCATAACAGCTCATGCCTTTAAAAGGCCGCCGAACGTTCAAGTTCTTTAGCTCATTTTCGTTCTTTTTTTTTGCTGTTTCGTGACTTTCGCCGACGAGACAGGGTAAAAAAAAATCAGCTTAACGATGCAGGTTATCTCTTTCATACCGTGACCTCACTTGGGAGAGGAACGGAGTGAAGATACTGAAACGCATCGAAGAACTTCCTGATCCTCTTTTCGACGTGGTTCGGATAATACATGGAACGAAATTGTGCACGAGGTTGGTGTCCGGCAATTAATTCACAGCTTCGTGGGGACACACGTGTAAGATCTTAACTTTGCAACCGTATCGTCCACGATATTACTGGGAAGCCCAAATCAATGTATGTGCAGACATCGTATACGATATAATGTACGAGCAAGGATAATATTTCGTTAACTCCCGGCGAACACTGTTAAGGCGATGCGAAGCATGTACGAGTGCGAAAAAGATTTGGTTCGTAACATTCATTGGTGTTTTTGCATTTTTTCATTAAAATATTTTTTTTTATTAACTCTACTACGAAAATATTATATTTTTAAGATGTTCTGAACAATTCGTTTCATAGGTTGCTGGAAAAAAATTATCGCATCTTGTCTGCATTTACTTTCATGAGAATCTTTGTCAAAGTTCAGGGATTACTTAAATGTTCATTCACTGGTGTCTTTACCCTATTCTACGGTGGAAACAAATTGCAACGTTCATCGTCTTTGAGTTGATTGGATTAAGATTTCTACTGTCGATTGACGTTTCACGTGGTAAAGTCGATGGTGTGTCACATCATCTTAAAGGGTTAACTCAGGGCACGGTGCGCTAGCTTCAGAGCAGCCGACATGAATTACATGAAACTAAATTCGATGATTTGCATTCACATGTTTCTTGACTATATGCGCGATTTGACAGCGAGATGCGTATATTTTAAATAAGTTTAGATTAAGTAGGCAGGAGGGTTCAACTTATGTCCGAGTGAGAATTCAATGGTTCCGACTGAAGAGAAGTAATGACGCGAACGACGTCCAAATGTTTATAGCACAACATACGGATATCCAGTTGACAACATCTTCAATCGGAGGAGATGTGATTCCAAGTAAGTGACAATTCGTAATATCCGTAACGAAATTTTTTTAAAAAGTTGAATATTTTGCATCTTTAAATTTGACTCTTTAACCTAAAAAAAAGAACAAACCTTTTGGATTACAACGTGAGTGAATGATGTCGTAAGAGACCACAAGTCGGTACAAAGAGACACAGGCAATATATCTGCCGAGCAATCTTTTTTTCCTCTGCAATATTCTCAGTGGAAATATCAGACATGCGAGGGGCTAAATGAGCGACGAAAAGACAGCGAGCGAAAAGGATAACGCCAAAAAAGAAATGCGAAGAGAAGAAGCCGAGAGAACAGAGGAATGCGTAGCTCGAAACGTAGTGGGAGAAGGGGATGAGGGGGTTGAGAGAGAGAGAGAGACTCCTTTCGACTCCATATGTCTACGATTTCGACTATCTTGATCTCTAACAGACAAGAAAGCCTAGTCCCACCAGAATTGCCGGACGGTGAAGTATAAAAACGAAACTCCAATGAAGTTAGATGAAGCAAGAACGTCTGGAAACCAGTGATGCAAAGCCAAAGGACTTTAGGAAGAAAGAGGTAGGACGAGGACATCTCCGGTCCTCCACAGTCGAACTCAAATGAATTCTCATCTGCCCTGACCTTGCATCTTACGTCAGCGAATATCTTTTGGTAGTCGGATCCCTTCGTAAGAGCCACGAGAGAGAAAAAAAGGATGGCATCGATAAATTGAAGGGTGAATAAACCAGTTTTGGATTTTGACCTCTTGGATATTTATAATCATAATCATTGACATTATATCAAGGTGTAGGAACGCTTGAGATCAAAGTTGTAACTAATTTACCAAAACTCATAAAGATGTATACCCCTCTCCCCTTGCCCCTTAAAAATATTATCAAGAGGCAATCTATTTAATATAAAAAATTAATATAAAACCGTGAATGCGATAAATAAATAAACGGTGTACGTTTAATAATAAAATTGAAAATATTACAACCATATTTGGAATGAAGCCTCGATAATACGCAACTCCGTGTGTACGACCGTGAATCCGATGAGATAAGAATAATAATTATGCTAGAAAATACATGAAACGAGATCTCAAAGTGGTCATCATAAAGCTCAATGGACTGTTCTCATAAACTGTAACAGGAATAGCGCGAATGACCGATTACGCTCTCGGAAACGCGATAGGACTCCCACTCAAGGGTACTGTGATGAATGAGAAAAAAAAAATGAATACATTTGTATTTATAAATATATTCAATCAACGAAACTTCACTGCTATTTGCAAAGTCAGCGAGAAGGAGGGTAAGGCCAATGATAGAATAATATCTTGAAACTTTCTATAAATATTGTATAAGTTACATTGTACATATTTATTCGTGAGCACGTACAACCCGAGTGTACATACACTTTTCTATGTACGCATGGTGTACCTACAGTCGTCAGATACTTCCGAGATTGAACGTTGCCTTTTTATACAGCGTCGAAACGCACAGTGAGAGAGAAATAACAGCGAACAAAACTGTTACGAGATGGAGGATCGTGCGTGGAGAGAAAACTCATCGTCGATGATAGATTTGGCGGGTCCGACGCCAAGCCACACGATTATTATTACCATTGAGATAATAATTTATAGTTGAAGCCAGAATTGCAACTTTTTATCTCACTACGTTTGTTTCTTTCTTCCATAAATCACATTTTATTAATTATCATTTCAAACAGCTACGAAGAAAATATCCGAATGTATTGTTGAAAATGAACAAAAGTATTTTCTGAGAAAATTCATTAGAAAAAAGGTATAAATATTAAATAAATAAAGAAAACCATTGATAGTTAACAATAGAGAGTAGACCATTCATTTTTATATTATTCATCATTAATTACTTTTTTTTGTGATTTTTTTTTCATAAATTATCGTTGAAAATCGTTAGTGTTTTTTTTTGTTGCATTTTCAATCGAATGATTCAATATTTTATCAACAATGGGATATTGGGAAGAAGTAGAGTTAAAACAAAGCGTGTAAATTTGAAATTTGTACATTGCTTCCTCGTGATTCTCGCCCATAAAATCTCATCTACGGGTAATGGTTAACTCAATTGTGATTTCTTCGTAGTGGAAGTGGCAATAAAATTTTCAATAAAATTGTAAATTAAGTTGCAAGTTTTATAAAATTTGAAGCTAGATTTTTTTTCGAAAAATTACAAAAATTTATGATTTCATAAAGTCTGAACGCCTCGATCGATTCTTGACAAACTCAATACCGAACAACCTTGTCCCCTCGCCTATTCTTGTAGAAAGTTTTAACTCGATAGTTAATAATTTACGAAAGCTAGATAGCGTACGTCCATTTTCTCGAAAAATTCAAACAACCATAAAATAGGACGACCGCTAACGATTTGGCCGAAAATTGCAGAAAACTGACGGAGGCTGTGTTCCGATCCCTCCGAAAAGTTTTAGGATGATCGAGTAACCCGTTCTCGAGGTATATCCATTGCAATTTTGTAAACTCATTACACACACGCACGCACACACGCGTGCTCGCTCGAACATTACAAAAAAAAAAATGATTCCTCGACGTTTTGAGACTCTTTGATACTCTGACATCAAAATCTAGCGAAATTTTTTTTTCACGAAAGCAGTTTTCTCTATGGACTAAGTATTTTGAATAAAAATGTATTGAAAAAATTTTTGCTTCGATTAATTTTTAATAATTATTCCAGGGCGAATGAGTGATGACATTTTTTTTTAATTGAGAAAATTCATTTGAGATAATTATTGTTTAAAAATATAATTACTGCTCGTTTTGAATAATATTGGATCTGACAAGTGTTACGAATGAATTTTTATTGGCATATTCTCTATTTCCGATCTCCGAGTCTAGTCGAAGCTAGGAAATTTGGTTGATGCGCTTGCAGAACTTTAAAAGCCGAAGATCAAAGTCTGATCGTGCAATTAATCGGATGCGATAAGCACACGCTGAAATAACTAAGAATTCTCTAATCGTGACAAACGACGAGTATCACGTTTATTCACGATTTGTCGACCTCGAGATCCGGAGAGTCAAGAAGCACGAAAAATCCAACGATAACCCGCGTAATTTCTTTTAAATTTATAATCGTTTCAATGTCTCTTTCGACTGTGCATTATTTCCTTATTACGAAAATAATTTTCTTCTTATTTCGCTTGTACTGGTCACTCTCCGTTTGAACATCCGTCGTACAAACACATTAAACTCATCCAAAGAGATCTTTTTATAATTGTTTTTATTATTTTGACGAATAATACTTCACTGGTTAAACACAAAGAACTTCTTGACGACAGTTGCAGTGATTTTATGTTTTACGGATACACCCAGTCACGGCATCCTTTAACATGTAGCAAATCTAGTGAATATCGGGAGTGTACGGAGAGTTTTAAGAGATAAGAAATACGGCAAAGTTAAAAAAAAAATCGGGACAACGGTATAACGATAAACCACTTCACTGGGTGAACACAGAGAACTGTTTGACGGCAGATGTAGTGTTATTAGGTTTTTACGAGTACACCTAACCGCCAAGTATTTTACCGAAAGGAAATCTAACGAATATCGAGGGTGTACAAAGCATTTCAAGAGTTAGACAAACGACATCATCGTTTTGAAGAAAAAACTTTTGAACAACGTTTTAATGATAAAAATCACTGAGAGAAGGAGGAATAACAAGCGACTGCATACACGAGGTTTTATCACTTTTCCAGCGCGTCTCTTGTTTCATGGTCTCGCGATTCGCGACTTCCCTTCCCGGGAAGAACTGTCAATGGATAAGCGAGCACGTGCGTTCCCCGCGCTATCCCGTATCCCACTACAGAGACTCGAGAGTCCAGCGAGTCGCAGGGTCTCTCTCCACCGAGTCTCGCGGAGAGGATATCTCGGTTTCCACTCTCGTTTCGTCTCGTGTGTATAGTCAAACGGGCTGACTTGGCTGTACGACCCACGTTTAACACATGCTCTCTCGATACACCGTCACGGATTATTTAGCGACGTACGCTCGACGCTCAGCGTCGACGGGGGTGCAGGTTTTCTGCACTGCCGTGAAACGCCGGTAACCGTCGCCGACTCCGTCTACGATCGCGCACGAAAGAACATAATCGTTTCTCGCCCACGCGACTTTGCCGTGGCACACTTTACCGTAAAAAGAGAAATACGACGTCACAGAACCGATTATTGTACAAAAAATATTCAGATTATCAACCAAAGATACTGATATTGAGTCGTATACATAGATTTAATTATATGGTTAGTGATGGTAGAGGAGAAGGGAAGTACAGATTTCGGTTTTAAAAGAATATTTCGTTTTTTGTATCGATAAAAAATCCCATACGTTTGTATTAGAACAAATAACCGAATATCAATGTAGGACATTAAAAAAAAAACAGAATAGTATTTGTTAAGAATGAAGTTCGACCAATCGGTCGAAGTTTTATCGTGTTGATGTTTTTTTATGTTTTGTTACGTTCGAAACTCGGAACGTCTTACGCGATTAGAACATTGTGACGAACAATTCATTGCACGGAATTTTTTATGGGATTTTTTACCCGATAACAAACTTTTTTTTTACTGAAATTAACAGCTATTCGATGTGAACAATGTTTTTAATAACTTTAAATTCGAATATTGCTCATTCCTTCTGTACAATTTACTGAAATGACTTGTAATCTAGGAGCGACATTATAAAATACAGAAGAAGTTATATATTGCAACGATAAATCGATCAAAAACTCCCGTTGTGATAAAAAAAAATGATGTTTTTCTATTAAATTTAATTTTAAATACAAATGTCTCACAAAATTGATTTTATTTAACAATTGCACATTTTGATATGTTAACAGATATAATTTACTCAAAAGAACATCTTATTTGGTTATTATTTGTGCAAAATATAATCGTAAAAAAGTATTTGGGCCTCGTATATGACTCGAAGATACCATAGAAGAGTTAAATAAAATATCAAAACATCTTTTATCTAGTTTAACAATAAAAAATTAAATGCAGAAGAAAAGCAACGAATGCTCTGTGAGAATTCAAAGAATCAATCATGATGTCATCACGATACAATTTTCATCGAGTAAGTACAAAGAGAAAAAAGGATAATATCACGCTTGAAGAATAAGATAATGATGTAAGCGAAGTAGGTATCGTAATAATCGAGAGTACGTAGTAAACGAGAAACAGCGACAGTTGATTTGAGATCTCGGGTTGCGTTTTATAACAATCCTACGTATATTACTGTAATGATGTCATTTGATAAAGATGTCAAGCCATTATTCTTTAACCCGAAGCAAATCGAAAGATTCTTTCATTTCAACTTGGCTTTTACTTGCTTCTCGAGTGAATGCAGGAGACCTGGTCGGATGGACAACTCCACTGCTCGCTCTGGCGTGGCACAACGCCGCAGGGAACATGTGTTTAAACACTCGCCAGTGATTTCGGCTGTAACCGCATAAATATTTGTGTCAAATTACTCGGAATGTATCTATATACAGAATCGGTTGAGCCTTTTGAGATACTCCATGCAAGAACGTTAGAGCTTTTTTTTTTTTTTCGTGACTAACGAACCAGAATAAGTTCCCTTAAGACGTGGTGACACATGTATGGGTGCGAGAGAAATAGAAGTAATGGCACTCACGGTGGAGTGAGAGAGAAATACTGAGCATATGTTTCATATCGTCTTAATTTCTTGAGTGTTGATATATCGATATTGACGAATATATTTATGGATTTATGCGTCAGTGACACTGAAGGGGTTGAGCTCAAAATATTGTATGAGAGAGAGAGAAAAGGAGAGACGGAGTGAGGGAGCGAGAGAGGAGTTTGTTCTCACATTTCTGAGAAAACGAAACTACTACCACTAATACATTAGTACAGAATTAATGAAGGACTCTTCTAATTTACAAAGTTATTTCGCGACCGCGCTGACGGTTTGCTCCAAGCAGTCCAGTAAAAACGTTTTGTGAGAGATCTATGAGATCATACGATTCATACGTTGCGTAACGTGTGTGTTTGTGTGTGTGTGTTTACAACGGGCGGTGGCGTCGACGTCGTTGCCACCGCCGCCGCCTACGCTAAGAACGTATAATAGTTTTACAGCCCACATCTCTGTGACCGTCACATATGACCGTAAACCAACGTATCCTTAGACGTCATTGAAGGACTATCGTTAATTAAATATAAAAGAGAAAGGCTAATCAACTTAAACGGCATCGAAAAACTTAGGTTGTAGAAAACAACAGATGAAAACTGTCTATTTTAGGAACAGCTCGAAATCAAGGAAGCTGAAGATGACTGATTTTTTGTCTCGTTTGATCGAAAAGTCCGAGTGAAAGACGATAACGATGAAGAGCTAAGGTCATCAAGCTGACCTTTGGTGAAACTTCGGGCCGAGGGCGTTGCTCTTCAGAACGGATTCGTCGTTTGTCAGTATCGCCTAACAATTTATTTTACGCTAAGAAATCTTCTATTAGCTCGAGACGAACTCGAATGTGGAAATGCATTAGAAAAAACGTAGGAGCGCTGTAGAAATTTTGTAACGCTACCCAGTAGCTCCCTATTGTCCGATGCTGATAAGAAACGGGACTGTGACTACAATTCCGGCAAACAGGCAAGTAAGACGAGTCAGCTACACCATATCATTGTTTCGTGCTGGTATGCAACAGAGTAATAAGAACTCGCGGGAGCTAGCGCCGTCGTCTTATCAATAATCTCATCTGCACGGTCAGCACCACCGCGTCAAGGTGCGAGTGTGAGTCGCTGATTGGTTGTAACGCGTCGTAATTCTTCACGTACACCGTATAGACTGTAAGTAACAAGTATAACTTACCTTAGTTGAAAATGCGTCTTCGCACTCGGTGCAAAAGAGACTTTCTTCCTTCTCGTGGAGCAACATGTGAGACTTGAGACTAGCCATTCTCGCGAATTTCCTACCGCATTCGGGACATTTTGGATCTCCGGTATTGTGCGTCGCCATGTGAAGCGTGAAATTCGTCTGGAAGCATAAACCATTGTTCCTGGCTACTCAAGTGTGTCCTGAAGTACAAACTTAAACTATGGAGATTATAGGGCGTTCTGCTGACTCTGTCTTATTTATTTATTCATTATTTAACTCAAAATTATTTGTGCCTAGATTGCAATTCTTTCTACCGCAGCAGATTCATTTAAATGGATCGAAGAATAAGAAAAACTGAAAAGTATACTTACAGGCACGTTGAACGATGCAGAACACTTTGGGCACCTATGAGGCTTCTCCTCTGCGTGATGCTCCATGTGCTTTCGATAAAGCATCTGTCGGGTGAACTCCTGTCCACAAATCTCGCATCTCATTTTATCAGCAGCCTGCGTTTAATATTTTTTTTATTCAATAACATCGTCATTATGTTAAGGTATGACGAAAAAGCTAAATAAGAAATCGACGTACGTTAGAATTTGATGAAATAGCGTCTTTTCGCGGCCTTCCGGGAGTTCTCTTCGCGACTTCTTTGACAGCCATGCCGCTGAACGAATCGCCAGGGTTTTCATTACAATCTTTCAGTCTTGAAACTTCGGATGTCGCTTGTAACGTTGCATCGCTACTGGGCTGAGTTACTGGATCTTTTAACCAATTAGCCGGCTTTTCGCTTACTACGCACACAGTTCCATAGTTTTCCGATCCCACCGAACCAGTTTGCTGAATAGCGCTTGGGCCAAGATGCTGATCGAGGCTAATTTGAAACACAGGCTGTAATCAATCGACCGAATGAGCTTTGAAACGTTCTAAACTTGAGTAAATTTCTGAGGTTCGTAAGGCGTAGAATTAAAAAAAAAAATTCTTTTTATCACCTTGATTATCGGTTGCACGATTGTACTGTTTTGTTGAATAAATGCAACCGGTGTCGTCATCAGTTCTATGACACCATCTTCGTTTCCTAAAAATCAGCCCAACCGTTAATCCTGACAAAGTTCCGACGAATATTATCCTTGAGTAACATAAAATTTGGTCTTTGCGACAAGACATACCGGTCACTGCCAGCAAAGTACGTCCATCATCGGAAATAACAAAACCCAGTGGCATGGTATCCACGCCGAGTGATGTAGATTCCAAAAGTGACGTTTGCTCCGTCAACATTTTTGCTTGGAACATTCTGAAAGGTCACAGCATAAATTAATAAATATTAACGAAAAAACGGTTACAAAAGTCTTTTTTTTTTACGATTTACGTTTGATTTCTTGATTGTAATTGTTTTTACTTTTATGCAATACATTTTCTGAATTGAATTTAATTAACTTATTATTTATTAAATGCCGAAAATCTTTTTTCTTGTCGAGTTAACCTATACGGATGACTGATGACGATTACAAATTTTTGGTTTTACTTACAAGTCATTCAATATACCACATGATGTTATAATTATGAGACGACGAACGATTAAACAATTAAATTCAATCGCCGAATTCACGCATTACAGCGTATTGCAAACTTTTCCGTCGTCAATTAATTTGTCATAGTAAGTATACATTGAGCTACACCTGTCTTATAATAATTACGTTGACGACTGTGCAACAGAGATTATCAGGGAGGGTAAGGAAATCTCTCCAACGACCAACGAGCTGGTTTTAGGCGCGCCAGATGTCGGAGATAGCGGTGGCGCGACGAATAGTATTTCGTGCACATTGGCTCCGTCGATGCTGTAGATGTACACACACAGTGTGTGGTGTTCACACAGAGGAAGACGACGGCTGGTTCAGCAGATGCGTGATAATGTAATTTTTAGCTTTTGCGTTAAGCGAGAGAACACCGTGAGGTGCGTGTTCGGAAGATATAAACGATGTACCATTGTGTAATTAAGTAAAAAAAAAATGCTTTTCAAAATGAATCGCATTCATGGGCGTTGTTTAATAATCATTGTAATAAGAAAAGAAATTTTAAAAACCCAATTTTTTAAATTGAAACTTGTATTTATTAAATTATGAAAGGAATAATCGTCGATAATGACGTACGACGGATGAGAGAGCGAGAAGAAAATCTCGACGACAACGAAATTAAAACGTAAAATGATATCGCTATTTAATATTATAATAAACGCTTCAATTTTTCAGTAATTGTGTTGATAACCTGATTCCACCTTTGCAACCCGGTGTTTATCGAAATGTAACTCGATATAATTATGCGTGATCGGTTACAGGTATCGCACAATTTATTTCATAACGTTGAATCGCGTTGAATCTTAGCTTCGACGACGAATTACATCTAGAGGGAACTTGTTCTAACGTTATACGCTTAGAAAGAATCGCTTCAAGTGGATGAATTTCTTTTTATTCAATGTGATGAATTATTTATTTAGAGGGGGCTCATTCCCGACTGATCACCGCTAAAGCGGAGAGTATCTCACCGTTACCGCCTTAAGGCGAGGCGAAACCTCCATACTTGCACAGATATTCTGGAATCTTTTTCACTCTGAACGCCACGCTAGCCTATCTCTTTTGCACTCATAGGTGAAGTACAGAGGTTTCGCCTCGCCTTAATCAGTTTTTTTGTTGTTATTTAAAAATAAACATAACGAATACGATTGCGAATGAAGGTCATAATTATGAAAATCTTTAATCCTCGTCAGAATTTTCGACGCTGATGATAATAGGATTCATGAAGGAACGATAGAAAGAAGTTTCGTTAAATTTATTTCCCTCGATGATCCTGAAGATATCAGCTTCCTTTTCACGCGCCATACTTCGAGCGATCGGTGTCGCGATCGAGACTTCCGAATTATTTGTCATCGTAGACGATGCTCCGCTGTAACAAGCTGGTTGACTCGGTGGATTTGTGAGATCTTCAACCGCTGATTTCCAACTTTTATCACTGATCGTTGTGCTGTTCGGTGAAGTGAATGTTTGCCGTATCCGATCGATAGAAATCGTAGGACTCCGTTGATCGCTGGTAGAAATTAACGAAACAGCGGCGGGGCTTCTCGGGATATTAAAAGCATCGAAATTATTTATAGAAATCTTTGGACTCTCATATTTCTCAATAGACTTGGCTTCTCTCGTGCGATTCGTAAATTGTACAAAACGCTGAGAATTTTCTTCCTGCCGAGACTTCTTTGTTTCTATCTTCGAGGAAAAACTCCGGGCGGGCGTTTGTCTCTTGAGCTGCGATTGTCTCTCGTAAATCTTCGGTTTCTGAAATTGCTCCGAAGAAATGGAACTACTACTTTCGCGACCCTTTTGTACTCCAGGAGTTACATTTTTCCTACTAACGATATTCATGTTTGGAATGTTCTTTTCGCGGGCGATTTTAACGATATTATCAACGTTTAGTTGCTTATTTTTCAAAAGTTCAGCCAAATTGGCAACGAAATCGTAATACAACTTGTCGGAAGATCGTTCCGTCCGCGATGTTACGACCTCCAATGGCTTTACGCTCTTCGCAATTTCGGTGGCAAATTTCTGCGAAAGAGACACGACCTCTCGTGGTAAACCCGTCGATCTCGCTAGAGCAATTCCATAATTCCAAATATTAACGACTCCCGGCTTAAGTTTATGAGTGTAGATCAATGTCGTGTTGCCATTGGCCGGAGCAGAAGACGCAACGTTTGATTCTGCTTCGAAATAATGATTGGTAACGTTGTAGTAAATGTCTGCGAGCCTCGTGAGATACAGGAAGTGCGTTGCGTTGAAGATAAATGCCTGAGATGTACAAATGAGCTTCTCAGCGATAGCCAAAGCGATGGAGGTGCCCTCTTCGACAGTAGTACTACCGCAGAGCTCGTCGAGAATAACGAGAGAAGTAGGCGTTATAGACTGCAAGATGTACTGAATCTCTTTGATCTCAAGAACAAAAGTCGAGGTGTCGCATTCGATATCGTCGCGACTACACATCCTGCATAATATTCTATCAGTGATTCGAAATTGGGCTTCAGTCGCCGGTACGTAACAGCCAATCTGCGCCATTATCTGTAACAAAACTATTTGTTTCAAGTACACGGATTTTCCGCTCATATTCGGTCCCGTAATCGTATGAAAATGGTGAGAGACCGAAGCGACAACGTCGTTGGGAACAGGAACTCTAGTATTGTCGACGCCCCAAATATCCATCACCGGATGTCGAGAGTTAATCAATTTTAGCCTCGAGCCAAAGACCGGCTTAACAAAGTCGGGTATCGCACTGACCTGGGCCAACGAGCAGATGACATCCAGCTCGGCAACGTCATCGCTTAGCTTCAGCAGACAACCGATTTCATCTCTGATGCTGATTAACATTTTGTTCAACAATACGTTGCTCATAAGGTGTAATTCTTCGCAGGCTTCTTTGCAATGTTGACTCAGTACCATAAGATATTCCGTGGTCATGAAGATTGTGTTCTTTACTTGGTGTACTTCAATGAATTCATTTGGAAAGTCGATTTTTGATAAGTTTTCACGTCGTGGTGCATCCATTTCGATGTGATATCCGAGCTTTGGACTACAACCGAGCGATAACGGTAGATTATTCTTGATTGCCAATTTTTCAACAAAATCTTGCATATCGTCGATCAATTCGCAATACGCTTGCCGAGCGACATCCAGCATATCGCTGATGCCGGAACGAATGGCAAAGCAGCGTTGCATGTTTGATGACGTGAAACCCATCACCGATCGGGCTTCCGGATGAACTATGCTCAGAATTTTTTCCTTTATGATCCGGTAACGGGAATCCTTGAGATTCTATGGAGCAAGAGTTCACGTCTATATCCGAGCTATTTCTCATCATCTGAGACTATTCTTGGCCGAGTGAGAAATTAGGAGTCCGCGTTTCATTTTGAAACAAGGAGCCTAAAAAATTAAAAAACAAAAAACACGCTTCCTAAAATAACGTTTCCGTGAGTCTTATAGCGCATTCCACTGGAAAATTAGGTACCTGTTTTAACATTCAAAAATAGAAGATGTATGTCCTGGGTGCATACTTATTTCACTCGCTCGCATTCACAAATCTGGACACGGGGTACACTCGGTGCACCAGTGGAAAGCGCCATTATTTGTTTGTATTTATTTTTCATTATTTGCTTGTATTTATTTTTCGTTCCTTGTTTCGAAATCAAACGCGGGTCCTTAAACTTTGTTCGCATTCAAAAAAGAAACTCTCGGATCGTGTGGAGTGCACCATCTTTACGTATATAGGTAGATCACGAAGACTCATAGAAGTCTGCGTTATGTAACTGGCGAATTTGAATTGCCAATTTCACTTGGTTTAATTAAATGAATTGACGTACCTCGGAGACTTTTCGGAAGAAAGGAGCTTGCCCGCTTGCCAACACTGAATCAAGTTCAGGAACTACGTCGACAATGTTTTTTAAAAGTAATATGTAATTTAGATTTTTCTCAGCGGCCAGAACACTATCGGCCTGTGAAGTCAACATCGCGAGGCTCAACAGACGACTAGCTCCGAAAAGTCGTTTCACCACTGCCTGAAGAAAAACAATCGATAAATACCGAATTGGACAGTTTTCATAATAAAAAAAATATGTAAAAATGCAAAATGTTAACTCCTTGGGCGGCATTGACGCACTCTGCTATATTCAGACACATTTCTGCCGCCAAAGGAGTTAAGGTAGTACGAGCACGAACTCGAGCATTAGATACGTTGCTGAATTGTTAATATTCTACAAATAATGCATAAAATAAAAAAAAAAATAACCAATAATTAATGATAATAATAATAGAAGGGTGTCGATAAAAGTAACCGAGTAAAAGTAAAAGTGTCGAGGTTTAGGTATAGGAAGGTAATGGATAGAGGTTTCCGTATTTTCGTACTTTCGAAATGACAGAATCCAAGAGAATTTAATACAAGATACGTGATAAAAGATATTGAACCTGGACGATCGAGTGTAAAGATCGATTGGAAACAAACTCGGCGACGCAAGTCTGGCGTCTTTGTATGAATTGCAAATCACACGGAGGCTGAAGAATGGAAACCCGGAGTAGTCGTCGTCCCATCGGCGTCGAGCATTGGTCGAGGGATCCGAGTAAACTGAACTTTGTAGGACCACCTTTCGATGTTACTAACTCCAAGTTCTGAGCGCTCTCGATGTCTGACGCGGTAAAGAAAATAAAATTAACAAGAGTCACAACGTCGTACGACTTCCATTCTCCGTTCAATAATTAAAATATTTATAATAGTAATTATAATATAATTTGTAAGTAACATTATAATAATACAGGCTATGAAATGTAATAACAATAACTGATAAGCAATTACCTATCATTGCACTATTTTGCGATCCATGAAAATCAATTCTCATTGATTTCGATGCGTATACGAAATGTTGGATGTACTCGACGTACTTTAGAAGAGCCGCTGCTGATGCCAGTGCGTAATATCTGCAGCGTACATTTATATTTTAAAAAAGCTATAAGCTAATGAACAGATGAAGAAGGAATACAGGCGGAATGTCGAGTGGCGTACTTTTGCTTGACGTAGAGTTCGACACTCGCGAATTCCTCGGCACAGTGCGTCCTGATTCTGTCCAATCCTTCATTGTCGTGAAAGTGCATACGAGCTATTTCCGTGACGGTGATGGATTTGAATTTTTCTGTGATCGCTTGATAAAGACCGTTCGGATAAAAACTCGGTTTGCACATGGTGTCTGGCATTATTATCTTTAAGAAAAAATTATTATTTGAGTATCGTGACGATTTGAATTTTCTTTTTTTTTTCACCTCCATCGGTTGCATTGCGTGGATCTTTGACAAAGTATTCGTGTACGTGTGATTATCGCTGATCTGACAGAGAATCATGTGGGGATGTCGAACGTCTATTACAGCCATACCGACCTCTCCGCGTGCGTCACCACGACCGGATGTTATCGCTTTCGTCAAAGAGAAATGATCAATTTTATCATGCGAGACGTTTCGCAATTGATTCATTTCAGACGCGATCTACTACGTTAGGTCAAGAGTTTTGTGGATTCTTATACGTTAAGCAAGTATCGTCCGGTGCGCATAATTTGGAAAAAAAAAAACATTTCATTCAACAGGCTTCAAATATATCAAAATGTATCATCGATTTTTTATTAGATTATTATTGCAATTTGTGACATAATCAACACTAGCAGAATATAATTATTTTAAACAGAAATACTCAGTCGATTTTCTACTCGACCATCAAGACGCTTTCGTCGTTACGCTAACATCTCTCTGTAATTGCGCGTAGCTGTGCTTTTACGAATTAAATATGATTTTTTTTTCTATATTTTCAACACGTAGTGTAGGTAGATAATTGGTGATACAGATTCATCTTTATTAATTTCGCTTTCACATAAAAAAAGCACTGATAACGCTTTCCACTGGTAAAACTGAGTGTACGTTTTAACATGCAAATATATAGAAGATGAATACCCTGAATGTATACTTATCTCTATTGCTGGAATTCCAAAAACTGGACACGGTGTAAACTCTGTGCAACAGTGGAAAGTGCCATGAGGAAAACGAGGTACGTGTGAATTTAAAAGAACGCGCACTTTGATGTAACCTACACTGTAGCGGCTTTTGACGTATATAATACGACGTTGCGGGGTAAAGATACTTCCGGTTCCGAGTGTATACTTCTTTCTATTGCTCGCATTCAAAAAAATTGGATACGGCGCACACTCGGTACACCAGTGGAAAGCACCCTGAGGAAAGAGCGACGTATGAATTTAAAAAAGCGCGCTCTTGGACGGAACCTACACTGTAGCGGCTTTTGGCGTATATAATATGACGTTGAGGATGAAGATACTTCAGGTTCTGAGGGTATACTTATCTCTATTACTGGCGTTCAGAAAACTGGGCACGGTGCAAACTCTGTGCACCAGTGGAAAGCGCCATGTTGAAAGCAAGCCACGTGTGAATTTAAAAAAGCGCGCACTTGGATGGAACCAACACTGTAGCGACTTTTGGCGTATATAATACGGCGTTGCGTATAAGTAAGATACTTCCGGTCGAGAAGCCAATCCACTTAGCGCGAGATTCTACCGATTTCTTGACATAATTCAATGACACCCGGTCTCTTTTACCAAAACGTAAGAGATCGCGTCCTATTGACAAAAGCGCATTTTCATTGTTGGCATCGACAAGGCTTTCCAAAACATTTACCAAGTATATTGCAACTATCCGGTTCGATAGCGGCGCTGCCTGTCGATAATTGTGCACTCACTCCATTGCTGTTACAGAGGGTGATTGATTAGCGTTTACTGATCGATTATTCAAACCTTTAGTTAAATTAAATAATAATAATAGTAGTAATAATAATACAATAGCGTCTCTTACTTTTGACCCCGTCGACGAAAAGCGCTATTTCGAACGGAAGACGACGATGTCGTCGTGTTGCCTCGTCGCGGATTTCTCGGTGTCCTTGTGGCGGTGGTCGAGGTCGACGGATCGAGATTTACGAGAGGCCATCGCTGGCACCGGAACTCTTCGATTGTAAATATTAAATAACATTTAACGAAAAAAATAAGAAGTTATTCTTAAAATCTGCTTCCACGCTGAATAATAATTTAAAAAAAAACACAAAATTATTTTTTAATCTCACCGTATTTTGGTAAAGCGTTTAAAACTTGATTGTTCGGGTCAATGATATCCGCTCGGTTTTTGCCTCTTCCACGTCCGCGTCCTCTCGTAGAAGCTAAAGTTTTTCTTTCCAAATTCACAACGTTCATATTAACGCGACGACTCGTGACCGAATGAAAATGACAATGTTTTTTCTGAAACACTGGAAAACTTTTGCACTTTCGTTATCTTAGTAGTGTGGGGAGGAAAGTCCTTGTAACAGGTCTGTTCATTTTCACGTTAAACAGAACCCCCGACCACTCGTTGAGCACTGAGACCGCGTCCATCACGATTGTATTCGCTTAACCGGAAGTAACAGTCCAAAGCATACCGGAATGGAACTATTGGGAACAGAGTGGGGATATTCTTGTGACTCATAATGGGTTAACGAAAAATTAAACTAATTCAATTAAACAAAGATAAAAATAACAGTTCGAGGGTAATTTTTTAACGCAGTGTGACGTACTTTGTACATCCGGGCGAACGAACACCCCTTTCGTCAGCATTCGACGAACGCTCGGCGTTGTCCTTACCCTGCGAGCAAAAGCGCATCTTTCCCTCTCGCTCCTCGAATTCGTGACGCAAAAGCACTCTGCGTCTGTAATGAAAATTGAGCTTTACTTCTCATAAACACTGACACATTTGTCTCAATAAGAAAAACGTGCTGTAACAACCGACACGCCGCTGTGCGAAATAATTTCTTGCTAAACAGATCAATCGAAATGTCGTGAATGACGCACAATTATATTTTTACACTTTTGAAAACTGAGCAACGGGTGGAGAGAAAGTCATTGCATTATTTACATTTATATCCATACTTATGATAGGTTTTTTTTTTTCATACTTGCAATATTTATTTACAAATTCAATATTTCCGTCCAACATTACAGAATTTTTCTTTTCTTTTCAATAACAGGCTCAAGCTGCAATTAATAAATAATACAATCACAATAACTATTAGTTATAAATAAATAGCCTATTACCGTTGATGTTGTGTCGTTGAACCTGTTTACAATAGTTGGTACGCCGCTGCACTGGGGCGATAAAATAAAAAATAAAATAAAATAAACTTACCCATAAACGGTTCAATTAAAATTTTTATGAATCTCGTATATTTACAATCGTAAAAAAAAAGCGAGCATCACGTTTTTCTCTCGTGGTTTATTAATCCACATTTTCGCCATTCAACGACAAAACTTTCATTCCAGATTATTTTTTTCGCGAGTAATTTGGCAAGACGAACGATATATAGTATAATACCTCATTGATTTTTTTTTTCTTAAAAACATCCATACAAACTTGTGTTTATTTGTATGTTTGTCTGTGATTATTAGCTTAAGGGGAGGCGAAACCTCCATACTTACACAGATGTACTGTTTCTCTTTCACTCCACCATATCCGCCATATCAGTTCAACCTCTTTCGCACTCATAGGTGAAGTATAGAGGTTTCACCTCGCCTTAATGCTTATTCGGCGAAATCAAAGTCCGCGCTCGACGTTGTATGGAGCGGCGACTATGTACATTGGTCTTGTGACAAGCAACTTTTATGAAGCTGACAATAATAATAATAATAATAATAATAATAATAATAATGACGGTGACAACGATGATGAAATTGATGCGATTTCGTCTTAAAACAATACTTATTTTATGGTGAATGCGGATATAATATATGGATCATGTTCGTTTTAAAAAGACTATCTCCGATTGTTTCTTTTTGTTTGTTTAACCATCTACGTGCCTGGAAATGATAATCAATAATTAACGCGTACGTCGCGCTCGATAGCAGCATTAATGATCCAAACTTAAGCATTCCCTTAACCTTATATATCATACGATATTTCTAACAGCAGCCTCCGTGCAAACATTAATACCATTTGTGAATCTATGCGCAACAAAAAAGATAATAAATTTTTATATCCTTACGTGAACTTATTTAGAGAGACGCGCTCGAAATTAATTTATCACAACGTGCATATTTTCACTGGTGAAAATATATGAAGAAAAGAAAAAAAAACGAAATGATCTTGTTTTTCAGCTACAAGACGACGAGCGCTCGATGATCTTCCTTTTTTGTTTTGTTTGTATAGCACAAAGTCATGCTGGAGCATCGCTTCGTCTTCCGCTCATTGTCATTAGCATATCGGTGTTCTACTTACAAATTCAATATATTATACATAATAGTTTGTATAAATATGTACAGTTTGTCAATTAGCTGACGTTCGCCTCTATTAAAAAGTAGGTAAAGTGTATTCAACGAGAACAAGGCGATGTGATTTCTCGAACTTACGCTACGAATAAAAATTACATATAATATGCCTGAAAGAAAAAAAACAACAAACCTCCTACATTTCCCGCGAAACATGTAAAATTATTATTAAAATATAGGTAGATAAAACGTCGCGTTAAAAAAAAAACTAGCGCTGTTACTCGATAGACGCGAAGACGAGCCGTTAAATTCATATCGCGTGTACATTAAAATTGCACAATCACAATTCACAAGTATGATGTGTATAAGTTATTATATAATTGACACGGTAAATTTACCGAATGGGATAAAATTCCTAGGGTCGGTTGGCGATTTCGACTGTAAATAGACTTTATCTTCTCTCTACTGTCATCGTCGTCGTCGTAATATAGATATATGAGCCTCTCTACTAGGTTCTACATACATATTTGGATAGAATATGTAATAGGATTCTTCAATACTTTCTTTAGCTTTTTATAAGATAATAATTCATCAATTTCCATCGACACAAAAGACAGACACGAGATAAATGCTCTTATTACCGATCGTGTACCGATTCCTGATTAGCATCTATACGAATCGCCATAGACAGCTGATCCTTCACCACTCGACCAACGGCCAATGGTTGATCCGATCGGTAATTGGGGCGTTCCTGCATCCTTTCCGGATTGAAAAGCGTACCATCGAAATAGAAACCGACGGCACGGGGATGACACTATGGTGATACGATACGATCCGCAGTATCGGTGCAGTCGATTCAACGCCTGCGTTTGACGCAATTTTGTGAGCACGGCGTGGTTAGGGACGCTGTAGCGACACAGCGTTTCTAGCTACACGGTGGAGGTAGAAATGCATCACATACGGACATACATCGCGGTACCGGATCGACGCTCCGAGCCAAAACGTACCACCATCGTGAAGTCCCAATGCTGTTTCATCTCTATTTGGAGTTTTTTGAAAAATCTCTATCGTCTTACACAGAGTGTAAGAGGTATTTCTTATATGACCAGTAATAGGATTATTTACCTCGCGTTCACTCAAAGTTAGCTTGCTCTGAATGGCCCAAGCGACAATCGTCGAATAAAATTCATCACGTGGACCTATTGCACTAGAACTTAATAATAATCACCGGCTTGTCTCGTCGATCAAACAAACTGATTCATTCCTCTATATCGGCAATTCACATATACAAAATGCTATTTTGAGATTATAATTTGTCTCTGAAGAGTAGCAACATGGAAAATTGTAGCTGATATTGATTCTGATATGAAGATTTTTCAGCAAGGTACATATTCGATTATGTTTTACGGGATGTGAACGAGTTGAGTACAATAGCAACGAAAAAAGTGTGCATTTAGAATATTTTAAAGATTACGAAGTTATCGCTGTGATTATCAGTGTCATGCGTCCGTTTTAAACGTGACTCTCCAATGGGACTTTAAAAACCTTCGATGCCAGATTTGCGTCCGGTAAGGATTGTGGTCGAGCATTTGTAACGTTGAAAACTACGCTACTGGGACCGCGAAAGCTAACTTCTATGAGAAAGCTCGTGTCTGGTACGTTGACGCGATTACTGCTGAGATCCGGCGAGCTCGTTCGAAGCTGACTCTTCTTGGGTTTAGGATCGCTTTTCACGACCCTCTCGGTCTCGGCCTGAAGTTTATTGTCGAGCCAATGAACCTTGTCGAAGTCTTTAGTGCCTCCGACGGTGTGTCGTCGTTTTATCGACCGTTCGGGCATTCCATTTTTCCTCTTAAGCTTCGTAGCACTTTCCTTGCGAACCGATTGTCGTCTCTTGCTAATGTTGCACTCAGTTTTTTCTGTCTTTGTGAGAGACTCTGATCGCTTGAGTTTCGTATTCGGCGATTCCAATCTATCCGCGTGTTTATTAAGACTCTCGGAGCGTTTGAGCTTTCCGTTAGTCGGTGATGCTAATCTTTCAGGATGTTTGTTCAAGCTCTCGGATCTCTTGAGCTTCGACGAAGCTATCTCGCTGCGTTTGTTCAGAGACTCCGATCTCTTCAATCTTGATCTAGATTCCGTCTGACTGAGACTCTCGAATTTTTCCAATTTATTTGTGTAAGACGAATCGAGCATTTCCTTCCTCCTGCAACTATTTCCAGTATTTTCTGGTTCTTCCTGGTGATCGACGTCCCGATTAAGTGCCGATGCACTTTCGACTTCATCTTGAGATTTCACAGACTCGCAGTGCTTCGGCTTCGGCTTACTAATACACTGAACACGATCCATTCCATTGCTCTTTGGACTCTCGTCTTTTTCCGCTGCGTCTAAAATTCGGCTGCTTTCTCCCGATGAATTTACAGCGGCCACCAAAGCTTTTCTTCCAGCGTGTCGATCGTTGTCCGGCGTTGTTGACTCCTCGTTCGTTGATTCGGAAGACTTGTCAGCTTTTCTGGAATTTGTGTCCTTCTCCGGTGCGCCCTGATTAACCAATTCAATATCCTATTGTTAGGCATAAAATTAATTTCAAATAATTTAGGTTCAAATTACATATTTGATACACAATACATAATAAACAGAGTGTGTAGAAAAACAATAGGAGAGTCTCAACTCTGTGGTTAACAAGAGTTTTTGTAAAACTTACGTTTAACGGACGTAACAGTCGACTATTATCAGCCGGCGACTTATGGAGACTCGGATCTCGATAGACCTCCGCTGGACGCCGCAACTCGTGTCGATCGACGATCCTTGCGTTTTCTTCTCGTCGATCATTTTCCGCTACTGTCGCGCTAACACTTTCCGCAGATGTCATTAGCAGATTCGATGGATTCACTAGAGACTTCCATTTCCGGTCAAACGTCGACGTTAGACTAGTCAGGAGATCGCTACCTGCAATCAAATACAATAGTTTTAATCTTACCGAATAAAATTAATCGATTCGTCTAGCTCAGACGAAAGCGAAACACGCTAAAAGCGTCGATGTAACAGATTTTTTTTAGTATCGAGTGTAAAAATTTGTAACACTATGCTGTCGTGTGAGAATGAAAAAAATTACGGAGAAGAAACGATGCAGACAGAAGTACGCCACATTATAGCATCTAGATGTACAAATATTCTCGAGTGTGCGAAGGCATTCCTGTAAAAAAAAAATAATAATAAAGAGTCGACTGCAGCAATAATAACGTCAGTAGCAAATAACACAGGACACTGAATAATAATCGACGATCGACAAAGACACGTAAAATCTATGTGCAAAGCGAGGTACGACGAAAGGATGCGTGCGTACCCTCTGGCGTTTATTTCACAATTCCAACTCCCAGCTCCCCTGTCTCTTGTACGATGTTGATGGTGATTTTTGTACTGATTTACAGCGATTTAAAGAAATGTAATAATAAAAATTAGTATTTTATTGTCAATGTAAGACGACGATATGTTGAGAGCTTGACCGTGTCCTAGACGAGAAATAATAAGCTCAAGATAGATATAGAGAAAGACAGAGAGCTGTGGGTTTCGACAAACATAAACACAAAACGGCTAATTAGTGAAACGAAAGAAAACAGTAAAAAAAATCATCAATGTGAAATGAAGTATGGTACGGCAGCTACCAAGGTAATGGAAAATAGGTCGAGAAGCCACTGCTGCTGTCTCTGTTGCTGCTGCCACTGTTACGATGTTGATGTGCGTGTGACGAAGATTTTACAAGAATAAAGAAAAACATAAAACTTTTGAAGCCATTCTGGTAAGCCAGCGGTGAGCTCGTATCGGACACACCGACGAATAATTCCGATGGTCCGACTTTACCTCTGAGGAATTTGTTTAAACTCTTGGAGGACGGCCCGACTCCTGACCGTGATAGCTCTGGCTCGGAGAGCTGTGACGATGGTGGTTGTGGTGGTGATGATGATGAGGGTGATGCTGCTGAAGAAGAAGAGGTGGGGCCGGTTCGGGGTTGGGGTGGTGAATGTGGGGCCGGTGTCTTCGTGGGGGTGCAACCGGCACCTGCAGGACCGTGTAGATGGGACGATATGTAGCACCAAAAACCCGGGCTTGCTGTGTGCCTACGCGTCAATGTATCGCATCGTCAATCAAACCCGTGACAAGAACTGGACATGCGAGAGCCGTCACTTTGCTTCATTGTTTTTTTTTCTCTCTCGATTGTCCTGCTACTTTGCGCGTTGACGGTCCAGGATTGTTGATTGCAATGTGACAACAACCAAGGAATGTCGTTTAACAAAAACAACAACAAAAAAAAAACAGACCGTCCGCGCGCAAAGTCTTAGACCGACGAAGATAGGCAAGCGAGCAGATAAACAGGCAAGCAGGCAGACAAACAGGCAATTTTAGGCGATGGAAAAAAAATAGCAGACGAAAATAACCTAAATCCGGTCTTTTAACTTTTTATGGAGCTATCGTTTTTATTTATCTTTCGTTCTCGAACACAAAATTCATTGAAAACGTGAGTAAATACGAAAGCGTGCAAAACGACTGCGCAAGCTGTGACAAAATACCGGATTATAAGTAGGCGGTCTGCATCCAAGGCGATTCTAAGGTATCCTCAATGATTTTCATCACTATTTCACGGCTCCAACACGAGCCACGCGTTATCGAATACCGTGCACGTGATATTTAATCGGTGCGCATATCTTGTGTCGATTAAGCGTCAGCCCTCGGTATTATTAATATTAATGAAGTATTGAAGTAAGATACAAAAAAAAAAGAAAATTGAATTTATACGTGTTGTCATAATGCTCGGAGGTTGTTTGATGAAAGATAGAAGAAAAAGAAGAAGATGAAGTACCTAGCAAGTTTTCGGTTAATAGTGAGAATCTTCTGAGTCCAGTGTAGAAAACAAGATCCGGCTACACTCACCGACCGTCAGAAGCGAATTATTGAGAGAGAAAAGACACACAGAGAGAATAAATAGACAGAAACATAAGTGGCGGACGTAACGTTGTCATTGGTTTGCCGAGATTGGCGGGCAGGTTATAAGGGATCGTAAAATATATAATGTACACAATATAATACGAACATTGCACGGGACACATATAATAAACGTGGAAACAGTAATGAGATTAATCAGAATTCGTTTCTCCGTACTCTCGTTGAACCAATGGACATCTTATTCGATGCGGTATCTATATTTGGTATTAGATGTCTCAACACATTTACAAATATCACACTCACAGCCAATTAGGCACATTTGTTAAATCGCCATCAGTTCTATGGATACCAGTAATTATTTTTAACAGCAATGCGTGAAAACGTGATTTTCTCAGCACGTTTAAAAATTACATGATTTACGTGAAGCGATTTAAAACAATATAATAAATTAATAGAAAAAATATATATCTGTAAGAGTTTGTTGTATACTGACCATCGTCGGAGATGTCACCGGATATTCCGCGCGTCTGTTGAGACGGCGAGGGTGATGAATGAATTTCGTGCAGGGAGTCCAAACTGCCGTATCGCGTCGGTGGTAGGCAAACGGGTTCCATCGAAGGCTGAAAAATTATATAATTCTTTGGTGATTTTCTTTAATTTGTGTTTTGGTTTGGATTACGTGAATAAATAAGAGCAGGGCTACAGTGTTGAGAGCATTGGAAATATCTTTCGTTGCCTTGAAATAAGTATTTTTTGTTTATTTATCTCATGATTTATTTAATATTCCTTTTTATTATTTTATCAAAGTGACCTGAATGTTTTAACTTAGCGTAAAAATTAAAAATTAAAAAAATGTTTTGCAATGATTTTTATGAAAGAAATTACAAAAAATGAATGTAAAGAACAAGAGTAATTATCGTTACTTTATTCTTTGCATTTACTTTTTACCATTTTGCAAAAAAAAAATTGATATTTTTATGTCAGAATACTCGAAATGGTCAAAAACGTTGAGAAAAAACAATTCGAGATTTCAATCTCAAATTTGATGCACAAAATTGATCATTACACAAGGTTTGGGATTGAAGTTGACGCGAATCGATCTATTAGTTCAAATTTTTATTAAAGTTACTATCAAGAGAGTTAATGCCAAAAATCTCTATAATTTCTTGTAATGTTAAAAACAAATTGCTTTGTCATTAATTAACAACGCTGACAAAGCTTCTATTAGAACTCCATGAGAACGTCAACATCGATCAACATACTTTCTCATAGAGGTTGCTTTGTGAATGGTGTTAAATAATCAGGAAGCAAAGTGCAAGATTCTACTTTGCAGGTTGTTTTCTGGAAATTTAATACAAAAATAATTTTTTATAATGCTCATCTCTCGCGGACACTTGATACCTCTTAATGATAAAAATAAAAGACGGTTGATAAATTGTTTATTCTCATTAATAACGAGAGGTCAAATGAACTTCTTACCTCCTTATCGGTCTTGAACTTCTTAATGACACCGTTATTCATTTTCTCTCCGAGTATATTACTCAGCTGGCTGCTGGCTTGAGCTTTTTGCCTCGCGGTTGGTAGCTGTTGCACGGCTATCGACAGAGGTGTAATTCTTGTAGTCGATCTGGATCTCGGCTGTCTGTTTTCCGTTTCGGTAGACGAATGATCGACTAATCTGTCATTTACGTTGGAAATTCTATCTTGAGCGAAAGACGAAGCGACAGTTGCATCGACAATTCCATCAAGAATATCATCGTTCTCCATTTCTCGTTTAGCCAATTGCCACTCCATTTCAATCCTTCGTCTCTCCTCTTCTCGTTTCTCAGTCTCACGCCTCTGTCGATGCTGATCTCGCTGCAACATTGCTTTAGTTTCTTGCTCGAATCTTCGTATTCTCTCCTGAGTCGTTGCACTCAAACCCGCGTATGTTCTTATAGTAACCTCGTCGTTGCTCTGCTTCGTTTCGTTGGAAGTGTTGGAAATCATCGAGATTGCATCGAGACAACTAGGTTCAATGTCGCACGAGAGCCGCGAGGAGTCCAGGCTCGACGAAGCGTTGGAGAGAGGTTGCGCTTGCTGATTTTGCGAACTTGTCGAGTATTTCGAGCGATTTGATGGTGTACCGCTCACGAGACTCGGGCCATTCGGATTACCGCTGCTGCTGCTCACTGCGTTGGATCTCTCCGACCTATCTGCTGGATTAGTTGTTTGGCTTTTGTTCTCGTGCATCAACACTATTTCACTGACCGAACACTGACGCTCGTTTAATGCCATACTCGCTCGGATTGAGGCTAGAGCTTCAGCCTCCTGTCTCGCTTTAGCCTACGGAACGATACATACAATTGTTTAAAACAATATTTGTTTAAACTAGGTCATGTCGCTGAATCACGAGAGTTAAAAAAAACATCGAACCTTTTCATCCTCGTGATCTTCGCTCTCCTGTTCATCGTGTCCTTTTTTTCTTCTCTGTATCTTTCTGTTAGCTGCGGATATGATTGAGGATACAATGTCCCTAGCCGAGACCATTTCACGCATGCCTGTTACGTGAAAAGAATAAAAAAGAAAAAGCGAGCAAAATAAATAAGAAAATGACAGAATAATAAATAAATAAATAAATAATAAACGAATCATAATGACGATTGGACCAAATTAGAATACAGATGAAGACTTCTTTTTTTTTTCTAGTCTTGGATGGGAAGGAAAAATGAAGATTAAGAAGCACTCACCGTGATAAAAACAAACGAATTATGCGAAATGAGTAAATAATTCTTAGAAAAAAAAAAAAAAAGAAAAAAAACAGCGAAGCATAGCTACAAACACTTCCAAGTTGGTCAATCAATCGCTCTGCTAGGCTATTAAAGCAATACCTTCGACTTTCTGAATGTTGTTCAACAGAAGATTGTGATTCGTGTTGGATGTCGTTTCGACCTCGCTACCGTCTGCAGGGAGGCTGAGGTTCACGCTTAATCTGCTCAAGTCGTCTAAATCTTCTTCGCAGAAGAACCAGTCGACCTGCCGAAATATTAATGACATAAGTATCGAATCATCGTTGCCAAGTTACGAAAATATTATTAATTACAGACAAGATATTGTCTTACGTTGTTTAATAAGCTCTCGACGATTCTGCACTGATGCGACATGTCAGTGACCATTGTAACCATATTGTCCCTGGAGCCACTCGCTCGAACGAGGGTCGGTCCGAATACAATTGCGAGATTTTTGGCTTCCATCTTATTGACCTCGCTGTGCTCAACGATTCTCTTTAGATGAAACATGAGATGCTTCAGAGTCTCGAAATGATGCTCAGGAAGATCTCTCAGCAGCTTTCTAATAGTCGCCATTCGCCTTTGAGGATCTTCTATCTTGTCAGCATCAATGAACATCGGATACAAATCCGCGGTAAGCAAAGAATCCGGAAGTTGACGGAAAAAGGACTTGAGTAACGATGATATTACGTTAACGTCACTCCAACGTGGATCCTGCAAAAAATAACGGATCAAGAGAACCATTGATATTCAAATAAAAATATGGGGAGAAAGGAAAAGACATATAGAACCAGAAACCAACGAAAAATTCAAACTTTTTTCTGTATACCTGCAAATTTATGTTCTCAAAGCCTTTGTTCACGCTCTCAGTAAGTTGCGAAATAGCTGCTGTGTTACCAGGTACCCTGTAGATACCGATAACTTCGAGACCTCTCGCTTCGACGATACTCGTACACATCTCGACGATAAGAGGCACAAATTCCGAGAATGAGGACTGTAAAGAAATGAAATATGGTTTAGTTCCGATTTTCTCTAAAGAGTCTTATAACAGTCGTTATTTCAGTCCTGAAATCCTTACCATTGGACAGAGTTCCAAAGGAACTTTAAACGTAGCACCCTCCGGTGGTAATTGTGTAGTTGGCGAGGAAGGCGATCCTGCCTGACCGTGCATTCTCCTTAGTTGTTTGGCTACTCTGCCCTTCCACGTCTTCGATTTCGGTGAAGGTAAAGGCTCTACAGTTTGACTGGGTTTTCGAGTTTTATTTACCGGTGATTGACCGGTCGGCGAGCGATTTCTGAATGACGTGAGTTTTCTTATCCCCTTGTGGCTCGGCAACGGACTGAGTCTTTGACCACAAGCTTGAACGCCACTTGGAGTTGTCGGTCCTGGTGTTTGAGGAACTGCCTGTTGCTTTGATGTGCTCGAATTAGCATCCTGTTGAATCAAAGTTATGCATAAAACATGTAACCCACACAGAAAAGATGTATATCCAAAGATATATATATAAGATATATCGGGATATAAAACTTTTTTCCGCATAATAACATTATCTCTCTATATTATAAAAATATTTCGCCGCCGCGGTGTAGGAGAATCGAGAGGGGTCAGGGGAGCGCAAGAGGGCGGAGTGAGGGTTCTTCTAGGTGGGGTTTAGGGGGGTTGGTGCGCGAAGCACCCCCTGGTACATCTGAGATATATCTGTAAGGATACATCCGACGGATATAGAACTTTTTGTCGGTATTTATATCTCGCGCATCCTTTATTTCTACGTAGAAATTATCGTTGTCGGAGCTTTTGATTGCAAAAATAGGTTACGCGGTTATTTCAACAAACCGTACCACCTACGATGACTTATCTTCTAAAGGGCCTTGAAACTGGAAACTTAAAGTAAGGCTCGATACTGACACGGCACCTCAAAACTTTTAACAGATTTTTCTCGAAACCAGATATTAGTAGGAACGTACGAAGAGTGAAGTTCACTGCGCGAGTGAACCACACTCGCACTTGCCGGTCTTAATGACAGTGCTCAGTTGGTAATGAGCCTCCCCTTAAAATTACGTGACAGGCCTTCAGAAACTGTAATCAGTAACAGAAATTGTAATTCAATTTACTTCGAGCCGATTGATATTTTAGACAAGAGGCAATTTGGTTTTATTTCGTTGATCTATTCTGCAGTGGAAACGAATTTTTTTTTCTCATACATCAATCTAGTCCCTGAGAAGATTGGATTATAATTTTTGTTGCTGATTACAGTTTCAGAAGGTGTGTCACGTCATATTAAGTGGGGCAATATAATTTCACTCCTAATAAGAATGTACGCGTGCAGGTACGTGGTTTCGGCATTATTAACGTCAAGCCTGAGTGATTCGCAAATATAAATAGCGACTCCGATATATCAAGCGAACGTAGCTGTGCCTGATTTCGTTTTCAAAAAAGTTTTGTTGTTGACGATGAGGAAAGTTTGATTCACGAAATTCGTTGCCACCGCAGCAACAGCATTGAAGGCGATATATATTTGGACGTATCACAATTACGGGGAGTGGGCGAGGGTTCTCGTAGTTGCGCCTTAACGTCCGTTTACCACTGACGTTTAATAGTCCGTTAGCATAACCGACTAGTTGATCTTCGCGCCCGAAACGTCAACGTCAGGTCAATTAAGTCGTGATAACGACGAAGATGACGATGCTTCGTAATGGATTTCAGTTGGCGAGTGGCTATTTACGTTTCGAGAAACGTAAATAAACTATCCAATATAGAGAGAAAGCTACGGAGTAAGAGAATATTGCCTTGAGGGATTGCGCCTTCTTACTCTTAATCTCTCGTGCTATCTCCAATTCGTGACGAATTGATAAACGCAGATGATGTGTTCGGTAACTTTTGACAAAAGCCATGGGATTTTTACTATGTAACTTCGATCCGTATTTGCCTGTCAGTCAGGATTAGACTTTATTCGAATAAAAATGTATTCTACAATGTTCTTCAGATCGAATAAATGTGAATAATTCTTGAGGAGCGTATATCGTTGCACCGACAATTAAATTTACGCTCAAACCTTGATCTATATACAAGATTACGTTGTCAATTTTGGTACAATGAAAGCTTATCAAAGCTTACTAACTTTTTGTCTGGGAAACTGAATGTCGAAATATGAATATACTACAAGACTCTTTATGGGAAAGCTACTAACTTTATAGTTTAGCGGTTAGATAATGCTGACAGCAAAATTGCTACTTGCGTACGAGATCACAGGGGTTCACATCGTCTTAATGTGACGTGCTACACATAGTCTGTTCACCGTTCTCCTCTTGTATCCAAAAGTTCAATCGCAGTAAAGAAATTTGAATTACCGTTGTAGTTACCGATCAAAAGGTAGCACATCTTTTTATGGCGATGCGAAATCTACTCAGCCGGTAACAAACCTTTCCAGGCTAATTTTTTTTGTAGGGCACATTGTGATTTTAGAAAAAAAACCAAGTTTTACACAATTGTCTTACGTGCTACACATCATGCAAAGCTTTGCTCTTATCTGTAAAGTTCCGACGCACTAGAGAAAATTTGGACGGAAAGGTTTATTACCAACGGAGGTTACGGAATTGCGAAGGAGCAAAAGAGAGGGACTTCACCTCCCCTTAATGAGGTTCGGTGAGTGCGTCGGAAGGGGATATGCGCTAACGTGTGGTGCGGCGGAGGGCAATGCGCGAGTCAGAGGGCTAGTCGGCAGCTTGAAACATGCGCTACGTGATATGCATTCGCTCAAAACATTGATGATTTATCTCACAAACTGGCGATTACTTATGAATATTCAACTCTAGTGACATTCAGAATAATTTGACGTACATATGTTTTTTTTTTTAACTCTATCTTGAATCTAGGACATGTAACAAGTTTGAATAGGAAGACATGACGTTAACTTTTCCATTCTTGTGTGTAAAATCCCGCATTTTGTTATTTAATATCTCGGAAGCTATGCGTTATATCTCATTCATGTTGCACACAATCATGAATTACATCTTTGTTTATGACATATATATATATATATATATAAAACTGAAATTTCTATCTTGGACTTGTCATAATCACCTCCTTAAAAACGAGGAATAATAATAATTTTTAAATATAATCTCAAATTCTTTTCTTTATTGAAGATAAAATGAATTGTTGTAATTTTTATTTGTATATTGCCGAACCCTGCTGTCTCTAGTCCAAATGAGAGTAAAATTGTTAAAATATGAGAATGAACCCAGTCCCGACCGATCAAATTATGGGAAAACGTTGTACGATTATATCATTTAGGACTGAGAATAAATAATGAAATTACCGAAGGCTTCTCGGCAGCGGCGTGCTTGTGAAGAGCTCTCAACCATAGGGCCATCGACGCAGCGTCCTCGGTCTGTAGAAGTACCTCCGCCGTTGGATTCGCGACGCGTAGCACATGCTTCCGTTTCGTGTAGTCATCTGCCACATCCACCAATGAACATCTCACGTCAACGTTCTGTCCGGCTTCTCCGTCGCTCGTTGCTGATGGACTCTACAAGCAATCAAATATTAGTGAATTAAAACAATAATAATAATGAAACTCCACGGTAGTTGTCGAATTTTTGTTTTAATATATCACAATTGTATATTATAAACCGGAAAAGATGAAATATATGAGGAGCAATCAGAAAAATATGCTGAGCGTCGGGGCCGGGATTCGCGAACCGGGACGTTCCGATTGCCGATCGACTGCTCTGACCACTGAGCTACGTCAGGCCACTTACTACACTTACTCCAAATTTTCCTCATATATTGAATATTCCACTATATTACAATACAATTTAATCAATATTATTAAATCATTTTTTTTAATTTCGAGGCAGTGTCGAAGATTGTAAATCATTACCCATGAACCCGTCGAACCCCATCTCCGTAATCTTCTGCCGAATAAACCGTGCGTACTAAAGTGCAACGGTATGCAGGAATAAGAATTACTGTCAGTCGATCGCAACATCCTTTAAGTTATAATTCCTTCCTTTTTGAACTTTATTTAATAATCTTCACTGTAATAAACTGCCGAGATACAACGATGAAAGGAGTTGATAAAAACAATGACGAGGTATTCCGACACTGGCATTGCAGGACAGATTTTCATTAAATTATTGAAATTTGATTCAATTTTTGTTCACTATAATAAACCGCTAGAGTACAACGACGAAAGGAAATTACAAGAACAATCACGAGATATTTCAACACTGGCATTTCAGCACGAATTTTCACTTTCGTTGATGAGCGGTATAGATCCCGATGTATCAGAACACTGTAGGAAGAGTCGTCGCTACGCGATTTTCAGCACTCGCGAAAGCGATGTTAACGCGGGTGCGAACACCGTTGCAACCTGACGAACTCGCGTTCGAAGCGCAGGGTGAGTGACGAATCCCCACTCGAAGGCGCGAAAACCGTAGGAAACCTTTCACCTCGATACTGAGCCTCCCAACTGCGATATAATAGCATGCGCATCAACAAGTGCGTCCAATAAAATTGATTCTAATTGTATGTTGGGCCTCGTTGTGTCGTCAATTCGTTGAGAGAAAATCAAATCAAAGAGGTACAAATGCAAAACTAAAAATGCAACAAGTTTTTCTTTTAATTTTTTGTGCTTTTTTGAGTATCCAATACCACGCCACAGGATCAATTGAAGCAACAGACAAGTGATTGGAGTGATCACCGCGAAACTACTTTCTCATCCGGCACAATCGTTAATAATTGTATTGCGTCTCGACCGACGTACGACACAAAGTCTCACGTTTCTACTGCGCGATCCCGGTGGCAATCTTCTGGGTCTAGGTTGCGGTCGAGCATTGGGCGATAATGCGACCGCTGCTTCCGCCTCCGGTGATACTCAACAGGCCACACGATATCGATGCGGACTTACTTAACATTGCCTGGCTCGAGGGTGTTTCCATGTCGCGTTAGCTTAATCAGACTCTTTCGTGAGTTTCGAGCAATTGGCAAGTCCCGTTACTATTTCGACTCTGAAAAGTTTCTCGTTGTTCACGGCCAGTCGAAACGTAATCGAACGAACGATAAATCGTCTATAAGTAAATTATTGTTTCCGGTATACGGCAAGACATACAGATAGTGTCTCACCATAGAGAAATAGCTATCGAAACTGTTTTAGGCTTCGGTTAATTCACTTACAATTATGGTTTGGTTGCTTTTCATCGAAATCATTTGGACGCTCGGGTACCAATTTGCGATATACTCTACAATTAACTTTTCTCTCATCGATCGATCGGAGAAATCCCAATGGAAACCCCCAAGAAAAAGAAATATATCCAGCATATAAAACTTTTCGTCGGTTTATGTATAATAAATATTTCAAGTATATTTTGGATTCACCTCAGATATATTTATTGCTTTCAACCATTTGGTGCATAGATATAGCATTTTTCATCGAAATATATCCGATATATCCTTGATATATCTTGCATATATTTTATTTCAATGGAGGGGATCACTGAGTCTCTTCGACCTTATATGGTTTCATTCGTAATGGGATTATTTGGATATTCTTGCAATTAAATCATCAAAGTTTCACTGAGAAATGAAGAGAAATAAGAAAATATATACGAAGTCTACCGTTTCACCAATTGTGACCATAGCTTTTAAACAATTTATGTATCTGTCATCAAATTATATTTATATACTCGGTAAATAGCTTTGGAAAAATAAGAAATATTATAAAATATCTGTGGTACAGAAAATGGTACAGAGGCTACAACCGATACATCTATCCTAACAAAACTTCTATGATCCGTAATATCAGTTCCATCTGACCCATCAAAACGCCTTTTTGATTGCAATTATGATTCCAATGCCTTTTATCGAAATCACCTTAGCAATCAGTACCAATCTGCGATGTAATTTCATCTACAATTGGCTTTTCACCGACTGAGACTTTGGTTAAATTGCTTCCGAGCAAAACTCTGAAAACGCATGTAACCATAACTATTCATAGATTTATTATTGTCTGTCTTCCGGATAAGCTGAAGTTAGAGAAAGATCACGAGATATAACAATATACATACGCATAATAAAATTAACTTGCGTTTTTCAGAAGTTCTTCTGCTCATCGTGCAATCCATCACTCGTTAATTTGCCCAACCAAAGTCTATTTCCTGGTAATAATGGTGAACGAAAAAAAAAAAAAAATAAAATAAATAAGAAGTAAAAGCGCATAGGAACTCGCAATTTCCGTTGCTTTTCCAGCGGTACAATGGTTGCAGCAACGCGATTATCGAAGGATGACGGACGCAGTAGTCGGAGCGTAACTACGCGAGAACGTTGTGCTTCAAACACGTGCACAGGCTGGAGATGATGTTTGTGTAGGTTGTTGGATTCGTTCGACAATCAGAAATGATTTTACCAATGCAGATACTCTCTCATAGGTCGGATCGAGGACACGACGTCTCGATACGGGCTGGCAAGCGCGTCTTAATGTCCCTCGGAATTTATTATCGCAAACGTTCAATAAAAGGCGTCGAGGCTCGTGCCTCCCCCATACATAGCGCATACCTCGCGGGTATACGTGACTGCGTGCTCACTCTACTCGCTCCAAGTCTTATATCTAACTATCTTCGTCTGTAAGAGCGTAGCTTTTGATGTACAGTTGGCTCCTGATTATTTTCCTACTTAAATTCGCTACCCGCGATTTAAACAATCAAACAAATTACATATAGAAATTAAGACTTTACATTTGTGAGTGCTAAGCACAAAATTTAAGGCAAGTGCGAAACCTCAACATTTACGCACGTTAGCTCTCTCTCCCTCTCTCTCTCTCTCTCTGATTCCGCCATAAAACGCCATTCAGTACTATCTCTCACGCACCCATAAATCTTTCGCCTCCCCTTGACTTATTCTTACCTCGGCTTAAACAACAGCTGGACATATTCAATGCTACGATGCTATTAACTTCATCATTAGCTGATAAAATCATTTCTCTACGATCGTCCTCTCAAAAATGTTAAATTCTAATCAATCTGTACACGATAATAATTATAATTTCGCAATACATATCTTGTATCCTGTAATTGGTTTTCAATGTTAAGTTCGCGAATAAATAAAATAAAAAAATAAATTTAAAAACACGAGAATATGCTGTTGATTATATAATACTCGTTGTTGCAATAGTATTGATTGCCTAAGATGTATATAATAAATTAAGAAAGTATTTATTAGAAGCCTCACCTGGCTGTGGCGGTCCTTGTAGAAGTTGAGAATTGGACCCCGTAAAACTCCCCAAACTTGCTTCCAGGAACGATCTGTTGATCGCTAAATCGTAAAAATATATCGTTTCAGTTAATAATGATTCACTTAATTACAATAATCGTTGCCTCATTTACTTCAGAGCGTGTAAACCGTAATATTAATTGATAGCCTAATCTTAATGATACCTCGACCTATTATTCATTAATAAATCAACCCCCGCTCTCAAAATGAACACGTATACATGCAAACTCGGGCACTCTCCATCACTATCGCCAGTAAGGAGTCGAAGAAAATCGCCCCCTTCTCACCTTGCCGTCGAGCACTGTAAACTTGACGTGAAGGGATCCTTCTCGCTCGACCGGTTCGATGTCCTTCGGAATGTCGGCGTCGCTCGTTGCACCGTGCGCACTCGATATGCTGTTACTGAAAAAAAGTGTAAAGATAAGCTTTTTTTTCTTTTCTGTTTTATTACTATTCCATCGCCATAAACGTAATTATTAATCAGACGATATAAAGAAAAATAAAATTATTCTTCAAGACAACCAATAAATTAAGGATTATTCTTTGGCGATAAACGACTGCAATCGCATGATCGTGCTATCTACATCCAAGCTGTCTTTTTGATCGTTTAATCAGTATTAAGACGATGTGACCCCCACACTTTACGATTTGAGAAAAAAAGAAATTCGGTTCCACTGCTGAATAGACAGACAAAGTGAAAAAGAATTTGCTTTCGACTAAAAATGTTAACCTACTCGATTAGTTTTTGCAGATGTGTCAAATTATCTTAAAGGGAGGCTCAAGTCACGTGATGTATGGTCCGAGAATCTACAAGTACGAATAAGATAGAGCTAAAAATTTCTAACACATTTTTCTCGAAGTTAGATTTTCTGATAAATATCAGATTTGTAAGAGGCTACTCCGTGCCACATTCACGCAGTGAGTCTCACTCTTTTGAAGCCTGTAAAAAAATCTGGGTTCATGAAAAATGTGTTGATAATTTTGAGATGAACTGTCGGTATCGAGCCTCACCTTAAGAGAATGTCCGGGTCCCAAACAGTATCAAAAACTGTTTACCTATTTTTTTTAAGGGTGCAGAATGTTTCTGGACAAAAGCAAATTAGAAAAAAGTTTCTGATACCGACCGCGGTATGTCACACAACTTTAAAGCGATGTGACATACAGTTGGAGCTACTCCATACAGAAGACTCTGTCGGTATATGTCTGCCTTCACTATTTTCTCAGAGACGGTTAATATTTTGGATAAAATGAAATCAGGTTCACGTGCAGGATGACTAGACGCATCCGAACCGAATTTGCTTTTGTCTGAGACATCAAACGTTTCTGAGAAAAGAATAGGGAATCTGTAAGTTATTGATTCAATCGGCATGTCACACCGCCCTAATGGATATAATATTTGTCGCTATCAATTAACATGTATAAGTCGAGATCTTACAATTCGCTAGACACCAGCAGAAAATAAGATAAATTCCCCTATTGCTGACCATGTAAGAAAAACCTCTCACTCTGACTGTGTCAAGTGATAGGAATAAAGAAGGATGCACGACAGCCCCAGTTACCGATCGGGTCAGCGCCGCTTCTCCATTGGCTGGTTGTCGAGTCGTGGAGAAGAGCTGACTATGGTGATTGGCGGAGAAGCCCTGACTAGAAATTGTCACATGATCAGTAATAGGAACATTTACCTTAACAAATTATGCAAGCCATACATGTGACAATAAATGTTAGTGCAGTCCATCAGAACGTGACGGAATTTGTGATTTACAGCCTGCGCGTATGTACAGGAGCCCTGGCAGCGACAAACGGCATGGCAGGCCAGATCCATAACGAATATTATGCCCGAAGTTCGTATACGGTATGATGAGACGGAGCGAGGGAGATCAGAAACTAGGAGGAAGAGGAGGAAAGCGATAATTACTTGTATTCAGAACTGATGATTTGTTTACTGGAAGCGAATTGTGTGTTGTTGGAACTGGGGCTACGATCGGCCTGTCGGACGACAGTGGAAGTGATCTGTTATCTGTTAAAGTGCAACTTAAAGCTTTATTTATTAACTTTATTTGATAAGAATGTATAAAGATGTAAAAAGATTTTCATTTTGTTAAACTGTGATACTAGAAGGAAGGGACACAGAACAGAGAAGAAATAAATAAAGCATTAATGTTACTAAATTTAGACCTGTAAGGACATTGTCACGCAAGTGTCAATTTTTGCTAAAATGCATAGATGGGTCTGCAGAAGGTTGAATACGACTTTGGTGAAGAAGACTGAAAGTAAATAATTAACTTGCTTGTTATCGCTCGCTTTAAAGAATTATTGACAGTTACTCGAACCGCAAAGTATTTCGAATTTTATTGGAATATTGTCCTGATTGTAGTGTTACGTGTTATCGAAAGACGCGTAATGCCTAGTCAGTTGAGTACTGATATTCGCACTTGAGTTTATGTGGAATATTTGTGCCGAATTGGGCAGAAATATTGCATTGTGGAACTGACAATCGCCACGAAACCTTCCGCGTAACACTCGCGTACCGTCATAGACATTCCCTTTCTCCTCTTCTCGATTCAACACCGCGAAACGCAGTTCAGAATTATTTATAACAAGAGATCTCAGTCCAATGACCCGTCGTCACTCACTCGCTCTTTCTCGCCCGCTGGAAAACGAAGGGAAAATCGTGTTTTTCATAAAGGAAACGAAATGGAACGAGCACACACGAAATACCAGTAGCTGGAGCAATAGCACCGACAACAGCAACAGCAGCAGCAGCAGCAGCAGCAGCAGCTTTAGTACACGCTTAGCACGATATGATTGGCGAACGACAAACAGTTACGCCCGACGGAGCTCAAAACCAATTTCAGAACTTGTAACGTCCTCACTGTCGGCTCTGCGCCCAATTGAAATCCTGTGGCGAATATTGAGAATGCAAGTCGCCGTCTCAAAGGACGAGAAACATTGAAAAATCTATTCTTTTAATTTAGCAAAATATATGAAAATTGCAAAATGTGATGCTTAGCCCATTCACGTGGGTTTTGAGCAATCGATGAGGCAAAAACGAGATGCATCTTCTATTCGCAGTCTCATGACGACACCTGACAAACAAACAAACTCTCTCTCTCTCAATTTTTCTGTCTTTCTTTCTGTAGTCTCACCGATGGTGATGCCGATGCAGGTGTGCGGCCTGCGTCACATCCTCGAAGATACGACGTAGAGGCGTTATGTCGCTCGGAAATAACGGTGGTCTCCATCGTCTATGCGCACTGCAAGCATTGCATATATTGCCGTTTCCTGAAAGTTACGCAAGGGACTACGAGCACGCAAAAGTATAGACTCATCCAGGACACCAAAACGTTCATTTACGTCAGTAGCCCAGAAAGTAACATTTATCAAGGCTTTTACTTAATCAATATCGCAGATCGCAGGAAAAAATTTCGACGATTGTGTCGAGATTCTTTGGAGATAAAGATTTGAATATAAATTCTTATAAAAAAAATTTGATTCATTTACTGCGGCCTACCTGCGCAACGCTGGGACTACTGGCTCCGAGTCGCTGAGCTCCAAATCACTGTCCACGTGCATTCGCTCGCCCCAAGTTGCCTTGAGATAGGAAACACGTCTAGTTGCTCGTTCTTCATCACCTGAAAATTATATCATTATTATGTTATGCATTTTAAAAGGCTAAATAAGTATAGACACAACATTTAAATAACTTCTCGGAGGCACTAACGAATTACTCGATACGACATGCTACTGAATGCGTAACAGAGCTATACTTACTTAGTTGAGCATTTTTCTGACGTCGTAGAACGACCCCGTTCGCGCAACCGCTCGAGTTAGGAGCTGCAAGAAGCGGATAAGAACGAGGGTGTTAAACACAATAGCAGCAGCACACCGAGGTGAGTCATGTGAATCAAGTTATATTGAGTTATTTTAGCGAAACGTAAACTTCACGTCTTAAACGTAAATTATGCAACAGAAAAATATTTATCAAGGATTGCACACTTCAAGTAGTAATTAATATTATAAATATCATCGATAAATCATGGAATAAACGTGGCAAGATTCTCGATAACGTGCTGTGCTTAAAAATCTTTCATGCGTTACATGCGATCGCAAATTTCTAGCAGACCTCAACTATTTTGTTAAAAGATCTTACGTCAAAAGCTTATTCGTGCAAGCATTGTCTCTTAATTATAGCAGCCGCGATCCTCACGCTTTTGTTAACCCTGTTGCGATGTTTGTTTTTTATTTTCAGAAACTTTGGATCCGTCTTCCGCCAAGTTGGTAGGTGCGTTAGTTTATTAATTCGTCGATAATTACGTTGAGAAAGAAGTAAAGAAAGAACTGAGAGATGTAAATAGCGAAAGAGAGACAAGTTGAGATGAATCCTGACCTAAAACGGGCTCCTCATTAAGCTTTGAATCATCCACGTTGAGCTCGACGTTGAAGGGTGCTAGGTGTTGGTTGTTGCTGTCCAGGGGCCGTAGAGGATTGGGGATTGGAAGATCAGTAGGTCTTACGGGCTGAGGAGGACTAACGGTTACTTTTGGCGTCGGGATTGGGCCTTCGGTATTATTCAAGGCAACTATCGTCGTGGGAAAGAAGGGAGATTTCGGCTCTTCGGATTTAGGTCTCTCGCCGACATCCGATCCGGCCTCGCGTCGTGCAGAACTCTGCGGCACTTGCTCTGTTTTTCCCGAATGTAATTAAGAAATACATATCGACGCTACGTCGTATGACCTTAATTCCCTATTTGCATCCCGACTAACCGCAACTCTGAGCACTAAGCTATGCTATTTTGTCGACAAATAGTGCTCCTCAGATGCTACATGCGACTGAATAAATAATTAAATAACGTGTTTCTATATACGGGCAATCTGCGCAATGTTTTCTGTATCAAAGTACCACAAATATTATAATATTTTTTTAAATAATTTTTTTTTCTTAAAAAAAAAAACAATAACTTTGGAGAAAATAGTCCGGAGAAACGCAAACGTGCCAACAAGATGCCAATTTCTACTCTACGACTAAAGTTGAAGATTCTTTCAAGTGAATATTGAAATTATTAGGTAGACTAACCGAGTTGAGTTCTGACAGCTTGGAGATAACTGTCTTGTCTTTTGGCTTTGTTGCTTCTTTTGCCTTCTTGCTCCTCGGCAACGATTTGCCAAGTGTGTCTTACGCCTCTTCGATTAAATCCACCGTTAATGGCTTCCCAAGATTCAGCGCTGTTGCTTCGCGCTCTCATTTGCACCGACTCTGCTGTGTCCATCGACGGCATTTCTACAAAGCAAAAGCTCTGTTTTTTAAAAGTATTCGACTGTGCACGTGATTACTGATTGAGCTCTTTTGAGGAGTGCGTGGACTCCACTTTAAATCGTTTTCAGAGCTTTTTCACGACAATAATACAAAAATGCAACATCCACGAACAAACACAACATAAAAATCTTTATAGCATATTATTAATGTCGAAGGGACGCTATATTAGCATAGATGATTGAAAATCAAAAAAAAAAAAAGAAGTATATCCTAAAATATATTCGATATATCGAACTCTTCGAAACTCGAAAAAAAAACAGACAAGTGTACATTTCTTGTTTGGATATATTTCACATATATTTTTTATATAAATATCTCTTAAAATATATCTGAAATATAAATATTTTCATTGAAAATATATTCCATACATTCAAGATGTATTTTCAATATATTCAACATATACTTATTTTCCACATGGAAAGAGTCCTGCGGTTCTTGAAAATAAGATATACGAAATATTTTAGTTACTCCTATCATTCAACGACAACATCCGCGCACGTTTATTATATTTCCATCTCGGAGTCAAGACACTTGGGCAACGTAAATTGAATACAAGTGAGAGTTATCGAGAATGGAGTTAACTGAAAGATGAGACAGATGAAGGAGGACCAGAGGAACGGAGTGAAATCAGATGTTAGTGCATTCGAAGACTCCGATCATCGCAACAGTAAAAAAAAAGAAAAAGAAAAAAAAATATATGCACATCTAGTCTATTATTGTCATTCATCGACAGTATTGAACTACACCGACTGACACATCGGGCGAGCTTTTATTTTCTCTTTATTTTTCCACTACCTTCTCGACCGTTGGCCTCCCTAAAGCAAGGTGGCGGTTCACAATGGATGTACCTGCCGCCTACGGGAATTATTCTGTTCCCGGACAATCCCCTGCCTGAACCATAATTTTAATGTAATGAGGAAGAATTTTGAATAATAAAACTAACAGGACACGCGATACATAATTATACGCAGCAGAAAAAAGATAATCGGTCCGTCAAAAATGAAATAAATTTTTACCTGAATCTAGTGATTTACTCTCCCGATTAGCGGCTATTCGTCTCGGATCTTGAGACTCGGCTTTCGATTCGAATTCCCGTTTCCTCACAGCGACGTTTGGAACGCTTCGTTTGCTGGATAGTCTGGATAATTCGCTTTTATAGAGACTCGTTCGATCGCTCGTAGGCTCGTCGTCGTCGCTGAGCAATCGTCCGGATTCGAATTGTTTTGCCCTTCGCGAGACAATCTGCAGCCCCTGCGGTGGTACAGGGAATTTATCGGACGTCTTTTTCTCCGGTCCTGGGGATGATGGAAGGGAGGTACTTCCGTTTCTCATCTCTGGATTCTCAGTTTGTTGCTGTTGCTGATTTGCGCTCGACACGTTTTCGTGAATTCTTGAAAGAGTCGTAACGAATGCGGCTTTATTGTTATTGTTATTATTGTTTCCAGTACGAGGAGCAGCAGTAACGGCGTTTCGGAACTGCGAATCGTTAGCTTTGCTCGGTCCGCAGGTGAAATAATTTTCTTTGCCGAATTGTCCATTTTCGTCATAAAGCGACGAATAAAATCGATCCCTGACAGCTTGCGCGTCTTCTAGATTGCTCTTCTCGCCACCGTTTTGACTACCTCGGAAATTCGAATAGTCGGATTCAGAATCCATGTCCGTACGGACCCTCTGAACGTTCTGATTCGATGGTTTGGGATTCTTCGATCTTTCCAGCGAGTTGCGAGTAGGTGATTGTTGTTGCTGAGGCTGTTCGTTGGGTGGCCAGACTTGGCGTTGAAGCTTCTGAGGTCTAGCGTAGAATTCTCTTTGAATAACGCCATGCCCGTGAGTGACTCTCGCAGCATCTTCCGGAAGCAGCCATCCAATCGGATGACTCGGTCTCCGTAGGAACTCTTCCTTTTGCTCGAAGCTCTTGCGCAGTCTGGTCATAATCACAGAATCGTCGGAGCACTCGTTACCAGTGAGAGTGGAGTTGGAACCGTAAGAAGAAAGACTATCTTTGCTGGCCGGCGAGGAATCTCTATGAGAGTCAACGCTCTGTCTCGATCCAGGATCGCTGGATTTAAGGCCTTCTACGCTACCATAAGCGAGAACTTCGGAGTCATTTGCTATTCCACTGCCCTCGCTGGCTCGGCGCGTAACTATTCTCCTGCCAGGTCGATAAATAGGAACCTGGGGCTCGGCTCGCGACATCGGATACCGTTGCTGATCCAGTGATTTGCTAAAAGTTTTCAAGCCAGGTCTCACGCGCTCGTATATCGGATCTTTGATTCTATCATAGATTTGCTCGCTGCTCGGTCTCGAGTATATGGATTCGGGTCTAGTTCTGTCATAGAGATCGAACCTGCTATCGACCGAAGCCCTGTGAGAGGGTGTCGCCGGATCTTCAATTTGTTGCTGAAGCGATCGTCTGTTCTGTTGACTCCTGTCATTCGGGCTTGCCCTGCTGTACAGAGGAAGAGTCTCTTGATTAGGTCCTCCTTCCGACAGAGGCTGTCTTCGTTGAACGGCGATGCTGTTCGATAAAGTCAACGGCGGAGTTGGTGTCGTTGCATTGCTGGTGCCGCTGCCGCTGCCGCTGCTCATCATATTCACCGCCACCGCCTTCGTTCTGCTGCCCGATATCGACTGCTCGTCTTGGCAATTATCCTCGCGAATTCTATAACCCGGGATCGTGCTCGAAGTGCCCTGGTTTTCTGAACCTGGAGGCGTTTGGCAGACCCAAGATTGCCGGGAGCGGGGCGATGGCCCTGGAATCATGCTCATGGATCGTCGGTGTTTCTGAGGAATTCTCTCGGGCGAACGAAGTCGTCCTGGTCGCTGATTGGTCTCAGGATTGTGCGCTGTATCACCGAAGTACTGAAAAAACAAGTTAAATTTACAAATAACGATACAGAATATTGCATTGATACTATTATTAAATGTTAGTAGGAGTAATGTTTTCATTGAGCGTAGTTGATGGTTTATTTACTTACCCTTTGTAATATATCGTCTTCCTTGGAAACAACGAGGAGTCGGAGCCAAGGCCCGGCCTGCTGAATTCGCTGAACGACGCTGGCGTATTGTTCGCCTCTCGTTGGCGCACCGTCCACTGAAACGACCCGGTCGCCTGTACGAAGTCCCGCTTCCGCTGCGGGAGAATTTTGTCGCACCTGCTTCACGAAGATCGTGTCCATGGGCTCGTCGATTCTCGTCCGCTCGTGTCCTGGCAGCATCTAATAGATCAAATTTAAAAAACCACTGATTCTCACTCTTTGTTTGCAATAAATCTATAAAGGGACGTCTATGGAAAGTTCACTGAGGCAATTTTAGACTTGAATGTAGAATTTGCGAATTGCGATAATAATTTAGACTCACTGTACGTAGAATTGGATGAATTTACGTACTAACTAAGTAAATATATTATATATATATTTACCAGGGTCTCTTTCTGTGAAAATTTCAACCATTTTTCTAACATCAGTAATCATTTAATGTATTTTGTGTTCAGTATTAGTGAGAGACGTTCGGAGGCAGGATTACTCATCCTCTTAGAAGCAAAGTATCACTGGCTACGGATTGTATTGCATATTTAGTAGGAAGACTCACGCAGCAGGACTCGGGCGGATAGACGATAAAATGACGGAGGGTGAATCCGAAGCCATTCTCGCTGCGTCTGAGCAAGAGGGTGCGTGGTCCCCGGGGTGGAGAAGTCTGTTGTTGGGATTGCTGCTGCTGACTTGTAGTGGACAATGGTGCCGGTGGCGGTGGCGAAGTATGCCCTACCTATTAAACAAACAAGAATATTTTTATGAAATAAAATTATACTGTAATAAATAATTAATTATTAAGGAAAAATCGTTGCTTTCCTTACACAGAGAAATATGATAAGACACAAGAACCAATTTTGACGTAAGAAAACTAACAATAGATGTATTATAATATTTTTTAATTTGAATGTTTATGCATAAAAGCTTCCTAGTTTTGTATATTTTTTCTGGTAGAAAGGCTGTGAGATATTCTCGAAAACATCGCAGAGTTTGTTTAAAACGTATCACACGATGCTATACCAGATACATGTAGCATCGTGGCATGTGCCAACTCAGTGTATCAATGGCACGTGTGAGTTGTTAGATAACACTAGAGTACAGATGACTAGCAACCGGGAAGATATTTAATCGCGATTGCGGGAATGACCTTAATTGTTCGCTTCATTGCCGAGGTTAACCATCGTTTTACGTGCCAGCTAGTCAAGATTACACGGCTAGGAAGTTTCATTACTTCCACAGACCGCGAATTTCTACGTACGAGTCCACTTTTTTCTTATAGGAAAATACGCGGAGAGATGGGCATATTTTTTTTCCAGAACATCACTAAATCTTAGTCGGAATTACCCCAACACTTTTTCTCAATTTTGCTCTTTTAGCTACCGGTTTGAGCATGTGAAAAAAAAGGTAACAAGAAGAAGAAGACGAAGAAGAAGAAGAAGAAGAAGAAGAAGAAGAAGAAGAAGAAGAAGAAGAAGAAGAAGAAGAAGAAAACGAAGAAGCGTATTCTGAAACTCCAGAGACAAGACCGGAACGCCGACTCGAGATATAAAGAGAGAAAAAGAGGGAAAAGAGTGAGCGAGAACCGTGTTGAGATGGGAGGGTAGGATGGGACTTACGATATCCCTGGGTCCCTTTACACGAGACACAACAGGCCCAACCGGCTTCGCGCACTCTTCTCGCTCCTCCTAGCCCATCTACGCAAAGGTTTATATTTAGAAACTCGTGCAATGATATGCTTGCACCATCGGTCGGACGTCGGCGTCGGTCTAGCTCGGTGCGCGTTATTATAGGAAAGTACACGCTATTTGTGACCGACACTGTACGCACAGCATCCCTATGAATTAATAATACTTCATACAACAGTGATTGAAGACTAAGACGGATGATAATGACTTTTGAAAATTAGAAAATGTTGTGTCTGATAGGATGAAGGTTACACTCAAAAAGACGACGAGGCTGTAAGAAATACAATGACAAAGAATAACACTTCATGGGTGGTTCACTTCCGTTGACATTGTCATTGTTAACGCAATGCGACGATCGCAGTGACATTGATATAGCTCGCTCAATCGGCGAATATTCTTCATTTGGGTCGGTGAGACAAACGAAACGGCACATGCGAATCACGCGTCCGGACGAGTGCGTTACTAATTGTGAAATACGCCAACACCGAGAGCCGACGAATTGCGTTTGAAGTGATACATTCTATGTTGCATTCAACCCAGTGGCGGCGTTTCGCAATCGCATCAATGTAATGCCCGGGTTATTTTTATACAACGCCCTTACAAACTGGGCGCAATTCCATTACCAATTGGATGCGATTCCTTGACTAACTGGATATAATTCTCTAGGAAACTGGGTGTAATACCATAAAGATTGAATGCAATTCCATAAGAAACAGGGTACATTTCTCCTATTATTCTACCAACTGGATACAATTCCTTAACAAACTGAGTGTGATTACTTAATAACTGAATGTATTTATATTTAAAAATTGAATGAAATATCCTACAACGTGGATACAACTCCCTGACAAACTGGATGTAATTCCAGACTGAATGCGATTCCCTATTAAAAGTGACGCAGTATGTACAGGTACCAACTGTGCATGAACAATTTAAGGCCAATCAGACATAATAATTAAAAGATCCGTCTTTTCTTATAATTAAAACCAAATTTAATAGCACTTAAATAAATTCTGCGTAGTATCATCATTTCCTTCCGATGTCTTATTTTTATCGTTTGTCTACTTCGTATTTAAATGTCGTCCCTCGCACTCTACCGTGTTATTAAGCCTCCATCTTTCCGACCAACTACTAGCGTAATAATCGTACAAGCAAGACACTGACGTTTAGTCAGGCTAATTGCGATCCAAATCATCCGAAGGAATAGCGTGGACTGGCTCTACGATTGCTCCTCGTACAATTTAAAAAGCAATTTGAAAGGTTTTTGGGCATTTTCAGTAAGTCATAAACAAAAAAGACAAAAAAAAAACAAATTCAAGTTGTACCTATTAATCGACGGAACAGGTAGGAAAGGAGAAGAGAGAAAACGAAGAAACGATAAAATTAAAACGCAGATTAAACGACGAAAATCCTAATATTAGATTATAAACTCTCTGATATACGTAACAGCGTCTGCGAATAATAATAGAAAGGTTGTATAAACGGCTTCTGGATCGTACACACCGACGCCAAATAAACAAGTCGACTATTCGCAGGTCAGAATTCACATTATAATCATGTATGCAAGTGGTATCTGCGTTTAGAAAATGCAAAGTGAATAATAATTCGAGATTAAGACGACTATAATCGTGTAATTCGCATAACGATAGTTCTTAACCATTCGCGCACTTAACGACAAGACACAGACACACACGTCATTTGCCGCAAATTGTTATTACAATATGTTATTTACGCGTTACACACATAACGTATTCAATACATTATGTGCGAAAAATGTTGCAGACGATTGACCAGACAGTTTAACACAAAATTGCTAGCATAAGTCTGTTATGTAGTACGATAAAACTGACGTTAAGTCTATCCGATATAAGTATTACAAGAAGAAACTAATAGTTGAGAATGGAAGCACGTGGGATGTTAGAGAGTCGAGTTTCCGGTGTCGCATATGCACATCCAGCGAAATTACAGATCACCGAGTGGCTGACGAATTTATTTTTTGATTCTATGCCAAAAAATTGAAAGATTAAGCGTTTGGCTTGAATCTCAACGTGGTGGTTTGTTATACCCACATGCAAATATCTATTGCAGCAATACTTTGCGAGCATCAGCAAAGCTACGAGCTTCCTCGACTGCAGTCGAGCGCTCACCCAGTCGTGCCCTGTCAACGAGTTTATTACTAGCGTAGACGAGGGGCCAGAAATTTAGTGAATTACTATGCCAATGTGCGCCTCACGTTAACTGATCATAACTTGCGGAAATGGATTTATACGTTTGGTATTTTTAGAGAATTTCTCTGAAGATTCTTTATTCATTATGACAACGGTTGGACGTATCACGTTATTAATTTTACTATTTTTCAAATACAATCGAGCTGTTAAAAGCTATTCAAATGTAGTCAAATGATCCAAAAACAAGATGAAGCCGAGTACCAACGGAGTTGCGCTGAGTGCAAGAAAAAGAACGCTAAAGGTAAGTGCGAGAGAGGAAGCAACTCCAAACGGAGCTCAACGAGTGCGCATGAGACAGCACTATAGTGAACGCAAAAACACGAGAGGAAGGAAGCGACTTCGGCGATATTTACCCTCCCCTTACGGTTATGTGACACATCGACTGAGTTGCCAAAATCTCCGGAATCTATTTTTCCCAAGACGATTTATCTTTCGGGTAAAATCAAATTAAGATTAACTGAGCCCATCCATTCCGCAGTTTGATTAAATTTGCTTCCACCCCAAATATAAATAATTGCTGAGAAAATAGATTCATCGTCGATAGGACACATCAACTTACGGGGAAATTACAGGTCCCATATGTAGGTGCAAGGAGAGCAGAATAAAATATTTTCAACTCATTTTTCCTTGAACCGACTTTAAAGTTAATTGATAGCTGTAGAAGAATGTGTCGCTCTTTACGAGTACACTGTTCATTCTTATTACGTTAAAGCTGTTTTCCAGTAAAAGGGAATGACGGTTAATATTTTCAAATTATTAGCAGGACTCATAACCTTGTCTCCCTCTTAAGATACTTTGTTCTGCGTGCCCTCCACAATGTAGGAAAAAAGCAGATTATTCTTCTATCATCAAAAAAAGTAATTGTTTCATCAGTCCACTCGTGGATTTTATAATTCTCGATTCTAGTTTGTACGAGTTTTAATTAATTACATGAATACGTTTGTTGAACAGTTCGCGTTGGTCCGTGAGACGATGGTGCATATGTGCAGTGAAAATCAATGGGCTGCATCGTGTACGATAAATTCAATGATACCAGCTAAACCACAATCTTTCTGTCAATCTCGTTCTTTCGTTCAAGCTTTAAAATTCGTAGTTTTTCTCTCGCTTCCTTTGGCTATTTATTTCTGATGGTTACGCGTACCATTACCAATCACGCGATGAGATTCTCTACGTTTTTACACGAAGGGCTGCCTGTAACGATAGCAGCACCAGATGCTGTATTTGACGTGCATATGGCAAGGAACAATTTTTGCATCTTAGGTAAAAAAAATTGTGAGTAATAAAAGAAAAATCGTGTCTGCCGCAGAGGGAACTGCGGTGCGAATTCCGCACACGTGAGTTCTGTCAAAGGATTTCAATTCCGGTATTTCTGGGGCGAAAGATCGTGCGAGTCGACGAAACTAAGCTTTGCCAAGAATTCCAAGCAGGAGCCGATTCAGGGTGCGAGTTAAGCGTATAGCGGGGGTCAGTGGAAACAGAAACAGAAAGAGAAAGAGAAAGAGAAAAATAAAGAGAGAACAAACGAAAGAGACCGGAGAAGGACGAAGATGCAACGAAGGTCGGGACGTTGAGGGAGAAGAAGACGAAGAGGTGATGGCTACGTTCCAGAAGGTTGAAGCAGTGATGCTTAAGATGAGTGAGAAATTGCGCACAGAGAGGATTCAGTAACGTACGAGTACCAGTCTTTGGAGCCAGTAATCGGACACTCTATGCCTTTGCATTAACAAAAAAAATATATAGATATAGATGAAAACGGCCGGATCCCATTACTATTTGACGATCTTAGTCGCTTCCAAGTATTTCAGTGACAAAACTATTCAATTAATATTATTAAAGTTGATAATTGTTCATTGATGCTTCGTTTTTTTTTGTAGGAACCTGTTTATCATGCATTTACCCTACAATAGCTCGTGTGCCTAAGCTACCATGGTCTCCGCTACTCAACGCTCCGGGCCAAGTCACCGACAATGATAAATAAAACATGACAAAGTAGAAGCGCAATGTGCATAGGTCAATCCGAGGTCTCGAGAGTTCGTAGGTCGAAGTTTCAGAATTCCTGGGCTCTCGTTTGTTGGATGAAAGCAATGTCGTTTGTCGGAACGACAAACTCTGCGTTGAGATGCATGTTGACGAATCTGAACATCGCGTCGCCTCTGAGACGATTTCGTAGCCAGTGATGTTAGGATGCGAAAGATTCAACGACAAAGTTTAAGCCACGAGAGACCTGGCGAGCTCGCATTGACACGCACGTAAGTCGAAGATAAATTGGGTGAAAGAGGCTAAAGCAATAAAGACGGAAAAATAGGTACAGCTTACATTAGAGAAATTGTGTGTTTATCACATTTGTGAAAAATCCCCTATGATTGACTGTTCGAAACGATGTTCCTATCATATGAACAAATCTCCCGAGATCCAAATATAAAAAATTCTAGGAGAAGTCCATTTGTTTAAATATTATTAACTGTTTTTAAGAAATGGAACTTACAATTTTTAATATCCACATCTAGATTTTTTTCAAAATTATTCTTTTTTATATTTTTTCTACCGATACAAAAATTAAAACACGTTGTTTTACTGAAATCACCCCCTTCCCCCAACTAATTAAATCCAGATCGTTGCAGTATCTTAACAATTTCTATCAACTTTGAAAATTTATTGCTTCCGATTGGTCCATTAACTTGGTTAAATAATCAATCGATTAGAATCGATACTTGTGACGATTCGTTCTCGTAAAAGTTTGAGTTTGACTCGGACATTGGACTTAAGTCACTTCTTAAGTCACATCTAAAATCAGTCAGTATGGACTTAAGTTCGAGTTGTTCTTTGTAAATCTACACCTTGTAGTAAAAAACCGAGCATAGATGCAATAAACAAATATATTGTTATATTGAATTACCAGCATATTAATTTACGCATAAAAACTTCAGATAGTAAAATAAATTGTTGTTTTTTTTTTTTTCAATGTACATACAGTTAACTATCTAACGTACTTTTATAAAGATGTTATTACAAGGTTACTCTTTTTTACGCACTTAGTCGAACAATGGACTGATAGAAATCGTTCGATATATATTTATGAATATATATTACGATGGCAAGTAGGTGAAGACTTCCTAAATAGTCACAGTACGATGCACGTATTTAAAAAAATACAAACTCCTGATATTAGCATAATATATACTTCATTGTGATGTGTATTATATGCTCCAAGTGAAAATAATGTTCAAGAGCAGAATGCTCGCTTCTTTTCATGATGTTCTTCGTTGACGCTTCGCCAAATAATTACCCGCTCCATTTATTACACGACCAAGATAAGTCAGCTGTGAGCTATATATGTATACTTCCTCAGTTTCTCTGGTTACTGAATAATCGCTGAGGTGCGATATAAGAGACACTAACATGCGAGGAAGAAAATAAATGTATTTAGCACCAGAGAAAAACAGTGGAATAGATATTAATCTGCGAGTATCACTCAGAAATGGGAGCGCAATTTATCGAAACGTAATTTGATTTGAAATATGTGAAACTGCAAGCGAATTTTACTTTCTCATTTTTATTTTACCGTCACTTCACCGGTGTGTCATTCGTCGAGTATAACCTGCACATTCAGCAAGGTAAAAGACGAGAATTGCACGAGAGAGTGGGAGGAAGAAAGCAACAAACTGAGTAAAGCTTACTCATTGCTATAAACATATATAGAGAAGAGATGGTCAGAAGTAACGTACGCGTGCCCGGAGAGATATTTCGGTCTCGCGTAGATAAGCGTATCGACGAATTCTCTTTCTCTCTCTCTTTATCTTTCTCTCTCTCTCTCTCTCTCTCTCTCTCTTTCTCTATTGGTCGATAGGATTCGCCGTAAAGATCTCAGCTCTGGTCTATATACAAAGCTTATAACGATCGAATCAAGCTCGAGCGAGCTAAAATTAGATCCCGTAAGAGCAGCCAGGATATCGCATATCGAGAGCCCGGGAAAGAGAGAAAAATACAGAGAGTAGAGCCGCGGAAGCAAAGACTCGATACGAGGAGCAGTCTCCGAGGCATCCTCTAGGTACTCTGGATGTGAATAGGCACAGAGCGAATTTTTCCCATGGAAAAATACTACATCCAAAAACATATCCTACGTATACAAAATTTAATCGGTTTTAGATATATTTTTTGCACATATAAATCTATCAGATCTATGGGGTAATCCAGATGATCCGGGCCACTTTTTGGCTGAGTGAAATGCAAAGGTCTGTTTTAATTGAAAACGGTAAGACAATCTATAAAAAAAAAAAAAAAACAATGAAAAAATTATGTTTTGGAAAGGCTTTTATCTTATTTTTGTTTCCGCTTTTAAATTAAATCGATTTCGATTCATCCCATCGTGTGGAATACCCCATATCATAAAATCGTTATGTATAAAAGGCTTAGGTAAGTTTTCAGGAGGACTCGGAGGACTGTTTTACAATTTATTAAATGCTTTAAGATTAAATCGCAATAATAAATCAAAGCGGAAGTTCTATCGAGTTCGAATACTAAAACGGAGGGACAGACTATAGAAAAAGGAAAAAAGCCTGCAAAGTATTAGAACTTTGAACATTGCTTCCTTATTATATTCCACTTTTTACAAAGAAACCACAACGAGATATAGTATGTTGTTCGATTTCGGTGGGTTCCTCATAGAAAATTGTACGTTGCAGAAATATATTAAACAGTGTGCGCACTAACTTATCTGCTCGAAATTTGCGAATAAATAATTTTTGAAAACAAGCGTAAGCTCTTGAATATCTTCTCAATGTGCAAAGTTCACGAAAGATGACTCAACGAAATAATTTTCAGTGATTTCTTAATTTGATTTCTCAAGTACTTTTCTCGAGGTAAAGCTAAAAGTAAAAATAGAGGGAAAACATGCCATTATCGATGCTGCTCGTTGAAAGTTTACACAAGTCAATGAGTCCGTATGTCCACCCACTCGTCTGTGCTCGCAAATGCAACAAATTACTGAATGCATCAACCGGTTGCGACGGGAGGTTTATGAGACAGTACGGACTCCTCCTTTCTACCTAATAGGAAGGCGGTCCGGGTTCAATGTATGTATCAGAGATCGGTTTGTGATCTAAGAGTTACTGAGAACCGGAAGTGGGATGCGTCGTACTGTGATAGACAATAGACTCCACGATTTATTCTCTTAAATCCTTCAGAGCTGAACAATTTTTTAAAAGCACGATCCACGTGGCCTGCTTTTCTTTGTAGCAATAATACATCTTAAAGTGCACTTTAATGTGGTTCTCCGAATTATTTCGGAACTTGTTGACGATATATTTAACGTCATTCGACGCGTGATCCTTGTCTGAAAGGTTAAAGCGTCGTAATGAAAGAAAATACTCTTTAATGTGGCTCCTCGATCTATTTCGGAATTTTTTAACGTGACGCTTAGCGCGACACCTGACGGATTCGTCAGGAACTCTTCGTCTCGCTTAAGTATTCCTCTGACAACGTTAAAATCTCAAAAGAATTATGGATATAGCTCTCGATGAACTCATCCGCTCAAAAGGCAGGGTAAAGATAATGTGACTCAGTCGGTAAAAAAAAACTGTGATCCAAATTCGTCTTCCATGCGCTCGATATTTTGGATAAAAAACGCGAACTGTGAACTGCGTTTCACAATTCGACTGTTCACAGTTCTTGTGTTGATGGAGAAATTTGGAAAACCCGAAGATTCGAAGACGATGCGATACCCCTCGATTGGTAACAAAAATTGTATAAAGCAAATTTTTCAGCCGAGCGATTAATCTTTCGTATCAAAGACATGAACGGTAATCAACGACACACAATTACAAATTTTTTGTCGTCCATCCCAAACATCAATTGTGACGGCGAAATTCGCGATGGGGACATTTTGTCATCTCTCTCGCAAGGGTGGCGATCCGAGTGAGACGGACAATATGTATCGTTTTAACCTTAAGTGATTTAACATAGACACGACCGATAATTTTTATTTACGCTCATTAAAACTGCACTATATGCAACATCATTTACTACCGATAACCGGTGATTCTCGTTGTTTTGATGTTTTCTGAGCCATCTTTCGAACATGACTGTGTTTCGCCTTAAATACGCTTGTGAACGAATTCAAACGATGAAACTGACGTAGGTATATTATACTCAGACGTGATAGTATAACCGAGTGCTCGTAGCCGTGCTAAACTCGTCGAGCCTCGTTATCGTTATCGCTCACTTGCCATTGCGTCACACAGACCTCGCTCGAAAGCTATCGAGGCATTTCGTTACGCCAGAGTTTTGATCCCGGTTATAACATTAATTGGTTTACGTATTTTTCCCGATTTTACTCGCTTACATTATACTAATAAAACTAATAATATTAATAATACTAAGAATAATGATGCATAACACCATTTATCGGATTGAATAGATTAAAAAGTAAAAAAAATGTAAAAAATCTTATATTTCATTTAGGAAACACTTACGTTTTCATCGCTAGACGTTGTGAAACACGTATTAGATATGAAGCACGTTGGTATCAAAGAGGGTATGTCATATCGTCTTAAGGGGAAGCTAAATATCGTACGTCGATCAAGAGAGAGAGAGAGAGGTAGAAATAAATATTTTTAACCATTTTTCTTCCATTTTTGAGAAATATTTGTTTATAATTAATAGGCTGAGGCTATACAACGAGATAGCTTAGCTTTAGCGTTAGCCTTTCTTTACATTTAACTTTATAAATTTATTTGCAAATCTTCGAGCTTTATACAAAAGCGCGAGGAATGAAAATTGAGCGACGATGATAATGACTCATTGACGGAGAAGTTAAGGGATCCATTCGAATGTCTCCGTATCGTCAATCATCTTCTTTGTGAAAGGTCGTTAGCGCGTGGAGCAATCACGAGGCTACAAACTTCTTGTCTTTAATGCTCTCAGATTCCACAGCAAACATTCGATAAGCGTTCTAAACATTGTTTTGTGCATTTTATATATCCCTTACCAACGACAGAATCTGAACGTAACGAACAATAAGATCCAGTTGCAAACCATATAATTGTAACATCAACAACAACAACAACAACAACAGTAATACTTTTTGTAAGGTAAATAAAATATGATAAATGCAGAATATTGAAAGTGCAACGAAGCAGAAGAAAATTGATCGAGGTAATCCTAGAATGTTTGTATCTAGCAACCTTATTCGAGGTACGTTAAAAAGATTTTTTGAGTTGTATACCGAAAAGAACGAATCGCTAAAAAGTCAAAGGTTGAGTAAACAATTCCGCAGAATTAACTGCTGAAATAAGTAGCAGTGAATTTTATTCTATTGTTATGTAGTCTCTGAAAGAAAAATAATAAACGTAGATACGTTATGTACATTTTGTCGGTAACACAAATTCATTTCCCATTTCCCCAAAAATTCAACAAGATGCATAAAGAGCAGCAATAAAACGTTATTTTTAAGATTTGTTGTTGTTTTTTTCGTTTCCTCTTGCATTTGTCTGAAAAAATGTCAATGTACGTACGTCTGCGTATCAAATCCGACAAATGTTAACTTCTATAACATATGAAAACCCCTTACCAATCCAGATTGTTTCAATTTTCAACAAAATGCTTGTAATCGCTAAAATTCTTTATATGTCTTCCTAAATCTCTGTCAGTAACGCTTGCAATTTCTTTGGCTATCGGTTTAAATCGAATTGACAGAGACTTGATCGAACCATTTGAATTGGATAAGAATTTGAATTATTCGAATTTAACGAAAAATCACCATAACGATCCTGAACCTACCAAAGCTTAAGCTATCGAGATTAAAGTTTGTACAAATGTTCAAGAGACTTTAAGAACTACTAGCATAGAATATAGTGACAAATGGTGTTGACGTATCAATTGTACGATGAAAAATTTTGTTTAAAAACAAGGACGCAAAGTAGAATCTCGCACATTGCTACCTCGTTACTTTCCACCTTTCACGATGCTCCTCCTATATAAGGAAGCCAAAATTGATCAATAAACTTTGTGATAGTGTACTTTGTGGAAAGTAACGAAAAATGAGGAAGCAAAGTGCAAGTTTTTACATTAAAATCTTGATATTTGACTGTGATTTATTGAATTAACCCAAAAATGCATATAACGTGCAACAACTAGAGCTGTTGTTAAAGTCCCACAACTCGTGTGTAGAATTATGATTGTAGACAAGAATATGATTACAGGTTCGTATATTCTTTGTTCCGTCGCACTGGGAAAATGCGGAGGAGCACGACGTCGAAGTCAAACGAGCTGATTTCGGGCCCACTTGGTCACGTACACAGAATTTCAAACACCATTAACGGTACATAAATACGGTCAAAGCGCGCTTACACGTCCCGCAAGAGACAGAGAGCACCTTGATCCGAATTTGATATACGACTGTTGAGACAGCAGCAACATGGACAGCAAAGGAACAAGCGATCGGAGAGTTCGATATGTCGGGTTTGCAATTTCCAATGCCAGTATCTGTAGCCGGCGGTAAAAAACACAATAATAAAATAATAAGAATAATAATATAATTCAGTACAAGAGCAAGCAACCCTTGTTCGAGTCAGCGATTAATTTAAATTAATGTGAAGAGTTTAGAAGAAAAAAAGAGCCAGAAAAAAATCACGATACGATTAACGTTAAAATAAAAGCGAATTTATTAAAAAAATAAACCAATTCGTGCAAATGTATCGAGTATACGAGGGATATAAATAGACCGATAGCGCTGGCTAAAAATTGATCGGTGCATGAAAAACATACCACGATGGAGAACACGATTGGCGAGAGGTTATGCAAATTCTCAAGAATATACGACAGACACACAGAACATACGCGTACCATGAGACGATTAACACCGACGGAATCATTTTTGATTTTTGAACGGACAAAAATCACATTGACAATACAATTGGTTCAATTGTATAGTAGATTTTACCAATGACAATAAGGTGTTGAAGTCGTATATAATGGTTCAATAAAGTATCAGCACGATTATTTGCCTCATCAAAGATACGCACTAAGCATATATCGTTAAAAAAATTGTAAATCATTTGGAGAGCCACATTAAGGTGACTTTTATTCAAAGTATAAACTGGTTTAACAGTTCGGTCCCAACTCAAAGTTCCCTATATCTGAAGGCGTAACAATTTATATATCGCCGAACCGATTTTTTGTCTTTTGTTGAATCTGTATCACGTGTGGTGGTATCAAAATGGCGTGTCCTTACATTCAAACATAACCGATAGAATACAATAGCCATCCGTAGTAACTGTATTAATCAATTGTGCCGTTCACGCATAACCGTAACACGTGCGGTAGCATGTGACATGTGTGTGTTGAATTCGAAATGTTGTGGAAGGCTACGTTAGTGGTACACATGACCCCGTTCTCTTCCACGGTTTCTATTAAAATTAGAACTAATATTGGGTAAACGAGAGGGAGATAGTTAAGGGGGAAAAAAAGCTCGAGGGTGAGTTCACTTGACATACGAGGCTCGAACGGAGGCGCACGCGTGGGCTGCGCTCTCGATATTTTGCTTTTCTCATTGTCCTCACATCTTGTTTCTAGCCAACTCTTCTGCTCGATTGTTTTCAGCTTTTTAACCACAGATCATAAGGATCTTTACATTAGAGACTTGTATGTGACTTTTATTTATAAACTGTAGGTTACAGATCTGTTGATGACTTATTTTTATCATCCAGGTGTAAATATTCACTGATACCATTCATCCATTTACTTTTTAAATGCAACTCAATCGGAATTCTCCAATATTTCCTCCCTACTGGTACTTCCCTGCTATAAAGATACGACTTTACCATACTGGACACTGGAGTGAATAGTGGAAAATGTCAGGTGACAACAGGTAGTGGAAAATGCGATGAAGCGAAAGTTTGTTTGACGAGATACGTTTGGATTCACAAACATTCGACAGCAGGATATCGTTAAAATATATCAAATAATAAATTCCACGTCTAAAAGTTTGACAGCTTGCGTTATTCTGTGGGCCCATAGAAGGTTTGTCTGCATTCTTTTCTAATAATAAAATGGTCATTTGCAAGACGATATGTCTGTCATGTCGAACACAGCGATCGCCCACGACTTTAAGCTCTACCCGCATGAGCGTTGACCTACTGTGCATTTATTTGAAAGCGCATTTCCATCGAAATCTGACCTTTTCCTTTTACTTTTCTTTATTCGAACCAGAGTATTTTCAATCAATTTTTATCAGAGATGTTTACCTTTTCGTTACTTTGAAATGCGTCCTTTTTATTTATTTATTTATATAAATAAACAATAGCTAAGCGTATTTCAAAATATCCTCAAAAAGGAGTCATATCTCATTTTCATTCGATTATTGCTCGTTCTAGCGAGCAAAGAAGAATTCAACGACAACGAGAAGTAGGAAACACAAAAAAATAAAAAAATAATTCAACGTTGCTCAATACGTATATGACCTTAGCCCAGAAACCCAACGGAAGAGAGGAGCAGAGGCCGGAAACCGAAAATTCGCCATTTACTCTTCGATCGCTTAATAATATAACTCTTTATCACCGCGAGTATAAATAATGCAAACCCACCATGACGGTGTGTCGCCTATCTCCTCAGTGCTTCCTCCCTCGTATAATACGGTATTACAATACGTTAGTTCGTTTTATGATCGCTCGCTTACGGTGCGTACCGTTGCGCAGAAAGGTAACCCGCGTTTCTCTCTTTTACTCTTTAAAGAATAAAAACCGAGGGAGATTTCTCTTTCTCTCTTTTTATTCTTTAGTCGCGTTCAGGCTTCTTCGAATACTGCACGCCCTCGTCAGCCTGTTTCCGCGTATGGTAATACGCGCACGTTAATCTCGGCTCAACTCTCGCACTGAACGACATCCGAGTTCGCAATGCACACGCTAAAGGCAAACAAGTGCACATATATACCCATAGATTAGTAGGATGCGGCTGTAACAGTAGATAATGGCTTCCAGGCTCAGCATATATTCGCTGCGAATCTACGCAAGAGATAATTCTTCACCACCCCCATTTGCCGAACGTTGGTATATTTGATATAAAAGTCAATTGAACTTGAAATAAAGAAAGAGTCCGAAAACTTTTGGAACAGATTACCAAGCCACGCGGAACGTTTATAAATCGACTAGAAAAAGTAGAAAAGGCCGATAAGACGAGTTCATCGAAACAGTGGCTCCGTCCTATCGATTTTTTCATCTAATTGAATTTATTAAGTTATCCGGAATTGATCAATGACTCCTGATCGACTAGACTACGTTGGTATCCTCGTACGTACAACGTTTAGAACGAATGACAAATAAAAATTGATAATTTTTATGAATAACAATTATTCCACCTGGGTCGAGGTAATGACCGAGAAGATCAACAGAATTTATTTTCTTCGACGTTAAAACGCCCATCGTGAGAGGCAACCCGACCGGACTTTTTGATATTTTGATCTATTTACTTGGCTGCATTTCGTAATTTTGACGATGACGATGGTACACACTTGCCAAAGATATGACTGCAATCCTGTATGTCGTCGCGAAGAACGTTAATTACGTTGCGTTCGTTTATGTAAGTAGGAAGTACTTGCAGGAAGGGAAGAGAAAAGGGTGAACGGAACGAGCTCGTGAAATTTTGTCGATGGGTCAGCGCCAAGAGACACATCGCAAGCATTAAACGTGTGTCTCTACCATCGCTGATTACACCGCGCAGATGGAGCACTTTCCGCAGCTGTCAATGTTCGATGAAAGATAATTCTCGAAAATTCTCAAAACTTCAAACTGGCGGATCTCACCGTGTACATCTGGCTCTTCGATCGTCTCTCGATTTTGACAATCGTCATTAGCTCTATAAAAAACTTCGAGCCGCAATGTTGTGTAGGAAACACTCAAGACCGAATTGCGTCTTTCTAATGCGGTTGAATATTCTTCCTGTCTTTCCTTGTTTATCGAGTCTATGTGATTTGACTTTATATTTAATTTATCCTATATTGTTTTTGTTATGTGTCTACCAGAGCTCTTATGGAACTTCGACTCTAATAACAATCGACGTTCATAGAGGGATGAAACCATCATTTATCATGAATCTAAACATCATCCACGCTTGTCGGAAATATGCCAATACGGTGGCAGATTAGATGCAGAAGGCGAACATTCTGAGTTCCCTTCGTCCTTTTGGGTTACTTGATTTTGAACTGACCTCACTGCTCACTCCCGGGTTGATGGATCAGTCAGTCGGTATGTTTTGAACATCGTCCGCCCGTCCTGTAGATGAATCGAAGCCGTACAGAACAGGTCGGGTAAGAGCTAACAATGAATTTTTATAATAACAATAATAACAACAATAATAATAGGACAAAATATTGTGAAAAGTTGTTTGAGTTGAGCACCAGCTCCGGAGATCGATACCTCGAACTCTGTCTTCCGCTGTCACTCGTTCCAAAGCGATCGTATAACGAGTCGAGCGTAACGATTGTAAATTATTTCGAAAAGGGTAGCTTGTTTTCCGTGGTATGTATGATACCGTACGCGATATTATTGAATAAACGAACACTAACTGCAGTAAGAGAGAATAAAATTAGAAGATAAAAATCGAGCTTCGATTCTCTATCGGTATAAATAGCGATTTCCCCTGTTATTTGATTTTTTTTTAAATTCTAGACGAGTTTTTAGCTTCGAACAGCGTATTATCGAAGCGAGTCGAGCAAATTCCCGCCAGGAAATCTACATTAAGTGCTTAGGTGTTGCTAATTTAATTGCATTTGTAGGTTCGCTCGAATACGATGAATCGGTAGATAAGCACGTGACCTTTTTTTTTGTCGACCTCTGTTATCGATTATGTAGGTTTGAAGCCAATTTGTATTCCAATATTGTACGGCACTTACATGTCCTGTTGCGATTGGGTAATAACCGAGTGTGATAAGAAAGCGTACAGGGAATATTGTTTGAAATTTAAAAAAAAATCACGATTATAGCTGTGTGTGCTCATGTGATAACCATGGAGATACGAGTGGAGAGGCAGGATCGAACAACAGATTTTGCAGAGCGATTGAGAATACGATTCAGAAGAGAAGAACGTGACACAGCTTCGGTAAACAGCGATTGCGCAATGAATATTCACAGTCGAGGTGATCGAGAGCTCACGCAAGAACGATGGATTAAAATTAACTAAGAAATATGTGAGAAAATATAGAATCGGGCATGATAGCTACGTATCTCCTTGACCCTAACGTTAAAAAATAATTATACAAAACACGATAAAAATCTAGGTTTATAAGAATTTTTTTATGAATACAAAATTAAAAAAAAAAAGTGATAATCACTGAGCGGATTAAAATTAAAACGTGACTCGTCACACTCAGGAATTAAATAATAATAATAAGCACTTTAATTCGTGTATCTACAGTATCGTTAACGAACTTTAATAAATTAACACAACACGCACGCATTATTTCATTATCACTATTATTCTCGATGATTGTTTAGACCTCGACATTGTCGCACGCACGAAACTAAAAACACGATGGTTATAACGCTTCCTTGCGTTTTATGCCGAAATTATTAAATAAACGAGTTTGTTTGTAAGTATTTTTTATTATATTTAATTCCGAGACTGAATTAAGACGAGTTTTTCGGACAACGGTACGAAACCGTTACGCCGTCATATATAAAGCCTTCCAGGCATTGACGACCCAGGGTTCATGACGGATCAACGGCAAATCTTCTTTCACATAAAGAAATAACATCCGAGTCAATTTTCAGGCGTTTTTATAACGGCGCATTTATAATTCTACCATTAGTTTCTCTACAGAAAAAAAAAACAAAAAAACGGACCCTGCCGCTATTTAATTTCCGAAATATCTCTACCGCATGACAACACACTGCCAAATTATAATCCTAGTTGTTTTCTGGAATTAAAATTCACTGGTGAGTTATAAGCGTGTAAATTTACAGATGGATAAGAATATTTAAAAATCGACCTATATCAATCATATTTTAATCTATAATTAATATTTCTTTCTATCTTATACTTCTGTAATGCCCGATCAGTTTCCTATGCTAGATAAAAATATATTTGAAGCGAATTAACTATGATACGCGACAGCGTACTTTTAGCAAAGAACACATCGCGTATACGAACGATCAATTACGTTACCAAAAAAAATATTTTCCAATAATGGAGATAACGGAACATGTTGGTTGAACAATTTACCAAATCTATTATCAACAGATGGAAAATTTGATATGCTCGTATGATAAAAAAAGATGAATATATGAAAATAAAATAAAATCTCTGATGCAACGCCTGGAAGAATGAGAAGCAAAGAAATGGAGGGTTAGTATAGTACAAAAATCATATATGCATTTGTAGACATACACTGCGGCTTTAATGTTAGTAACGGCTCTTCTGCTTTGCTCCTTACGTATATATTACTTGCGGTTACTCTCTCTCTCCCTCTCTCGTGCTGCGGTTACATGCAATGGGCTATGCACGCCCAATTCGCATATGATATGACACAAAAGCCGTCAGTTTACGCACGCGAGAATAAGGAGAAATCGTACGAGGACTTGATATATGTATACAGTACGTGCAGGCGAGGTCTATCTAAACCACAAAAAGAGATTGCGACGGCTTTAGTAGCTGAGGTTCTTCGCTACTGTTTCTTACCAGCACTCTTATCAGACGCATAATACGAGTACTAACATATAATATACAATTGTACTGCTGATACGTCACTTAGCTCCAGGCGCCTCTGAATTTTTATTATTGCAATTTTATTTTTAAGGAACATTAAAAATACACCTGTGCCTGTTTTTTTTAAATGACTTCAAGTAAAAAAGAAAAATATATATATATTTAAATACCAATTAAAAAAATTTCTGTGTTATATTCTAGTTTTTAAATATGTTTAAGAGTAAACATAATCGTATACAGAATTTTGAGAGATAAAAAGGTAATATCTGTACAGTTTAGTCATAACTGTAGCATGTGTTTTATGTTATATGTTATATACGTGCTATATAAGATATCCAAGGTATAAAATAATCAGGAACTATCGATTCGTTTTACGTAATATTACATACAACGCGCACGCACATGCAACCGTTAGTTGCAATGCAAAATTACATAATTATATACGTGACTGAATTCTTCTGATTGTAGTGAGAATGTGATTGCGCATGTCTTGAACTTTGCACTGCAGTTATGTAGTTCTTTAAATTTTCTATACGAACTGAGAACAATTCTCCACAGTTTATCATTCATTTTTATCTAAATGTTAGTCAAATTCTTTGAGGTCATAGAATTAAAACAATATATATACATATATTAAGAGGGCTTCGTCCCCTGCGCGCTTTGCGCACAAACCCCCCTAGGTGAACCCACGCTTCGCCCCCCTGACATACTTTATCCTCCCTTTTTGGTCCCTGCCCCCTCTGCTTTTAACTAAAGCAACGGTGGTGGCAGCGGCGTTGAGATATTTTTATGATTTAGAGAAATATATTTTTTGTTTGAATTTATTTATTTGTAACTTACTAATAATCCTTAACTAATAACCCCCTCAAGTGAATCGGATTGTAGGATGATAGAATAATTGTTTATTGCAAGAAAACTATAATTTTGGGCTCCGGCTGCCGTCCACTTATAATCGTCTACACCTTGCAAACCGGTTTATGCAAATTAAGTTGATTTCTTTTTGTTTCATGTTGTAGGAAATTTAATTTTGAGAATTTGAGTCAACTATCGGTCATCCAAAAATGTTGGGTACTTTTCGAATGACGAAAAGTCAAGTGCTAGGGAGACCTAGGCTTCGCGACGAATAGAATTCGTAACACAGCCATCTAACTATTACTAATGATTTTTAATTCTGTCGGTTCTCAGAACAAAGTTTATTTCGTTTCTTATATCAACGATATGGACAATTGAAAATAATAAAAAAAAGCATTTACTTTATCAAACATTCTATTTTCGAGATAACAAATTTAAAACCAGGTTCATTTTATGCAACGAGATGCCAGCTTTCTTATGTGAAAATAATCAGCCGAACAACTTAGTTAATCGTTACATGACGGAGAAAAAAAACTTCGCGAGCTTTTCAGTACATCGGTAATGCAAATCTTAAGACTGCGCAATTTTTACGGTTACAATAACATTTTTCATCAAAGAGCAGAAATCAATTTACTTTACAATAATCAATTTCCAAGGTATATAGACGGTTAAGTAAGCAAGGTTGCAACAAAAATTATTCTGTAGCTCTACAAAACAACATACTTGAAGAAGTTTCTATTGAAGTCGTTCCTAAGGTGTATCCGAAGCGAGCTATTCTTTTTTTAATGTATCCACCTATAAATAGGATTTCAGTGCTGATTTATTTGGACTATAGCAATAAACACACTCGGATAGAAAGAAACCACAGCACAGAATCGCGGGAGAGTGTTGAATGACTTCGAAAACGCCAACTTGAGTGTTTCTTTTTTATCGTATTGCATCTCAATTGCAGCCGAGTTGCACATCTCTTCCGTACACAATAAATTTGTACGTTTCTCGTTTTATTTGCGTGAGATTCACGGTAATTACATAAAATTTGCTACAGAGACCTAGCTTATACTTTATTCTTGGAGAAGAAACAAGAGAAAAGAGGATAATCTCACGTGTGCTTTGAATGTAAACAGCAACGTACTACTATCTTCACAGGGACAGTAACAGAAATATCATGCGACGCAATAAGGTAAATGTCCCAGTCATCGAGCAGTGCAGCGGTACGCTGCTTTGATGATAGTAGCAAGAGTTACAGTATCATAACACAACTGTCGATTTCTGATATATTGTTCGATCACACGAACATTCACCTTATAAAATATTCGAATAAAAATGTATTCAAAATACTTTTTAGATAAAATAATTGAATAATTATTTTGAAAAAACGACGAATAATAATATTTTTAAAGATTAATTATCTCAAATAACTTCTCTGCATTCAAAAAAAAAAAAATGAATCATTTTATTGCTCTTGATTAATCCTTCGATGACACGACGGCGCGAATTCGAAACATAAGTTTTGGACATTTTTTTACATTTTACATAACAGCTATTACTATTGTTATAATAGAGTTATTTATTAAATTTAATTATAACTATTCCATCAAGCGTGCTCAAAGCTTGGAAATCCACTGCTATTACATTGAAATTGGTCAATTTTAATTAAACGTGGCCGATGAGAATTCGCACAATCATGTAAAAGTCAAATATTGAAAAAGTTGGGTAAACGAAGGGTTAATTCACAGTTATACGAACTAAAAAGTATTTTGAATAAACTTTAATTAATACTCTTCGGCTCTAGTAAATCCTCTGTCAATAATTTAGTTGCAAAAGTAAACTGAAACAAGGATGCGAAGTAGAACGTTGCACATTGCTTTCCCATTATTTTCTATTTTTCACAAAGCCACTTCTGTGTGAAAAAACCGTTGATTTATTTTGGTTTCCACATAAATGAAGCTGTGTGAAAAATGGTAAATGATGAGAAAGCAATGGGCAAGTTTCTAACTTGCATCCTTGTTTGAAAAATTGTAAAAACTGAAGTTAAAGGAAAAAGTTAAGTAATCTAAACAACGACTACGACGAATACAAATTTAAATTGAAAAATCATATTCTAAATTCCATAAAATTTAACCGTTCGAATATATTTTACCAAAAATTGAAGAAGATAAGGAGAACCGATTCTCAATCCGTCGACCTTTTCGTTTTACAAATATAGAACGATATAGAAATAATCAAACAAAACTAGTGTAACAATCGAACTTTTTCATCGGTTTTTATGAAATTTTATACCAAACATCCCTTAAGGTACATTAGGTATGTGCAAAAATGTTGAGCTCGTTGTCTCAATATTTTCGGAAATTGGAGCAATGATAAATTAAAAAATTCCGAATCCTCTAAAATTTAAACCACATTACAGATTTAAACGAAACTTTGTACCTAACATCGCTGAATATTATGTCGTTTTTGTAGAAAGTTTTAGCTAGCTAGCTCAATTATTGCAAAAGTTAGTGGGATAACATTAATTTTTGAAAAATGCAAAATTCACTGAAATCCATAAACCATGAACAATTTCGGCCAAATTTAATACCAAACAACCTTGTACGTATCCTTGTACGTATTATAAAGAATTATTCAACTCGATAGCTGATGTTTTACGAAAATTAGACATTGCTCGCCTTATTTCTTCAAGAAATTCAAAGTTCCATAAAGTTGAAATTTGTAGAGGAATTTTTTTTTTTTAATTCCACCGGAAGAAGGGATTGTAACGCCCTACCTGTATGCCAATTGAGCACGATTGATCGAGGCGTTCTCAAGGTATAGTTTAAATTGCGTTTAATTAAATTTAATAAAATGAATTGATGTTTAAATTTTTAGAGGCCAGCATACACATACATGTTTCCAGAGATTCGTTGTAAACGTAATGTTCCGTCTGAGATATTTCAAGCAAATTGATTTTAAAAAATGATATTCCGTTGCAACACCGTCATACGCAAGTTCTGTCTAGCAATTAACTTGTACTCGATAAAGAATGCTCTGTTTCAACAATCCCGGCTGTTCACAAGTCACCAACTGTGGCAAGTGAGTAAAAGAGAGAATCACAACTCACTGTGAAATTAATCGAGCGTGAAAAACTGTAAAATTCAACGACGACGACGACGATCAGCACCAGCAGTCGGAGCAGCAGTGGTCTAAACCGGCAGCACTGGAATATCTATCTACAGCGATGACTTCGACGAAAAAGTATAATCCTCGAGGTGCGAAAGAAAATCTGTCACCATCACATACACGTACACTTTCGACGATGGTATACAATACACACTTACACAAATTATCAAACTAAAACGATATACAACTGTACGTCCAGCGAGCAATGACAAGTTGAAAGTTATGAATCACTTAGAGAAATTTTCATTTTTCATACCGCATGAAAATTAACAAATGCGTAATGAGCAAATGAGTGAGAAATATATGTTCGGTGGCGCACGTTGCCTCAAGGTAAGAGACACGCGGAGCAACGAAAGTTTCGGCAAAGCTGACGGCGCGCTACTGCCGCCAACTGCCGCTTCTCGCGCACGATACTGCCGTGAGCGAACGACGTATCGGCGGAAGGCGGATAGTCGCGGCAGCAGCAACGGCAGTGACTGTAACGTTGGGGAGGGTGTAAGCGGTTGGTATGGCGGCGTGCGCACACCGAAACCAAGCGTTACGAAGGGAGCCGAGCTGGTTGCGAATAATAATTGAAGTACAAGAGCACAACAGTGATAGGAAGTGTGCAAGGACTTGTGCAAACAGAGGTTCGAAAGGGTTGAGGAAAGTTTGAAAATGTGTGCTGCTATGTAATCAACTGTGCGCACATAAAATACTATGTTGCACCTGTAGGTGCAGTCCCGAGAACTCTGCATACTGGGACTGTATCGTTCTTTACAGTTCATAGCACCTGAATCGTGTACTATGTATACCCTATATCGTTCTTAACACTGGAACTACCGGACCAGTAAAAATTACTGGTTTTACCATAGTAGTTTTAGTTTTACAATGATAAAACCAGTCATTTTGACTGGTCCGGTAGTTCTAGTCTCTACATCCCGTAAGATACATAGTTCTACATAATCCATGCTCGTACTTACATCGCATGCTATACACATTACTAAGCGTATTCCTACAAAGTTCATAGTACTAGACAGTCATACGTAGTTCACATTACTAGGTGTAGTCCATGGTAGATAGTAGATAGTCCTACGTTGACGCATAGTTCTGTATACTCCTCGATATTAAGCGTAGTCCGGCATAGTCAGTAATACATGTATCGCATACTATATCCACACTGTAAGTAATCCTAGATACTCTATAGTTATCTACATCGCATACTAAGTATAATACTCTGTACAGTGTATAGACTTATGTACAGTCATATATAGTCCATAGTGTTTGCATCGCACATTATACATTGACTGAAAATAAGAGTGAGGTTGAATCAACTACGATGAGGTTGATGCAACTAAATTTCGACGCTACGCATTGTCTTACACAGTCCATGGTAATTATATTACATATTATGTATGGTTTGCATAGTATGTATAGTATGCTGTACGAAGGTATTGTGGCTTATGTAGGTACAATGTGCAGTCCTCGAGGACTCGCTTTCGTACGAGGGCCCGAGATCGAGTTTGTGTGCCGGAAACCGGTGAAATTCAATAAGCCAACAGCTTAACAAGAGCGACAACAACGAGCAAGGTGTACAGCGTTCGACGATAATTGAATTGGACGTCGTCAAACGGAATGTGGTCCCTTCGTGTAAACACAAACGAGAATACTCAAGCTCACGGTCACAAAAGAGACTGTTTTCTAAAAACGGGATGAACCTGTGTTCTAATTTTAGTATACATCATTTAAAGTAATATTTATCGCATCTATTCTAACATCAGAGTGTTTTCAGAGATCGAAATATATCGTTGTTTTTCTGTATTTTTTATAAACGGCTGTACCACGAGCTATTCGATTGGGCGTAGGCCTAGTCGTTTCAGTAGCTCGCAACAGAATATTCAATTTCATACATAAATCTATGAGAGAGACAGGGAAATATATATAGTGGCCTTGAAGCCGAAAGTTTGTTGGTGTGCGTGGGTTTTTTATTGATGGGAGTTGATTGATCATCATGATTTTTTTTAAATATGTAGATAGGGCTAATTGATTCGCTGGTGAAGAAATCATTGAAACGCGCACACGATGCCTCCGGCTTAAATTCTCTCTCTCTAACTTTGATGACGGACGGTGACGAGCGGTCTGGGTGCTACGTAGACCTTGGTAAATGCCAGGCTTCTTCGTCGCTTCTTCTTGGAATCGCGATTTCGACAAGCGACGACGATCACCGGGGTACACTCGGAACGGTCGTCGAACCACTGAGCCGCGAATACGCGTTGTTCGATGCTAATTCTCTCGATAATGTTGATGATGAACGGACCGTTCGACAGACTAAATACAGAGGTCGTTTCGAATATTATCGAATATCTAACTAAACCACTGGATTTTCAGCGACGTATTAAATACAATAGGGCGGCACGAATAATATTCAGTATCGAAAAATATTTATTCTTCTTTCCTCAAAAATTGGTGGCTCGATTTGTATGAAAACTTATTCTGCGAATGAGCAAATTAGTACGTAAATATCAAGTCTACGTTTTTTTTTGCGTTACGATATAGAAATTAATAGTTTGTGATTAAAAATTGATATGATTCGTAATTAACATAAAATTACGACTGAACTTGCAACCCGTTTTATCGAAAACTGAAGAAAATCCTCAAAAACTTATATTTTGTATCAAGGTAGCCCTTTCATGAGCGTCACGATTACAATGAGCATCTGATTTTTTAAATTTATGTCATGCTATTATAGTGTTTACCGAAATAGCTGTAAAATTTAAGACTCCGTCACCGTTCATCTTGATGACACAATAATTGTTGAAAATGTAATTTACGCTCATGGCGGAGTCACATAGCGCGCAGCGTAGGCAACTTCATTGTACATTTTACGTCTTTGTCGATGATATACAACTAAAAACAAAGGATCAAAATGTTCGTTGGATTAAAATGATTCTGTACGTCTCATCAAAAAGTATGGTCACCAAATATTTCGAAGAGAATTCTATAGATTAGCTGAGCGGAGTTGTAGAGTTGTGTTAGCGCTTCCTCTGCTCGGCTGTTGCTTGTCCCACACGACGCGTATCGCGTACGGGTCGCTTGTCTATCCCCTCCTGACATCGCGATAAGACTACCTTAAGGTCAGACGAAGCATGTATGGGTGGGCGATAAAAACAAGTAATTGGTGGCTTCACGACAGAGTGAGAGAGAAACAGCTAATGTATGTAAGTGTTCAGATTTTGCCTCGTCTTGAGATTTCCATAAAAATTATGCTAAATCCATACACTTAGTGAAATCGTTTTAGTCAGATAAGAATTAATCTGTGTTTTAGAGTGAAAAAAAAAAAACAAACAGTTAAGCTCTGACACTGTCGAATAGATCTGACGAAGGATCTATATTCTCCGGAGTTTACTTTCGTCTCGACTTTCCTATTCAATATAAACAACGGATTAGTAAATTGAAGTAACAATTTAAATGATTGCACCAGACAGTTAGACGAGAAGCGTGTCTCTTTTCGTCTTGATAGTCGATGATAGTTGGTCTTAACGGGAGCGGAAGATCGCGAACGCCACGTCCGAGAGATTCTTTTACAATGCTACACCTGAGTTAGAAGGCGTACAGCTCGAAAGTAAGTTTTTTTACTGGTGAACTTTTCACAAAGGCAAACGACGTTTTTGTTTGATGCGACAACTGTACATTAACAGAAGTACGTACTCGATGAAATGAGGAATTACCCTCGAATTTATTGAACACGTGGTAGATAAATACTGAAATATTTTAAATAGATGACCACCTTCTTTCAATTATCGAAGCATCGCGCGAGAACCTTGATGATTCTTGACATTGTAAATACATAATCTAATTAAACATCCAATACCACACCCAACTTATTGATTGCACTGCTCAACCGATGAACAAGGATGCAATCTCATAGTTGGTTACTATTACCACTGACATTCTACCAACGACATTATAGTTCTTTTAAACAACCAACTGGTTGATACTGTGCTAAATATGCCAGTTGATTGCCAGAGCGCATTTATTAGTTTTCCTAAGTACTTTTTTTTATTTTCGTGTAAATTATTATACGATTACTAAACACCATCAATGAGCAATATTAAATAAAAAAAAGTATTCAAAATACGTTTCGAAAATGTGTAATTAATTTTAAAAACGTTAAAAATATTAATATGTTTCCTCAAATACGCAATTTGACATTATGAATTTTAAAAAATGTTATAATTTCTTCAATTTATCTGCAGTTATTCGATGAAAAAAAATATTTTCATTACATTTTTATTCGAATAATGCCCATCCCCGCACATAAAGTACGCAGTATGCACGTACAAAGATGCGCGTGTACCGCGACTGAAACTGTTGCTCGGGTTCTCTCGTGTAGTCTCTACATGGTTTCCTGAACTGTAACCACGAGTCCGAAAGAGAATAATCGAGAGAGTAGTATGACGAAACGGGATGGTTGCGTTGTGGCCGTCACGTACGCCTGGGCCGAAACATTTACCGAGTGGCCGGATTTGCGTCACGCCGACGAGATGCCTCGTTGTAATACACCAATATCATCGTGGTGTATATTCTACAGCTACAGATGTTCGAGGTATATAGCAATAACGAATAGAGAAAAGGCCAGGGGGAAAACGCTAAACGCTAACCGGAACGTAACAGAGACTTGCGCATTTACCATCAGCAAAGTGTAAGCACACGCAGCGAGCACACTTGGCGAAGGCGGAACTTTGAAGTGTATTTATACATGTACGTATAGAAGCACTAGCAGCATCAGCCACGACGAGACCGAGAATCTCAGCAGGATTGCGGGAAGAGTGGAGCATTTGCTAATAGCGCCGGTAGCCGATATGCTCTTCTCGGGAAATGCTTCTTTTGTCCTCAAAGGCAAAGTAGATTAAAAGAGAAAAACTTGTCCTTCCTTATCATACAATTATTCTGGACGCGTCATACAACTAAAGAGCGTCCAGTATGATAAAACAAAAGCATTCGAATAGTAAAAAGAAAAAAAAAGAGCATTCATTCCACCGATAGTTGTTTGTAGCTGTGGACAACTACACGTGCAAAGTAGATTCTGGGTAGAACTGCATCTTGTAATAACGATGTGTTGGCGTTTTTTGTCTTTTTATTTTAAACATAATTTTTATTCTTTATCCAACCTTCTACCTTCAACGTGACGTGTTATAGATACGTCATGCATGCGAGTGAGATAACTCTATTGGCAACAACGGTGGAGCGAGAGACAGAGAACTTTGTATCATATCACGCTAAGGGGAGGCGAAAGACCACTCAACCGGCGTATGAGAAAGACAACGCCATAAGGATCGCGTGACTGCGAAAGAGAGCACACAAGTGTCACGTGGTACAAAGTGGAATGAGTTTTTTTATTAGGGTTCACTGAGATTTCAAAAAAAAAACGAGCTTTATGCAATAGCCTGATGTGCTGTACATCATGTAAAGTTCCGACACACATGTTGAACATCGCCTTAATGATGATCACTCGTATGAAAATATGTATATGTACAGTAGGATATTCAATATGACCGAACAAAAAAAAACAAAGAATGGTCAAAAGAACCTTCATTCCACCTACTACGGCAGACGATTTATCACTGTTATTATAAAAATGAAGTTTGATGTTTTTGTATGAATACAAATAAAAACTATCAAATAGTATTACATACAAATTGGTATCGGTAAATACGGTACTTCCGGGTGGAATATAGGCCACGACAATAGAGTAAAGATATAAAGAGTCCGTTCTGTCGGACTTAAGAATCTCATAGCTTAGGCTGTATGCTTTTTATATTCGTTATCAGACAACGTATATTTCTTCACCTACCAACTGTGCATTTTATCCTTAATGTAAATTTGAAAAAGTTTACATAACAAATATATATATTTATTAATATTTTCGTTACATATATATCTATATATAAAAGAACTATTATTCAGAGCAATTTTGAACTCGCAAACCCCAGTAATAATCTGCTAGTTGAGAAAAAAAAAAGTTCTTTTAAACGAAGTAAACTGTTTTTCAGATCCTCGTATGAAAAATATATGCACAGTAGGATATCCTACAGTGGAATTACACGTGCAGGTAGCTAATGGAAGCTGAGGGCGACTCAAAGTCGAGACGTCTCGACGATTCTCCGCATCTACTCGTGGGTCGGCGTCTCGCCAAGCGTAACTCAGGCTTCGTCTTACTTTTCCACCGCTTCTCTTTCTGTACATTGCCGTGTACAAAAGCTGTAACAATGTAGTACGTAGAATATGATCACCGCGACAGCGGTCTAAGAGAATGACTGCCTACTCCTCCGCGTTCGCACGTAATATCGTGGTTATAGATATATACTCGTGTAAGTAGGCACTTACATCCTATTCATAGAGAGTAGAGTTCGCGCAATGTACGGCGGCGGTCTTCTCTGCAAAATATCCGAGCTCCCACATCACGCGATTTACGGACTTAATCCAAGAGAATACGGACAGAGACACTGCTGCCAAAAGTCAATTCTTACAGTCTCCGAGTACTGCTAAGTCCGGTATCCATCTCTCTCCAGCGTCTATCTTCTCGCTCTCTTTCTTTCTCACTCTCTAGTATCCCACCTCCCGAGCCTTGCCAAGATTCTCCTTTCCGGGTTTCTATACACGTAACCGGATATCTGATGCAGTACCCAGCAGCCTGTATGACTGCGCATGTTCGATATATAGAACTTTTCACGCAAGCCTATAAGAAACATGATGAATGTCCGGTAAACATTTACGAGGAATTAATTTATTACAGCGTGACTGATTCCGAAATTGTCTGCTTACCATATAATATCTTCACAAGAAATGTACATTCGAATGACGGTTTTGGTAATGCGATATTCGCTCTTTGTTGTGTCGCTAATTTATTATATTTCGACGTCCATGAAACGTATCTACGGAAGGATACCGAGATTTATTCATACTCGGGTTATAGTTGTACAAAACTAATGAATAGCAGCGATGTATATATCTGCGATGCGGTCGAGAACACTTGTACTACCTGCATCATCGCAGCGACGCATCCTGTGTGCCTTGACGTAAAGGAAGCAGCTCGACGAAGCATGCAAACTGCAGCGACCCCTCGCTATTTTCACAATCCAATAAATGTGTATTACCAGGTCTGATCAGCATACGAAAGCATAAAAGTTTTTCTTGTTTTTAAAAAATATATTATTTTTATTGTTAAGACGATGCGATACTCCTCGATCGGTATGAAAAACTGTAAGGCATATTTCTTCGCAACGATTGATCTTTCGATTAAAAAAGGAGAAAGTTGAATTGCTTCTCAGACTTCTATAGTTCATGGTTTTTATCAAACAAATGGTGTGGCCATAGGAAAATTCTGCTATATCTCTCGCACGTATAGCAATATGAGAGAACCATGCGACATGTAACACATTATCTTTTCAGTCGGTAATAAACTTTTCCGTACGAATTTTTTTAGAGTGCACTCATTTTTTAGAATGAAAAAACAAGTTTTACCTGATCGCCTAATCTGTTGTGAATCACCTAAAACTTTGTAAAGTCCCGAAATCCAAAAAGAAATTGCATAGAGTGGTTTGTTACCGATCGAGTTAACCTGTTTGGGATCGACAAAGAGCGAAGAGGGGTTTCGTCGTCTGGCATTAATATATTACCACGATTTCACGTTTCCTTATTCATGCTCCATCCATATGCTAATGGCCGACTGGTTATAGCTTGTGCTTAACTTCTTCGACAATTTTCGTTAGAATCTATCAAAATAGACCGTGCCTTCTTTTTATTCACCGTGAAGTTCTACCTTATGACCCAAACATTCTACTTGTTCTCCAATTGGAACGGTTGAATGCCGGTAAGTGTAACAGTCGGACATGTGGGGTTACATCCTTTCGCGATGATCCACCTCTAGTCGTGGTGATGTCCGGAATCGTTTTTCTTTTGGTATAATCGTAGTTCAGCGACTATGTTGATTGGTTTGATTTCAAATGTTGGTCAGTTATATGGTCAATTACCACAGATGATCCTATAATCGCAGTGACTATAAAAAGTCATTATGCTTTCCAAGTGGAACGCGAGTCAGTCGACGGAACTGTGTATTTGGAACATGGTTATTGAGGCCTTTTGTCTTCCGTTTTTTTTTTGTGCGTTTACGATATTTGTCTTTCGGGAGATTAGTAGCATCGGTTTTCATTTAGTAATTCAGTAATTCGATACTGCGGTATCATCAGCTGGTATCATTGGTGGTAAATTAAAAAACCATCAGCAGTACATTAGCATAGCCTCGACTAAAGAAGGAGGAAGAGGTCAAGCTGCGTGTTCAACGGTATGTTCTCAATTGTCGTCACAGTCGCGGGAATACACTATTTCCGAGAGCGACAATTAGAGCGAATCGACCGTCCATACAGCCGGGGGCGCAGACACAGGCAACCAGAACGGTAGTTCTGGAGGATTCAACCGAAGCGGTCGTGCAAACGATCGGAATACAGTCGAAAGTCGTGTCGCGGACACAGCGTATTTATTCTTTCGGCCGATTTTCAACTCACTTTATTTCTTCATTTCTTCTGTAAATTATTATTATCTTTTTATTTATCGTAATACAGCGTACACTGTTAAAATTTTTTTACGATTGTTCCCTTCTACATTTCTCTTCGCACTATCATTTTTTCTGATCCTTCGCGTGTTATCGTTGCGTTTCCAGCTGACTTATGTTCCACCGATGTATCGCATTTGCACGAGGGCACAGGAAAACTGCGGAAAACCTATATTGATACAATCGATCCTTTCGACAGTCTGGTATTCCTAATACAAGGAATACATTGTCTTACGATGCTAACGTTGGTAGCGCAGTGACGATTTTCCCTTATTATTTTATCAATATATTTTCTTCGACTGTAAAAAAAAAGTCTATTTACCGAGCGAGATATCCATCGGATTCCTAAGACCGCAAACTTCCCAAGCCTCTATTTTTATCAGTTTATTTAACCAAAGTTGGCGTGTCTGGGAGCCGGTAGAACTCAGTTTATCCAAGACATACATTCTTTCATACGCTCCATCGTCAGCCTCTTGACGTTGATCAAAATTAACTAGTGAAACACGGAAGGCACGTGGATGATAGAGAATTTAAAATTGCCAGACTTAAAAAAATCTGTAAACAATTTAAAAATCTATCGTAGCCTCATGTTTACAGAGTTATTTCAAAACTTCAATAATTACGATAAAAATAAAAATGATATTCCATCGAAATGGAACGCTATCGGAAAAATGAGTTAAACTATATAAATTTGCTCAAAATTGTACACTGGATTCATTTCCGCGTTCTCAACGCTATCGAGTGACGTGGTAGCGGGTCTCGAATTCAATAATTTTTTAAGTTAACATACATTAAAATCTCCTTATGACGTCACATATATTGTACAATGCGAGTAGTACGGACCCGTACGTCTGATATATGCGCTTACATCCTCTCTACTTGCTATATAAGTATAAATGTAATAATATCGGTACCTCAGTGCTACTGAATGCCAGCATTGATTCTCTCCGTGTACATGCCAAGTGCATACCTGCATACCTATTGAGAGTGGCGATAATGTGCCGTGTACATCACGAGTTGAATACAGCGACATATCACGCTAGCATGCGTCAGCGAGCTCTCTTTGTTTCCGGTCGGTAAAACAATAACCGAGAGAGCAGGAGAACCAGTTGGTTAGTCGGTGGAACCGCGAGAACACTCGTCGCGTCAAGTAGATACAGTCAGGCTCTCCGTACGAGCGCAAAGTCGAAGATAACGAGGCTATAGAAAACTATAGTGAACGCTATAAGATACGTATATTCTCCCGTCAGTGTCTATGCATTGTTTTATCAATTGTCCTTCAAGTATTGTGAACCCATCGCAAAGTATTTGCATCGAAATATTTTTATTCCCCTCAACGGTGACGCAGTCCAGTGAATAACGATATTAAAATGGACATGAGGTTACGTGACATCATTTCCTCCTTGCCCAAATGGATTCCAGTCGTTAATGAAAACTGTAATCCTTTTTTTTTTTGGATATTGAACGTTTAAAAGAAAAATGAATAATAGTATTTGTTACCGACCGCTATGTGTCACTTTACCATAAAATATTCTGTTCTAAAATGAGCTGTTCTAGATTCTAAAGACTGCACCATGATATTTCTATTTTTATAAACGGGGGAAGGGATAATAGTGCAAGATAGTGTATGGTGAGCGTAGCATACGGGATACATGCCAGGAAGGCGAGGCAAACACGAACAGGCGAAACGCAAGCAAACAGGGAGATAGACACGCAAGACGCACGCACGTACAAGTACCGTCTGCACGCAGTAGCATAAGTTGCGACCCTCGGCCCATCCGACCTCGATTTTTCTCGAAAAGTCTGCTCGGCATTGAGCATCCTCACCGAGTATGGAACGATTCGACCTATACCCGGGCGTAAATATTCTATTGCTATAATCTGGTATGGTTAAGTCTGTACGAAACACATACGTTCGTTATTTACGATTTTACATGAATCGTAAAGCAACGGCGAACGCCCCGAAATAACCTGGTTTATTATATATAGCCGCAATTGATTTTTAAACGAAGATAATTGCAGACCACGTGGCGAAGAACGACTCTCACGGTCCCTTCCTATCGTACCTCTTAATAATTTGCATACATTAGCGTCTTCTGAGCACGGCAATTATTTTTTTTCGACCTCTTATGACTCTTTGTCAAATTTAATGATACTTCGGGAGTTTTTATGTCTCTTCAGTTTTAACTCGTCGGTACGAACGATTCGAACTTTTGTGTCATCGTTAATTTAAGCTGGATGTTCCATCTGTCTTAGAATGAAAGAAAAAAAGCTGGTTGTCATCTACAGTCTTCGAATTTCTGTATCATCATTACTTTGAGCTGAATGTTCAATTTTGCTCAGTCTTTGAAGAAAAAGAAGCTAATCGTCATCTACGGTTTTACGTTCCTATACGTTTTGATTAATAGTTACGTAATTCCTACGTTTAATATTTCACGCTTCTTTCAAATATCTACGATCGATTGATAATTTTAAAAACCCCCTGATCCAAGTATAAAAATGTATGTGCTCTATCTTTTTTTTCAATAGAAAATAACATTGGACAAAATGGAACTCCTTTTACAATTTGCTATATTTGAATCTAAGATTTTTTTTTACGTCAATAGAATACCGTTATACGAATAATCAATCACATGGGATTTAGAATGCGATTTTTGAAAGAGTGAACCGTCAATTTCGAGCTCCAGCAAGAATTGTAAAGAGCCTCGAACCCTTCGGTTAAGGGATAGAAAGAGGGGAAAACGAGAGAGTCTGCGTTGTGTATTGTGCCAAGATATACACAATTGAGATTCATAATTCCAACATTAATATTTCATGGAAATAATTTCTAAGAGACATATGCCTAAGACTCAAAAAGAAAGAAATTCCAAAATTTGTATCGCGAGAAGATATACGCCATAAAGGTCCATCATTTCTACCGTGATATTTAAAAACGATAATTTTTAAGAACCGAATTGTAAAAAATATCAAAAAGCTGAAACTTCGAGCAGGAGCGGTCGGGGTCGTAGAGATATTCAACCCCTCGCTTGGGGCGAGGGAGAGACGTAAGAGGCGGTAGAACGAATACACACCCTTGTCACGAAAACCTTACTTCGCAATTAGTTCCAAGCTCCAATTATAATACGATGCGGGATATTATATCATACAAGTTTATACTCGACGAAGACACGCCTTGCTGAACATCCCCGAGGGAACTAGATCGACAGTATACACGAACTCGTTTACGTAAGCACATCATGGTATGCTATCGCAGTGTGTATGCAACTCGTCACATTGATTGCTCCCCCTCGCTCTGTAAGCGTATTCAGCAGCAATGACTCTTCACACCCGAGACGCGTCAGTGTGAACATGCGCTATAAACTAACGTAACCTGCAATGCTTATTCGAACGACGACAGGGAGAGATAGACACGTGCAGAAACACAGGAGCATCCCATCAGCAAGATCTACGAAAAGGATTCTGCGCGAACGAGAATAACTTAACCTTTTGATAGTGTAAATGAAAAACAAAAACATTCCCATCCATAATTTACGAGATCTTCATAAAAATGACATTATTATATGAAAGAATTAGAGATTAGAATGCGATTAGTTATTGGGTGAACCGAACCGTGGTAGAAAAAATCTGTAGCGTTAAATTCGGTACAAATCAAATCCTGCCCAGGTACTGTCAAATGCCTAATCTGGATCTGTCCTGGCACGACGTTGGTAGTTTCGAAATGGCGCTAAATAAAACACCGAACATTTACTGCTGCTAGGGACGACGTGGGTAAGACGCAAATCAGGTCTTGTTCAGGTATTGTCGAGGGTCTGATCCGGATTTGCCATGGCACGACCTAAGTAGTGTCTGATTCGCGACGGATAAAATGCTGATGATATTCTACTCGGGAAGACACTGGGGTAAGGCGATCGGTGGCTGAAGAGAATGAGAAAGACATGTGCGATAGGCGATACTCAGACTCGTTGGAGACACAGAGGCCACCCCGACGTATCTGACAAACGCGATACATAGCGCCGGGAGAGCAGGGAGAGAGTACGAAGAAAGAACAAGGGAACTAGAAGACGAGGGAATGACGAGTCAACAGCACTGCCGCCATATCCTGCAGTATTCGGTATCGGGGGTTGATGCGGATAAGAGAACGCCCAAGAATCAACAGCAGAAGTATAGTCCTCACTGTAGTCTCGTTCGGTCGTTCACCCGTCAAACGGCGACACGAGCCAACTCGAAAATGACGCTGCTGCGAGCACGTCGATTTTACTCGTTTTCTTCTTTTTTCGTTCATTATTCCTCCCCTTTCGCTACTTTCGTCTCATTCACTTTCCAATTTATCGAATGACGAGTCATTCAATGTGTCTCGAGGTAAAACGAATATAAAGACGATAAAAAATTACACTAAGTGCTGTACATGTCAACGAAACGTCACACTGCATGCCGCGGAGACATATGAGTGTCCAAAAAAAGAGAGGAAAAAAAAAAACAACGAGACACTCAAATAAAATTGGAAGCTTGAGAGTTTTTTCGGCATATCGGCAATCCAGTGGGTGTCGCAGTTGTTATGGGTAATATGGTGTATGAGGTCGTTGCGCATAGTACTCACAGCACTTTGTCATTCTCCATCCCCTCGAAACCACTCACAATGCTGTCAAGTGCGCACTGGCTCGATGTCCTGTTCAATATTCGAGTATACGGGAACACCACCATTGAGTGGACAGAGTCTGGTAAATGGCCACTTTCGTTAATATAAAAAAAACTTTGGATATGGTGACTATTTGTTCTAGAATATAACTATGGTGCAATCGACTACTAATCGATAGAACTGTATTTTATGACAATAATTTTAACAGTGTACCGTAAAAAAAATTGTTTTCAAGTGTCCATTCACCGGATATTTCGTCTTCTTAGCTATCCATTTGCACGATGGTGAGTTTACTATGTGTCGATAATAATTTACACTAACAAAAATGATATAAAAATTGATATACAAAAATTTCAAGTTACAAAACGCTAGGATATTAAAGCACAGCTTTTGATATACCGATTAGATTTAATATACCTCCGCATATTTATATTACAAGTGCGATCCACCGATTTCAGTTAAAAATTGTATTAAAAATCCCACAAGATTGATTGTTTCGTAACGGTGTTCAAATAATGTTTTAAAAATCTTTATAATATATGAAAAAATTGTGGTAGGAATTCCATTTTGTTTTAAATCGAAAATAATAGTGAAAATAAAATGTAATTCTTTTAACAATTTATGCAAACTATATTGACTTCAACCCCCTAAATCAAGTACACGATTAAATACCTAAAAACTTCATGCACGTTATAGGTATGTTGTAATATTAAAAAAAAAAAAAAAGCATACATTCCATCTATCACTGTTCACGTATACTACAAACCAATACCTGCTCGCAGACATTTCATTACGGGGGTTTATAATCGTATATAGATATCTCCTATGTGACAATAGCGGAATGATGAAACCGCAGTGGATATAAATTTTCCTTGCTTTTCCTTTTTGTTCTTAATGGATTTATGCTCATGGGCCAAGTTTTATACCCTTTTTTTGATATATAATTTAACCGTAGAGCGGGACGTGGGGTGTCAGCGCAAGCGTGACGACAAGGACGATAAAACGTCGATGGTGGAGCGCAGTGAGACCCTATACAGCTCCCTCGCTCGCGCTGCCCCCGTATATATGCACCCTTCATTATTTTGGAGGGTGAATCAGTCCAGAGCGACCGGTTATGACTCACCCGACAGCGTAAGGCACAGACATGCGACGTAGGGTGCGTAAGGAACAAGTAGTAAGAGTAATAGATGCATGCAGTTGTGGCCAAGTGGGAGTATGTCTTTCTGGTATACTTTCTCAATGTTTGCAGCACTATACAGTACCCTACAAGCACACATAGGATCATTAATATTAGCTCTTGAGACACGGAAGTGACTCTGCAAACATAAATTAGAAGAATACGATGTTAACAATATTTGTTAAATTATATTATCCACATTTTTTATTTAATTTATATCGAAGTCAAAATGTATTCTAAGGTTCAGGACGACGGAAATATTGATTCGCACGATTTTTAACTAGGGGGATACCTCATTGATGTCATTTTTCAATGCTATGGCAATATTACACAATACGCTGCAAGCATATGCAAGAGCATTTATAGCACTTGAGACACCAGTCGTTAGAATACTAATTTTATAAGTTGTTATTTTTCGGAGTAAATTACAAGACTTTATCAAGTCTACGCAGATTCTTCATCTCCGCGGTACCTCGCGTTACTAATTGCCACAAGTACGATGACACTATTATAATATTTCTGAAAATTTTCAATTCACAAAAAGTAAATATTGCCATTTCTTAATTAACATAACAATACCTTGCCTACTGTGAGCCTGCATTTGCAATGACAGCAATATCGAATGGCACAGTTGAGTGTTAAACTACATGATTCCTTTGTATTGTTAACGGTCTGCGCCTAGCTGTTGGCTTCTCTCCATACACGAGTGTTGGCCGGGTTTCGAATCGCGGTATGGAATAGGAAGGTAGATTTGCGAAGTGATCGAAGTATCACAATCCTGATTTTGTTATTATTTTTTTCTCCCTAATATAAATGAAAAAAAATGTTGTACCGTATTGTTTAATTAAAAAAAAAAAAAACATCGATAAGTATATATTTATTAGAAGCATTTCTAACAAGTATGACTTGCATAATCGTCGAGTCTTACGTTTAACGGTGTCTGTGCATGCGTTACCGCACTAGATATTATGAAATTTGACCTCAACGAGAGTGTGAGGAGGCCAATAGTGGTAGTGCGGCGACGATGATCGGCAGCAGCAGCATTAGAGCAAAATATATATATATGAAGCGTCTCGATTGCCTCGTCGTTCCAACTTATTCCCAATATGTAAGTCACTCGAGCTCAGAGTTCTCCGGGTGAGTAATTCCCTCTCGGGCGCTGCATAATAGCCGTTTCGTACCTACGCACGATAGTGTTGATACGCACGATAGATATACGTCTACGGACTTCTCTTCCTCTGCTCATTAGATCGTTGAAACGGAGGATGAGCGATTACGTGCCGCGAGCGAGCGAAGGAGAGATCGAGCATTACCACTTGTTACAGGGGCGTGGAGGGGTCGATTGTTGAGTAAGAGCCGAATCGATGGCGAGGCGAACGAACTTTTGTACAATGTACGGTACAAGTTATCACATTTTAACCGATCGGGACAGAGGGCGATATCATATTTTTACTTTTTCTATCTCACTAATGTTACAGGCAGGCATCGAACGAATTTATGATTACGTGATAGATGTTTACTGTATCTCTCGGGTGGCAAGAGAAAATTTTCTATCCTACATTTTTCAGCCACGAATTTTTCTGGTGGAACAAAGATGAGATCAGTGAGCTGCAGAAGCGTTGGACGCAGCTCTCGGCTTTTGTCTAAAAGATCAAACGCGGCGGAGATATCTGGATTACAGTTTTGTTACTGAGTTGTGTCATATACACTTAAGGCGACGAAAAATACTCAACCCACAATGCACCATGTGACACCTGGTGTACTCCTTCTCTCACTGACGCGATGCTTAAATGCTGTCCCTCTCATATACTGATAGCACGGTGCAAGTCTTTTACCTGATTCCCTTAAGACGATGTGAAAGATGTATAGGTGCGACAGAGATAATAATCTACCTATTACAAATTTTTTCGCCATGGATCTTTCGGATAAATGATGAGAATCGTGCCCTGCAGAGTTGGTAAACGGAGGGCACTGTTCTCGATTTGTATCCGATAGAGCAAACGTGGCAGAGACAACTGAATTACAGTTTGTGTTATCGACTGATGTGACATACGTATAAGAAACTTAAATAGCTCCGTCGGTAAGACAAATATGTTTCGCTATTTTCTCCGGAACGGTTGATATTTGAAGGAAAAGCTATGATAGTTAGTTTGAAGTGCACAATAAACCCACTTGAACCTAATTTGCTTTTGACTTTACCATGATTCGTGTCGGAGAAAGATAGGGAAATAGCTTTGATTTACCGACATTGATAATAAAAGCTGTAATGCAGTTCTGTAACCGATGCCAAAAATTTCTGGAAAAACAAATAGCATCCCACTGCGTTCATCAGTTTAGCAGTGGGATCCTTTGGAATGGAAACTTTTAGCAACAAAAATGGATTACAATTTATCTTACCGATCGCGTACGGATTCGGTAGAAAGGAGATTATTTCTCCTTAAATAGCGGAAGCGAGTAAACATTGTAGTCGGTTAAATAATGGTGTCCTTTGAAGAATGATAACTTAAATTACGGAGACCTGCACTGTATTGTAAAGAAGACGGAAATTGCATACAAAATAATGTATAGAGAGAGAGATAGGGAAATTGTTGATGAAGATTCTTACCAAGAATCCAACAACACTTATAACCGGTAGGCAGGTAATTTCTATTCAATGGTAAGAACAAGTGTTCTCTCATTATTCCTGCCGAGGTACACGACAAGTACACGTGCAAGTGCGTACTAGATAGAACAATCGGTTGAGAAGATAATCAATTGAATGATTTAAAGCTTATAAGCCAATCGAGTGGATCGTGAAGACATTGCATCATGCAGTGTCAGCAGATTGGAGAATTAGACGGAGTATGGTAGACAAAGGGAAAGAGAGATCGCAGAGAAGAGAAAACGAAATATCAAACGGTAAATACTCGGACTTGGTGCACGCAAGTCGAAAGAAAAAAAGCATCAGAGGAGCAAGAGTGCAGAGCCACGACGCGTTATGTAGGTAACTCATGGGTGAAAGCTTGCGGCTCAGTCGTCGCGTGGGCCAGCTGCTGCGTAACGAGATAGCAATTGCGGCTAGCTGCTTTGGGAAGTACAGCCTATGACGACGACGACGACGACGACGACGACGACGACGACGACGAGAGAAGAATCAATGTTAAATAAAATGCTCAAAAAGTTTTATAAAAATTATTATTGCGTTCACACTAATTAATTGCTGCGAGAAATTTTTTTCTTAAATTTAATTTATAGCTTATAGTTATAGCTAAGATTGGCAACTTCGACAGACTTTAGTGACAATTAATAAAGTGAGTCGATAAGAATAGACGATTATAATAATAAATATCAAAGGCAAAAAGTGGCTCAGTGGATTACATTTCGGATTGCCAGACAAACGACCAGGTTTCGATTAAAGGATTTTTCTAAGTGCTTGATAGTTTCGATTAAAGGATTTTTCTAAGTGCTTGATAGTTCCGAAGTCATCTTAAACAATGTTTGCAACAAATAAACCAGCGTATGAAAAATTCTTAAAATGATGTGACATATCGTGTCTAGATATCTCGACAGCTCCGTCGGTAAGATAAAAACGTTTCCGTACTTTCTTAGTCACGATTGACATCTCAGTCAAAAACAAATTCGATTTGCACTTGCCGAATCATTCCACATAAAAACCTAATTTGTTTTTTTTCCCAAAATGTTAATCGTTTGCTGCGAAAAAAGGGACGCTATCTCTTTCGTACTCATGATGGTTCAGTCGGTGTCTCATATAACCTTGAGCTCGGCAAGGGCTAAGGCGTCTTGTCTTGACTCTCGTAATAAAGGCCATAAACTAAACTACAGCAGCTATCTTTACTGAGAAACATATCCAGAGTGTATCGAATTGATTTGAGTAATAAGCGCTGCACAAATGTCGAAGGTATCATCGCATCGTCTAGTGATAACATCTGTCAACAAATGAGCTCTTAAACATAAAAACTAGCGAGTATAAGTGGAGATAAAAAAGTATTCAGCAATTTATTTTCGCTACTGTGTGGATGCTGGCCTGTAGGTACCGGTGAAAGTGAACGGAGCCCAGTGAGTAGACTTAAAAAGACGGAGGGACACAGCTACCTGGTGAATAGCCATGTTGCATACAAAGCCACAGTCGAGGGATTGAACTAATATCCGAATGGTTGTTGCACGTGTTTTCTAGACTTGTAGGAAGACAAGAAGGATCGAGAAGCAGGTATACCTGCGGCGAAGAAGCTCATGTTACTTGCGGTCGAGTATATACGGAGCTCCGTAAAATATTGGACGCGTTTCAGTACAATTTACATTTTAAACCAAAAAATTTATGTGCTAAATTGTAACGCGGACTTTAATCCTCGCTTACACCGAAATAAGCGAGAATCCAACAAGAAATTAACGCAAAAAAAAGAGTTTAATACGTATGTTGATAGATAACGAGATCCCAGTCATCGATATTTCCATTTAAATCATTACTCACGCTGGTGCCTGGAATAACAAGCCTTGCTATTATTCTAAGCAAATATACTACGCTATATGCGCATTAGCTGGACCGTTAGTGTGTATATTACATAAGATAAATAGAATATGTTGTTATTCCGAGATCTGGAGTTGTAAGAAAGATAGATGTGAGTACAGAGAGAGAAATATATAGGTTTGACGAGAGATAGTGAATAGACGAGCGAGTCGCGCAGCTGGGTGGCTCGTAAATCATTGATAATTGACGTTAAATTAGAGTTTGCGAAGCTTCGGCAAGTTCTCACAGAGAAACACCGCCTATCGACATAGGTGGATAGACTCGCCGACTATCAATGTCTCACGTCGTTGGTTATTGCATGTATAACTAGTGCACGTGCTTATGTATTCCATTGGTAACTTACTAAGCATGCATACACATCAATACGCGTTTAGACATTGGATTTCTTTACAAATTCACATAGCCGATACGCCCTCCGCTTGAAAATAACCGGAAACAATCACCGGCAAACGAGGTCGGATGATATTTTTAATAAGATTAAACTTTCTTGTTAAGACGATAGGAGACACGTTTCGGTGAGAGAGAGAGAGAGAGAGAGAGAGAGAGAGAGAGAGAGAGAGAGAGAGAGAGAGAGAGAGAGAGAGAGAGAGATAAAACTAATTGCGCTCATGGCGATGTAAGAGAAACACTGAGAATATGGTTTCCACCGTCTTAAGGCGAAGTTCAATAACGACGGATAAAAGCGACTACTAAGTGTCACCAACGATGGACAATAATATGACGTTATAACAATACAAGTGACACAACAAATAATACATTCGAAATCAAAATAATAAATATAAAAAGGCGATAACATACGATGATGTACGGTTATAGATATAAAAACGAAAAGTATGACGATAAATGTCAAAGATCCGACGATGCAATGCAAACCTAAGTTTGATTAGTATGCGTATCAAATTTGGGATGATCGATAAGTCTTTTCAAAAGTTATAGAGTTTCCGAACGATACATCCAGACAGACAGAAATGAGTGAACGCTTTTGTTATAATCTAGGACACTCAAAGCATGTACTACACCATAATCGGATAGTCGACATTTGTTCAAATTACAATACTTTCTCTTTTACATACTTCGTATGTGATGAGAAAGTAAAAAGTGCCGAGAGCGTCAAATCGGGAAGTCACGATTCTGCATAATTACCGCCAAACTTAGATGAGTTGGATACGACGAACCTTAAGAGAACAAAGTCGGGTGAACTTACACCATATGATTGAACCAACCGACTGGATTAGCTCAATCTCGTACTACAAATTGATCAAACTTCGTTCTTACGCACGACGTATCCAACTTCACGTAGGTTTGGATACAACAATTTTTAGTTTTCTCAATGCCAAAACTTGCTTTTTAACGTCTTTCAACTGTAATATGAGATTCCACGGAGCTTTTATTGATGTTCACACTCAAATGAGGGTAACGACCTTTACTAAACTCAGTTTAAGTCTTTCCATAACCGTTATTTCTCGTAATTTATTAATCGCAAGTATAATTTAACGATTTATCACTTGCGGAAGATATATAAATGTTAGAAAACGATTGAGAAACATATTCAAGTATCCAAATAAACCGATAACTGGTTTACCTATGAGACTAATAGGTACGTGCAGAACTCAACGCGGCAAGCATCTGCCGCTATAGATAAGTTGCTGCTAAGCTTGAGACGGGATTCGATCGAAGCAACTCGATATTAATTATGATCGACGTTATCAACAGGAAGTCCATTACGCCTTCTACAACGGCGGTTCTTCCTAGCGTCCTCTGTCCTCTCTCCAATCGCAAACATGATATTTTTCGCCGATTTTGCGGGGCCGACTTGGATGCAATAATGAACGAGCAAACGAGTAAACGAACAACGAGTTTCTTAAGTAGGTAAGTAGGTGGTAAAGCAAGTAATCGTGATGACGCGCTCACTCGTTCACGCGAATCTGCCTACGCAAGGCTCACATATATATATAACATACATATAACGCATGTCGTATATGCGTTCGTATGTACGTTCCCGATTCACGCTTTTTCACTGTCGTCTTCTCTCTTTTGCTTGAATTATATTTGCCATACACATGTGCACTTTCTTGAGGTGTATCACCCTCCTTCGGTACATTGGTCTGTCTTGAGATTATGTGAAATACCAATAGCGGCAAATCAAAATGTACAATACAGAGCTTATCTCACACCATTTCTCTCTCTCTCTCTCTCGTGCTGATGCACTAATTTGAGCGTTTTATTATTAAAAACGTTGGACCTCCCATCTGCCCCATCAAGGCGAGCAGAAAAGCAAATTATTAGTTGTGCGTAAATAAATTCGGTGGGAGTTAAGATATATTGGAAATATATTGACAAAAGAATGTATTTGAAAAAGATTTTGCTATCTTTCTTACACTCACGGATTATTTCACCTCAATTTAACTATCTTAAAAAATTGTACATGCTTCATGGTTGCATTAATTCTGACGTGATTCGCTGTTTATTAACCCTGATGCACCAGGACTTATCGAAGAAGCGATGGATAGATAAGCTAGTGGTTCTGATCAAGAAATGCAGTAAGTTTTTCTTGATCAGCACCTTTGACAAAGCATTTCATTTGTGCTTGTCGAGTGTCAGAAATTTATGAGACTGAAGCTGGCGGTTTTAAGCTAGTGACCACAAGTATACGCGCATCGCTTGTCGCAACACGCTGCGGCGTGCACGTCACAGTAGCTGTACGAAACATAACGCTCGGATCTTTAAAAACAAATGCAAATGAATACCGGTAGCAATCAGATAAAATTGTGAAATAATTCACACATACGTTAAGGTGTGTATTGCGCATTTCGTAACTCAGCCGTGAATCCGTGTGAGAAATAATGGTTTCCCGCAAAGCGGAAAATACAGTTTCTCAGGAAAGAAGACTTGCATGGGTTTATATTTCTTGGAAGAAAGCAAAAGAGCTGAAAAAATCGAGTTAGACAGCTCGCAAGGTCTGAAAATATATTTAAAGGAGCCAGACAACGAAAAACGAAGAAATATTGAAGAAAGTTCGAAGGACGACGGGGAAGAAGAAAGTATGAGAAAACACTCACCGCGTGCGCCTGGGTGATAACCCCCTGGGGCGTGATCCGCTCGTCAGCCATGACTCCTCAAACCTGTGACACACATAAGACAAAATTAAACGTCAAACTTCTATAAAATAATTTCTTTATTATTATTATTATTATTATTATTATTATTATTAATATGAGGATAATGTGATACTATTCAATCGGTAATAAAAACTGCAATCCATATTTCTTTGTCATGATTGATCTTTCGAATCAAAGACGAAAACCGTATTCGAGAAAACTGCGTCTAACAGTTTTACAGTTCACCGCAATTTGGGACAGAAAGATTCAGTTATTTCTCTCACATTTATGGCAATCCGAGAGAGATAGACAACATGTATCACATAATCTTAATGGTGAATCATATTTTAATAAGACATCTGCCGGGGGTGGAGTTTAATTTTTGTATTGCACTGTATTCCACATGTACGAGGTCCTTTCTTTTTTACAACCCCTTTCCGTAGGGATGCAACCATCTTCCTCGTTGTATCGGATTAGCCGGGAGCCATGGAAACTGTAGAAAATCTATTGCCGACACAGCCGGTGCCTACCTGAGCCGTTGGTGATAAAGCGAGTAAACTCCAGCACCGGTCACCAGTGGTGCTTAGGGCAGCACATTCTCGGTGTGATTCATTGCGACGGCCAGTGTCCGGCTCGGCGGTCACCATCCGAGCTATGAGAACCGAATGGCAAATACCCCAAAGTCGAGCACCGGCCGCCCCAATTTATAACTGAGAAGCGTTGGACATAAATTTATTAAACGTGGGGTCCGCACTACTGAGATTACAAAAAAAACGCGTGAAAAAGTTATTCTATTTAAAAGTCATTAATTTTATTATTGTCGCCGAAAAGAATTTGTTTTAAATTTATAACTATAAATGACGAAAATATTAATTCTATCGAAAACAAATGATAATCTATAATTATTAAGAGACTCATCATCACGAGGACGACGAGGATGTGCATATTAGATCTTGTATATCATAAAGAATAACGTCGTACACCCAAAGAAATATCTACTTGAAATAAGCTTAATATTTTATTAGACACAATTAAAGTTATGGTTTAACCAAGTATACTTTAGTTCTCGCTTAGTATATATAGGTTTATTAAAAGAATGTATGTCTTTGGATGTAAGAATAGAAGAAGAAGATGGGCCAGAGCGGCGCCGAAGCACATCGATCGCTGTGGCAACAAAGGATAATTGGCCATCAATGAGAGGCAATCCCTGGTGGCCTAGATTCGTTGGGATGCTTTGCTCTCAGGTAGCCAACCCGAGAGCCCAAGGAGCAACCAAGTAGCATATTCAGGCTGCGAAGTCTAAGCGGAAGTCAAACGAGACAAAAAAAAAATTCGCTCTCGTTCGCGTTGCGGTTATTCTGTTCGATAGTCTGTGTTAACCCAGTCGACCAAGGAACGCGGAACTGTCTCACGTTTGAGTGCATTCCAGGAGTATAGAAGCTGGAGTTGATGCAGTAGCTGCGGTACGACCACCAGCAAAGTCGGCAGTGTGTTGCCAAGCATTGGTTACCTGAAATACCAAGTTTGTTGGACTTTTTGTTCTGTTCTAATATCAATGCTTTGGGATTCGTCTCTTTTTCGGAATTCCTTTTTTCTTTCGCCGAAACCTACGTGCTTCGAATGCATCGTTAACATCGAAATTTCTTTTTTTTTTGCGCAGCGGCACTGCATCAGCTAGGGTTCATGAATTCTAAATAAGTAGAGTGAACCAGTGCTTTCATTCCTCTTACGTAGATTCGTGGCATGGCAACGTAAAGTATAGCAAATCCTATACGAATTCAGTTGTACGTATTAGCAAGACGTATGTCGTCAAACAATTGTAAGGGTTTGCCAGGAACACGACGATAACACCATTACGAGGGGTCGTCCGCCTTTGGCGACTCACGTGATGGTGCGATAACAAGCTTTTGCCGAGATATTTGCGTTGGTACATACCGTGTACCTGTGGTTATACATTGATGAACGCACACTGAGAAAAACCTGTTTATTTTTAGTCAAATAAATTCAGTTGACTAAAGATAAATACTTTTTTTTTAAATGCAGAAATATACGATTGTTTTAATGTTTTTAGTGATGCGGTAGTTCTATCAGTTGGTGCACTTGTAGTCAAACATCAGCAGTTGACCCAAGATTCGATGGACTTCCTCGCGCATAAGATCTTTGTACTTGCAAATCGTTAGTCAAGTTTATTAGGATTCGTCGCTTTTTCGAAATGTGTTTGCTCTTCCTCCTGAACCTACGTGCTTCGAATGCATCGTTAACGTCGAAATCATTCTGCAGTGCAGTTCTGCAACAGCCTGGTTTCATGACTCCTGAATAAGTTGAACGAGCCAGTGTTTCCACTAAATGTTTCGCTAAACGCTTTACGTTTTACGAGTAACGTTAAGCATCCCATTTTATCTGTACGCAGTTGTACGTATAAACAGTAGTTATTTCCATGTTTCAATACGCTTTTAAAATGGAAGGTCTGGGGCCGCTGAAAAACAGATCAAGATGACTGGCCATTAACGTCTTTTTCCAATAGTATGAGCTTCCGAAGTATTTTGTGTGCTATTCAGGCCCAAGTGAGATGAAAGGCCTTCGCTTAATTTATTTTTGAATTCTCGTCATTGATGCCCTTAAGTACAGAACTTGATGGATTTTCTGTTCTGTGTTGATGTCGATGCTTATGTTCTTTTTTCGGAATCACTTTTCTCTTTGTCCTGAACCTACGTGCTTCGAACGCGTCGTTAAAGTCGAATCCTTCTTCAGTACGGCTTGAACCAGCAGCTCCATGAGTCCCAAAGCTGCCCAAGCTACATTTTCCATTTCGCGATATGTATATACGGAAGTTGACGGAACAAGTTTGGCAACGTCATAGAGAGTTTGTCTATCTAACAGTCGAATCAAGATTCAATGAAAATAGAGCATCATTTGGTAAGCATCTCACCTGCAGTGAGTAACTCGGTTAGTGAAGCTACACTAAAATTAAATTAGTAGAGTGTAAAGACGAGTTCATGTTCATACGGAATTTCCTTAAAGCATGTCCCCTTGTGCGGGTTCTCTCTCTCTCTCTCTCTCTCTCTCTCTCTCTCTCTCTCTCTCTCTCTCTCTCTCTCCTTCTCTGTATGTATATGTATAGATATATATACATTGAGGGTAGCTGCACTCGCTAAACGGGCAGCTCCCAGTTTCTCAACGATATTTCTGTACCAAATCCCTATAATAGCCCGGCGTACTCTCTCGGTTTTAACTCCTAGACATCTCCTGGCAGTAGAGAAGCCATGAGCATTCTTGCGAGTCATGCGAGAACGAAACTGGGAATGAGAACAGGAAGGAATCGCGCATTTATGCACCAGTAGCATATAACCTCCGAGAATTTTCCAAGAAATATTTTCATACACGAGTCATGAAAATCGCGGTATTAAAAAAATATCGATTTCTAGATTGTTACTAACATTCGCTTTAAGCAATGTTTCATGGACGCACTAGATATAAAACAAATTAATTGACTGTAGACTGTTATATTTTTTTCATGCATTAATCCTCGATACACAAAAACCCTAGAGAACAATTACATATCGATATTAATTGCAGAAGGAATTGAAAGAAGATCTTTAAAGCGTGCTCTATGAATAGTTCTCTATAATAAAAACTGTTCTCTTGTGTACAACAAAAGTTTTGTAATTGTCGAACTGAGAGTTTCTCGTGGAGCGTTGTCAGTTACGGTGCATTCGAGGTTCCTCTGGTGAAGCCAGACAACAAAAACGAATTCGACTTTGCGCGCAGTTCTGTTATATAGCGACAGCTCTCTATAGATTATCCAACGTCTCGTTGAGTCAGCGAGGAGAGAGCAACAAGCGAGAGAAGGAGAAAGAGCGAGCGCCGAACGGAAAGCGTGATCGTGCACCACGATGCTGAAGCACGATGCGATGGTCCGGTGTAAACGCCGCACTGGACAAAGCAACGATTGTGTTGACGTCGTAATGTCGGGTGGTACAGTCGCTAGCTCCCAGTAACTACGATGACGAAGAGTCGAGCAGTAGAGGTCGGAGACAACTAAAGCCTGTCTTGTCTGTCATGAAAAGACAGGGTGACATTAAAAAAAAAAAACGTCCTTTTAATAATCTTGGTACCTTTTATACAGTGAAATCTATTCATTTGTCAATGGTATTCAATCGTTACATAAAAATATCTGCTTGATTGTGTCGAAATTACGATATGTTTTATATGCTTCCCGATTGATTGTCGCTGTGGTAGAAACTGAAGCTACCTAGATGAGTAGCCAGAGTCGTAGGTTTAATGAGAAAAAAAAAATGTAATAAAATAATTTGTACGTTTTCACGTGAAATATAATTTTTTTTTTTTTTTTGATAAAAACTATGTTTAATTCGTAATTGATATTTTGTTTTTATACTATAATTCATTGATATTTCTATGAAGACTCTTCCAGATTTATGACCTGTGAAAAGATCCCGATCTTAACCGCACGCTAGAGTCAAAGATCGACGAAGGACAAAAAAAACTTGAAATTCTTGAAGCGCTCATCTTGCGGATTATCAAAATTTAGATAAATCATCGCAGCTATTGTTAACGGAGTATATTTAGAATGTTATGTACGTCATTGAGTAACGTACATAATATAATATAATATAATATAATATAAACAGTAAAGTCTAATCTTTGGTTACATCTTGATCGGAAGATGAATAAGAGGTTAAGCGCATATACTCCTAAATGCAATACAAAACGCCGTCCACTTCATTCCTACATCCACTGACTCTCGTAGTCATAAAAGTCTGTGTCTGACTAATTTGCTGAGACATGAAAATGCAATTATTTACCAGAGAGACTGCATGGAGTGTACATGAAGAACCTCTTGGTGCCACGTGTGAGATACGAGACGTCTTTGTGTGTATTAGTTGCATACATTGTTTATTTACAGATCGAGATTTAATGATGTATCGAAATTTCGATAAACGTATTTAGAATATCAGGTAGGTACTTCATTGAGTGAAGTTATCAAGTCTGTGATTCCTTGTATCGATAGATTAAGTGCATATGATCTTAGGATGAGATGAAATCTCAATACTTCCACGCATGAGCTGCATCTCTCTCAATTCGCAAAGCTCACTTTAATTCTATCTCTCTCGTACCCATACATGTTTCCCCTCACATTAAACGCAATTTAAGAAGCCGTCAATCTTATTCGTACATCCACTGACTCTCGTAGTCATAAAAGTCTGTGTTTAACGAATGTGTTGAGACATGGAAATGCAATTATTTTTATCAGCGAGGCTGTATGAAGTACACGCGAAGAATCTCTTGATGTCACGTACGAGACACGAGAACCTCTTTACGTATACGTGCACACGCTGTTTAGTTACAGTTCTCTCGTCTCGTGCACGGTGGCTCTGCTGTCTCAAGAGAACGTGTAGTACACGACGGTAGCAACGCGTATTACCTCAGAGCGCGCCGCGGCGCCGGCACGAATCGATGTCAAGTTCTGCTCATCGACGTGAGTAGAGGTGAATAAAAAAAATAGAAAAATATATTTTTCAAGTAGATATAACTAGTTGTTGTCAGGTCGAGGGGGCACGCGCGCGCCGGTATCACACTCGTGATACCGGTAACACAAAGTCGCTCGTAATTAGCGAGGATCATGTTACTCGAGTCTATAAACCTTCTCGAGAAACTTTTCACTTTCTCGTCAGACACGAACACGAGTACGTGACTAATACCTCACGTCTTTGCCAACTAAAATATAGGTATTCGAGAACCAACCAACATTGTCTATTTTTCTCAAACTTATTTATCGCCTGAATATGCAGTTACAATATTGTATACTATACTGTATAATTTTCTGCAGGTAATTATAACGATACACAACACCTACTGTAGTACGGTCTATCAGCAAAATTATTATTTTTGCGTCCATTATATATGGATAACTGCCTGAGCTGTATAAACGAATGCGGGTACAAAAATTAAGTCGTCGATTATGCTAAACGTCCAACATCTCAGTCAGCCATTTCTATACTCATCTGCTTTCTTTAATGACTTAATGAGTAAAAGTTGTAACGATGAAAAAACAGCGAGGTGACTTTCCAGTTTATAATAAAGATTGAATCAATTAGGCAGAGAAAAAATACAATTCTTAGGGAGACTCGACACACGAGGCGACCTCCCAAGTAAGAGTGAGACCGTGCCATAAGCGATGCGAATGTGGTTGAGAGAGAGTGTATTTAACTTTTTATATTTATATAAAGTATTTGTATTTTTTTAAGGACGTCAGAAGAGAGGTGATCACTGCTTAAATGTGGCACGAAGTGATACCCACAATTTTGATATTTTTTAGAAAACGTGGAACCGAGAAAGATCTATTAGAAAAGTTTAGCTCTCTTTCTCTCACACTTGCGGGTTCCAATAGCGGTGCTCAGTCGGTAACGAGTCTCCCTCTAAGCTAAAAATAAGAATGTGTGACCGATTTACACTAATAGAATGAATCGAAAAAAAATAAAGGGTCCCGGACAAGCCAGAAGAATCGTGAATCTGCAAACGCGATTTGTGTACAGAGTATATTACGTTTGTCCAGAAAATATAGAAAAGAGATAGTTACGAACGAGGGGAAGTCGTTTTTTGTGATAATTAGGAAGGACGCCTCGAAGCTGCCAAGAAGGCGGCAGATGTACTCTCAGAAATTCACTGCGACGTGCGGTGAACTCCCGTCCTTCCACTAGACCCCCACGCATTGCCAAGCGTCATGACGGCTTCTGCCTACCGTCAGCCGTTGGAGCTGCTGTGCCCTGATGTAATTTTCCTCGAGAAATTAAATGATAAATTATCGTTAAATATCCATAAATTGCAGTTCAAAAAGAAAATAAGGTTTTCACGTTTAATAGAAGTATTGAAGGTAATTTTCCATTATACGCGACGATAGTATTCGGAGATTCAACGCAGATAATTTTGTACGTTGCCCGATCGAAAACAATCAACACATACAACACTCATAGTCGTTCAAGCTGCAAGAAGAAATAAGTCAAGTGTACACTCATAAGAAGGTGCACAAGCGTTTGATCCGAAGCTACGGCTATCATATTGTAATTAGTTTAGTCCTCTCCGCAAGCCCCCGCAATTACCTCATTCGAACGAGGTTCTTTTCGTCAGAAAAATTGCGTTATCGAGGGCCATCACTGGATGCGGTGAAAGAGTCGAACACGCAATGTGACTTGCTTCGCTGATCGCGCGAACAGGTACTTTAGTTTATGCTAGATATATCCGTTTAGTGTTAACTGCTATATACACGGCCACGGCACCATTAATGTTATTTGCAGCTAGTATCTTTACTTACTTTCGATTTCTCACCTGCATCAAGGGAATTGTATCAAACGGAAAGTCGATGACGCGTGAGCCTGTATAGTGAGTCTAGTTGGTTTGACAATTAACACGCGGAAAAACATGCATCAGAGCGAGGGAGGGCATGCACAGCTAGTGAGATAGAAACAACGAGAATGTTTTGCCTCCCTTTAAAGCGGTGTGATATACCGACCGAGTCACAAAACGACAGATTTCCTATTTATTCTGAGACGTTTGATATTTTAAACAACAGCAAATTGAATTAAAACACGTCTAGTCATCCTGCACGTGAACGTTATTTATGTTTGCCCAACATATAAAGCGCCTATGAGAAAGCAGGGAAGGCAGAGATACACCGCCGATTCGGTCTTTTTAAGGGAGCCGAGTCACCCAAAAATCATAAAAGTTAAATTGATTTGCAAATGCAGATATGAAATCTTGCATCTTGATTAAAAATTCCACTTGAAAAGAACAAAAAGAAATAACCTAATAATTTTTTTTGCTGTTCAGCTCATTGCAAATATTCATTTTATTTTTAACTTGTAGTGTTGAGGTTGCAGGTGGATCAAATTTGCTCAGATATTTCTATTTGAAGCTTTTACGCAGAGGTTACAGAGATAATGAAGTAATATAATGACTGCGTTAAGAAAAATTTCCTACAAGTGAGTACATCTTCTGTGCAAGTGCTTCAAATGGAAATTCATGTATTCCGACCGGACATGCGAAACAAATTTAATCTATCAGTGTAACCCGATAAGCACTACGTCAAATAAAAAGAGAATTCATTTTTTTTATTTTCTTTTTATTTTAATCCATTTTTTTAAGAGTCATTCGAGTGATATTTTTTATGAAGTTGCAAGATTTTATGTGTAATTGCACGATTCAACATCAATTGAAACACAATTTCATGTTTATGACTTCAGAGAATTATTGCCCAAACGTTGCAATACGTTGCCCTTTTCTTCTTCCGAAGAGTAGGGGAAAAAAGGATCCTAACGGAGAGTTCGCCGACGTGTTCGTCCGGTCTGACCTGGCAGCATCGTTACGATGCCGGCGTTCGTGGAGCAGGTAAAAGTAAAAACAAGTTAGCCTGTATTTAATGTCAAGCCCTCTTTCTCTCTGATCGTTGGGCCGTTGAATTCATATCTTTTAGGAGAAGCCGGTCGAGTAAAGAATCGATGGAACGTACGAGTCTGGAGGTTGCTTTCGAGGGCGAGAGAATGGTGTAGAGTCGAAACCGAAGAGTAAGAGTGAGAAACAGGAAGAAAGTAATGTACAAATCGTTAACAACCACGAGAAAGGAAGAGGCTTACTTGCTCAGTGATTTTATCTCGAAGGAAACCTCGCAACCAGAAATGTCTTCTCCTTCTTCCTGCTGGCATTGACGATCGTTTCTAATAAACCAATCGATTCACCGAGACGGAATACAGAAGAGAAATTATATTCTTATTATAATGTATAAAATGATTTGATATAATTATTAAACTATTGCTTTGATATACACCTTATTATCTGGAGATAATTTTGTTTCTGTGCAACGAGAAATTACCTACGCAGCTAGTGGCTGACCAGTTTCCGTCAATTTTTGGAATTTGAACAAAAAATTGCCTAGCTACTCACTGTTTAAGTAATTTCTTGTTAGAAAGAAATAACATGTCAATATTTAAGTATTATTTAATTGAACCAGTTACCGAATTGGATATTAAAGTGTTTTTTTCCTTGCAAGACTCATAAAATAAATATTTAACTTAAAAAATTTATTCTCAATAAACTATACCATTTTATGGTTTTCAAAGTGCTCGCCTTAGTCATTTATTGCCCAATGAATTTGTGAGAGCGGTTATAGCTCGGAGCTAGTAGTCTCCTCTCTCAGCCCTAACATAAATATCTGGGGGATCTTGACTAAGCCGTGTACTTCAAGTAAACAATTTTTTTAAATGTACACACTTATGAATTCTTTGCCTTTAAGGATATTTGATCTAGAGCAGAATTAGAAATGATTGATTGGTGAAACCAACTGCATGCTTAAATACACTCCAGGCGGTTAATTCGCTAACAAATTAGTTGGTTACTAACCAATGAACTTGTTGGGCCAACCAAAACGAATTGGTAGGTACAGTCAACTGATTAATTTGCTAGGCTCAACCAATGAATTGGTTGGAAATGAATTAATTCGTTTGACGCAATCAACTAATTTATTCAACGCCCAATCAAATTAATCACTTGGAGCGCATCTAACCATGCAGTTGAATAGGACAACGGAGTTTAATGATTGGCGTCATTGCGCTGTGAAGTTTTACCTGGTCTTCACTATACATATATTTCGGAGATCCCAAAAATGTCCGTTAATTAGGGAGGGTGAAGAGACATCACTCCCACTCGACTCCCCTGCATCCGTGTTGCCTCGTACGTTGCTGAGTCTCACTTAAGACAATTTCACGGGTGGACACCTCGAGGCTGCTGAACGTTTCAGATTTATTTTCCACATCACGTATCTTTCTTTCTCTCTTACTTTTGTATTTTCCTTAAGGTAAACAATACCTCTGTCACCGTTTGGATCACACATTTGTGAAACAGATGTCACTTGACTTGTTCTCTCTCTCTCTCTCTCTGTTCCACCACATGGCATTGTACTAGAGTGAGCAGCTCAGCAACGGCACCGATCTCGTTACCCCCAGCTAAACCAACACGTTATCAACAGGTTTCTCGTCTGCATCAGGAAAAGAAATAATAAACCTAACGAAAGAATCTGACGAATCATGATCCAATATTCAATAAATCTGACTATCAAAGGTCAGTCTGAATGCCATTAGGAGTATGCTTAAGTGTAAATGATTGAAGTTATTGTGAGTTGCAAGAAGAAAGTGGAGAATGGAGCCAGAGAAGCCCAGTTATTGCTCCATACCTATGCACAGTCAACGGACAAGTTTATACTCAAGAACGGTAATTAAGGTGTCACGTCACCTTAACAAGTGTGACGTGACACTACTTAACTCGAAGATATCAATGGCTGAGAATCAAAAGGGCTTGACCCCTACAGTAACTTATATAGACGATGCCATTTTGATCCTTTGTCGTCAATATGCAAAGCATTGCAGCTTAAGTAACGAGAAGAATATATAAACGAATAAAAAAAGTTACTAGCGGGGATAAAACGACTCCGGAATAGGGAAGAGCGTCTACGAACGGCAGTTGATGTATATCAAGTTCATATGTTACACCGGGCAGTATAGGCGTCTGGAGTAGTCAAAGCTAGGCCGTGTAATAAAAGAATATGGAAGCCGGGTGTGACCTCGTGCACTCAGATGAGTTGGGAAAACGCACGTCCTTCCTTCGACGTGTAACCTGAATTTTAAACAACGGGGTATAGTGCGATGGAGGCAAAATCGCAACGAACATGTCCTCCGTTCTCCCCGTGGAGAAATAAACCGGCAAGCGTAAGGTTCGACTTTTTCAACCCCCTGATACTTTCCTTTTGTTCGATTCATATAATTCTTCCTCTATATAACTTTATAATTTTACTCTCTACGGTTAAGTTACCAGTAAATTTCTACTCACCGGAGAATGAACGAAGGCTTTTTAGGGTTCAAGAGAATTTCTGATAATCAACATTGCCTGTTAAATTCAATCATTTTTCGTTTGCTATTTGCGTTATTTATTTTACCACCGAAATCTAATTTCAATTAAAGGGGTAAGTTACATCGGCTCGTTGATTTACTAGCGTCTTCATATTTGACGATTAAATGGTTTCTTTTATTTACTTTGCAATGAGAATACGATATTTTTCGTTGCTTCACATATTTCGTCATAAAGGTTGTCGACACAATTCATGTAGCCAGTCCGAAACCATTTCTTTTTGTACAAAACGTATGAAAAAGAAATTATTGCGCCTGACTGATCATTTACTGATGCCTTTACCCTATATACTTATATATTGTATTTTTTAATTAAAACTTTTTCGGATGTAATAACCGTCGAAGCACTAATACCGCACTTTTTGATATCAGCCAGTATCGATTTTCTTACACTTCGAGGTGTCACAGTCAAAACGAATCAAATTACGGCCTGCGTGTATGATTCCACAAATAGCCAACCATCAGCAACGATTATGTTACCTTTCGTATGTACGGTTATGTAACCTTTCGTATGTACGGTCATATATGTAACCTTTCGATATTAATTCACCCATTTATGTTACCACTTATCTATAATTCAACTCAGAAATATAAATGTTTTTCATGCTGTTTTTTTTTCACGATAAATCAAATTTGTTAGATCGTTGGATAAGAGTACTACCAGCACTCCTAGCGGTGGAACTCTGGAGTAACGATAGATCGGTTATGTAGAATCGCGATCAGCCTTCTGCTAATGAAAAACTACATAGAACCGGCAGGCCCATCGGTAAAGCTCATAAAACTATCACCTCTTAACGACCAATAAGCAAACATTTTCATAACTATTGGGATTTAATTTCAGGGACAAATTATTACATAAATACGAAATGTGTACATACGGAGGAAGCCTGAATTATTTCTTGTTAGTTTCGCCTACCGCCTGCATTGCGTCACAAATTGCGCATATAGAATTTCCACGTAAAAACAACAGAGAGGGAAGGATAAAGACCAGTCATCTGCGGTGTTTCATGCAAATCGTTTCTCTAAAATTCAACAATTTCCTCAGGTTGGTTAAATGCTGCTGAAGCTGCTTATTGGAAATTTGACTAAAATTATTTATTCAAAATTCACGTCTGAATGAATTACTCACTGACCATCTGCAAGCCAGTATTACTGTACCTATGAAGACGTTTCAGTGTTTGCATACACTTGTACGCGTAATACACTACCACAGACGGACATTCGCAGAGATTGTATTCAATACCGTACCGTAGTTATTAGAGACATACATTATTTGAGGAAATAAGAGCCACTGACGGGAGTCGGAGCGATTCTTACAACATAATTTTGATCGTTCTGCCGCACACGAGAAGAGTATACACATCGATTACACTTGGCTGAAGTCTTCTTTTGTTCAGAGAGGAGGAAGGAGCCTCTCGCGAGTGACTTTTTAACACATATAACAGTATATTCTCCTGAACGAGGCTCTCTCTCTCTCTCTCTCTCTCTCTCTCTCTCTCTCTCTCTCTCTCTCTCTGTCTCTCTATTTGACGGTTGTATATCTGATTTAGTTACACATTCTCAGGCTAACAGCGCTGCTGTTGCATTATCCTCACCAGCACTTGTCTCTTTCCTCTCTCCCTTCATGCCACTTTATTCCCATTCGTCCTCGTTTTCTCTCTCTGCCAATCACAGCTACTTCGACATTGCGGTTTCAATGTATTCGATAGAGCGAAAAAGAAGCCGAACGATATTCGAGAGGGTCGTTTTCGCGGCTCTGTTGAACCACACCGCCAACTTGTGGTGCCGAGACCCGTATCATATCGTTCTACCTTACTGGTATACGCTTAGATATACGCGTAGTATTATAAAAACGCTATAGATTGCGCAAAAAACCAGTCTATCTGTAACTTGGTGTCTATTTAGTTGGAGTATAGTCAGTCTGACCTCTTTTGCATGATTTACCACCAGAAAACAGTGTGCCTATGTTAATATATTTACAACATTCTTCTAGTCGACGTAAATAAATATTTTGTAGCCACAAATGTTTCTCTGAAGCGTCTAATTATTACCAGATACGTTTGTGATCAAATTCTTATCGTCAAATTGATTAAGATTCTCTGACTCTTGCAAGATAAGTGAAAAAAAGTTGTTTTTGAAAGAGCGTTTTATATCGCGTGAATAAAATCAAAAAAACGTATTTGATGTCAGTTCCTTTTTAGATGGAAAACCACCTAAAACAGTGTGTCCATCGTAATATATCTATAACATCCTTGCAGACGATGTAAAAACATATTTTGCAATCCCGAATGCCTCTCTAAAGCGTCTAATTATTACCAGATACATTTGTGATCGAATTCTTATCCTCATATTGATCAAGATCTGATACTCTTGTAAGATGAGTGAAAAAAAGTCGTTTTTTGAGGAGCGTTTTATATCGCGTTAATAGAATGAAAAGGACTTATTTGCTGTCGGTCCTCCACTTTTGCAAGATATTCCAACACAAAATTGTGTGCCTCTGTTACAACAGGCACACCGTTTATTATAATATCTATAACATGATTCTCCGTGACGTAAATACAGATTTCCCAATCACGAATATGCTTCCTTAAAACATCTAATTATTGGCAGATACACTTCTCGTCTTATTACTATACTTATGTATCAAAACGTTGGGCTCTTGTAAGATCGGAGCTCTTGTAAGATTTTTATTTTTTTCATTCAGAAGCATCTTACATCGCGTGTCTATAGAATTAGAAAGGAGTGATCAATGTGTATAAAAGCATGCGAAGGCCCCATGCGAAATAAGTATATGTTGCATATATTGAAAATAGATCTAAAACATATTCAAAGTTTGTATGTGTTCTTTATTCCAGCCTGCGGTCTCTTCGATCTTTCACAGTATCCGGTTTTAGCGATTACAATATCTTTTTAAGGCGAGGCGATACCTCAACCCTTATTCACATTATCTGTATCGCCCTGCACCGTAAACAACTATTCAGTTTTATATATGTATATATCTCGCACCACATACATGTTTCACGTCGCCTTAACACATCCAAACTACATCTTCGAAATATAAAATAATGAGAAAAGTTCCATATATCGAATATATTTTTGGATATACTTCTTTAGCTCCTTCTGACTGTAGCCACGAGAAATAGGCCAATTGTGAATGTGTATTCTCCCAGTCTCGCGTTGATACTGCCGTCCGATCTGTATCGCACGGAAGTAACAACGAGCGAGAGGAACAAACAACTCATTTATTCCGATAACGTAGACCCCAGCGGCAATAAAGACGAGGACAATTTGCAATACATATTTGTAGGGTCGAGAATTGCACGTATATCAAACATGAGGACCGAGCAATAGGGTTTCAGCGTAGTATCAGCTGAGGGAGCTAAAACTGTGACGTCCTGCGTTAATTTATGTCAAACAGGCTGGTGAGTGAAAGCAGAAAAACAGAAGACAGATAGCTTTTTGATAGGCGATGAGTAGAGAACAGAAAAAATATTGTAGAAGTTGTGAGCCTAGTTACTTATTATTACGACGAAGCAGGTAGGTTCAACTCTAAAATGCACTGAGTTGATTAGTTTCATGCGGGGAAGGCCTCCCAGTCCATCTTCTTCCGCCATGAAACGCTCCCGCATCTATACATCCAAGCGGAAATTGTCTAAAACACAGAAGGTGTTCAAGGCCTATTACCAAATTCGAGTCGCAATCTCATTCATAAGTTTCGTTCGTTCTTATCCTCTGACCAACCTCATCTGCCAGTCACGTTGCGAAACATACACAAATACAAAATTTAGGTTTCCATAGAGAAGATATATTTCTCAAGCTTATTCAATCATTTGGCGCTGATATAACTAAACGTATTTCTCATTTTTAATACAAAATCTGTCGTATAAGCAGTCAATTTATATAACAAACCGTTATGCTATATACCGTAACTACACTATAGTAGGCAGTCGATTATCCGAACTTATTCAAATCGGAAATAGTTCGAACGATCAAAATATATTCTTGCGCGATGACTAAGTTGAACGATACGTAAAATGATATGCAATTAACATATCTTTATTAAACGTAGGACGAAGACACGCGCTACGCGTGGGCTAGGCACATTCTTTTCTTTTGTATTATTATTTGATTATATGTATTGTAACCTAAAGAAAGTGGAATACATGAGGAACAATCTGAAAAAAATGTAGGGCATCTGGGTCGGGATTGGAAGCCGGGACCTTCCGATTGTCAATCAATGACAGCTCTCACCACTGAGCTACGCCAGGCCGCTCCCACGCTTAATCCAAATTGTCCTCATACATTGAATATTCCATCACGTTACAGTATGTTCTGTATTATGTATTATGAAGTGGAAGCATAATAAATTCCGTACACGACATTGAAAGTTAATCAGAACGACGAGTACACGGCTTCATTTATAAAGGAACTAGCCTGGCCCGGCGTACTGATTCGCATAATCGTTTTTCGCTTATAACCTTACGTTATGTCGAATTAGACAATGCATTTTCACTATCCGGATTTGTTGGAAAAGGCACTAGTTCCTCTCTATCATTTTCAAATTGAATGTTCGGATAATCGAAGTTCCACTGTATAGCGTTGTAGTTTTTATAGAGAAGTTGGTCGTCCATTTTTTATCACTCCCTACGGGCATCTCACCGTTATGGCGTTCGCTCTTTCCTCTCTAGCTTCTTGGTATGATGCAGCACATAGCATATCAGCAACGAGAACTTAGAGGCAGAGAGATAGATAGGAAGAGACAGAGAGAGAGAGAGAGAGAGAGAGAGAAAGAGAGAAAGAGGAAAAAAGTGATGCGTTATCTTATCGTGATAGAGGGAAGGGGCGATCGACCGACAACAGTTCCCCGATAGGCGATGCACGTCTAGCATACAACGAGTCACTCTCAAAGATCGAACGAATGAACTGATTCATATAACTTAGCGAACGTTGGTATTGAAAGCAATATATCAACCGATGAGTTTAAGCCGATCGGTTATAGATTTTTTTCTCGACACGTTTTTTTAATCCTCTTGTACGGTAGTGACTGGTATATAAGGGAGGGGGGGGGGCATATTCTGTTAGTTTCACCACTTTTTTTGGATCCTCTCTGATATTGCTTGTCATATTAACGACATTTCAGTACCACTTGAAAGTGTTCTCTATGAATTTTAAAATATTTTCAAATCGATTCTTTTAGAAAATGCATTTAAAAAAATTGTAAACACAAATATATTTTCCTTTTTAATGGATTTTTAAACGCAATACATATTATATTTGTATTCATATTACAAGGGCTATTTTTCAGCAGACTTTTATAAAAATAGAAATCATTTATGTTTATCATTTATCTAATATCCGACACTTTTGATTTTGCGCTTAATTTTGTAGAAGCTACAGCGATGCATACAGAAATCCCCATAAAAATCGGCAGAGCAGGCATCAGCTATGATGAATGAATGAGTTAAAATTTTATTTGTATTTACACTTTTGTTCCCTGATTTATCATTTCCAAGCTATACGAATAAATAAAAACACATCTCCTAAAAGTATAAAAGTATCGATTTAAAAATGTTAAAAAATGCATACAGAGTACTTTCAAGTGGTATCGGGAAAAACGTGGCTAAACTGACGGAGAATATCTCATGTTTGACATACTTTTTTCGTACCTTTGCCTGTTTTTACATATGCAATCTCATGGAGAAGTGTTTCGCGTTTTGTTATGCCGCAATATATAATTATATATATTACTCGAAATCGTAAAGGAATTAAGCGACATAAAGAATAATCGGTGAACGGAGATCGCTCCTATAATTCGAGCAGGAGTACTCCTCGATAGGCAACGGAGAGCCGAGCTATGGTTCGCGCATTGTCGTAATTCACTCGTACGAAGAGAAATCGTGAATGCAGAGACTGGTGGTGGAATCACTTTTTCCATGAAAGAAAGTGGTGCCCCGTGCACTTACTAACTCGCACATTAGACTTCGGTTTGTAACACCTTGCAGTCGTCAAATCCGATACTGTTGTACGATATATTATTTGCGTTCCTCGCGAGAAAACAATTTTCCCAGTTTTACTGTCGACTACTAAATTTACTCGTCACTGCGATCACTGGATCTTCGTGTTATCGCATCTTTTTATCCTATAATAATAGAAAGTTTAAAACAATTAAGCGAAACAATACGTATTCAACGTACTTTTCACTTATCGATTTATTGTAAAGCCAATGACAAAAAAAAAGTGATTTTAACTTACAATTAGCAAGAAAATTAACGTCCTGGAAGAATTAAATTTTTGTTCAATTCCACATCATTTCATAAAATATTTTTTCGCTCACACTCAGAGAAATCGTGGTTGTCCTGATAATTATCTATTATAAGACCATCCGACTATTGTATAGTTGCATAAACTATATTAATAGTAAAATCAATTGAAGCTACAGTTACGTTAATTATAAAAAATAGTCGCATGAAATAATCATTAACAATCGTAACTTTTAAGAGTTGTCGGTTCAATTTTTGTTTCTCAGTCTCCGCACGAATGTATACAATTATTTATTATTTATTATTAATGCATATATCGTTATATTAATATATTTTGAAATTCTCTTTACGTAGAATGAATGGTCTTTCTCAACCGTTCCAGTTACGAGAGGTTGTTTGTTCCGATTCTTGTCTTCCGTCATTATTTCGTTAATACATTGTATTGGAATCGGAACGAAGTTTCGATTAACGTGCTGAGCAATCCGTGACTCTCGCCATTAATTCCTCAACCAACAGGCGCAATTAAACCTGAATGCTATTCCAATTCGAGGTCGTGTTTGAAACACTGACGCGTTTTTAATATCTTCAAAGGAACGGCGCACAGTTCTTTTCTTTTTTTTTCCATCGATTCGTTCACGAGACTCGCGAGGTCGTCGAGTTGGTTTGCGAGAGACCTCGAAACCAGCGGCGGCATTACTCGTATACTGACCGTGGGACTTTTGATTTTCTTGTGGTTTTTTTCTTTAGTTTTTAATACACAAGTACTACAAGTACTACATCCTGCGAGCTCTGCGAAACCCAGGGCGAACAGGTGGCACTTAAGTAAGATTTTACATGCCGCATTTTTATTTTTTTTTCTCTACGTTACTTGTACGTATTACAGATGTAATAGTCGAGTGAAGAATTTCAAGTATTGGATAATGGTATTGACGATGCTTGGTCAATTAAGAGAAGAGAGAAAATATATTGTGATTTCCGAGGATCACTCTCGGATTGATCAGGTATCAAGCAAGAATCAGTAACAAAAATGTATTGAAAATACTTTTCAGATTAAATATTTCTGAATATTTCTTAAATACGTATCACAACATTTTTAAATATTAATTATGACAAATTGATCTTTATTGATCAAGAAAAAAAATAAAATTTTAACGCTCTCGAATAATTATTCGATCGAACAGATATTTTGAATATATTTTTATTCAAATGCTTCCGATCAAGAGCTTTAAGAGTCTTAATCACATGATTTGAGTCGTTGTTTGTTCGAGCGAAATTTCATGATCCATTTATTACGTTGTAACTCGTACGTTGAAAGTTCGGTGAATTAAAAACAAATGTCCAGTTTTTTTTAAACAGAGAGTGCTCAAATTTAAGCAATTTTACGTGAAGCATCGGGGAAACCGGTTCACGAGAATAGAATAAAACGATTTTTAACGGCAATTTCTGTTCGATTCTAATAATAAACTATTATATCGGAAGAGATACTAAAATACATCTTCAGTTCAAATTTGAAAATGGTTCGACGGTTCAGTCATTGCAAATGCAGATTTATGGAGCAAACAAATGAGTTTCGGCGTCTATCTCTTTCCAGATTTGTAATGCGATGGATGCTTCTCTTTCTTACACCGATTAACACGGTTAACCCTATTTCTGTTATCCTGCTACAGCTTTGGCAGGAATATCAGTCATCTTGGAACGCGGATCCAAGAATTAAAAAAAAAAAAAACAAAAAAAACAAAAAATAAAGGCCTCTATAACGAAACTTTTTTTTCCTCGTTTTAAAAATTTACGGACCCACAAATTTCTCTCGAACGAAAACCAGGTCAAATCTTATGCCCCCCTTTACATTTATCTCATTCGGATCGTCTAGTTATAAGCAATACAGAACCATCGTATAAAGCAAAAAAAAATCACTCCCCCGAGTGTCAGCGGACAGAGAACCCAAGAATACACGAAGAAAGAAATATCTCGCATACGAGATGGAAAAGAAAATCCGAGCCGACACGTCTGACTTTAGTTGACAGGTCAAATGAGCGTAGGGACTCGTCTCTATTGCGGTCTGCCTCGGGTCTTGCTCCAATCCAAAAGTTGCTGCTCATATCCAGTACAAACTAATATACGTGCACGAAGAATATGCACAGTTCGGTTGGCACGGTCACTCATCATCGTTTTGACCTCGAATTAAAAAAAAAAAAAAAAGTAAAAATAACCAGCAACAAGTATACGTTAAACCGTCGACGTCGTCATCGCTGCTAATGCTCTCGTTTCCTCTGTAAAATCTCGAAACTCCGAGAAACGCGATTACCACTCTACCCTTACAGTCAGGCGACTTGCACGAGTGAAACATCGACAAGAACGACGATAACGAGGTGTACTCGCTGTACAAACATATCCTGAACGGACATATTTGATATTATAATCATAGCTTGAAAAATGGTTGAATACAAAAATCGTTATAATATATGGTGGTACCATTGTGTATTCAGCAGGTGTCGGACAATCCTCAATTGACAGTTCGTTATTGCAGTTATTGGAGAAATATATACTGAGGAGAGTTGTAACTAAAGAGCAAAATTTTAGTTTCATCATCATCTCTACCGATGCTCACAATCATTTATTCTAGTTGTACCGCTATTCCATTTCCATACCGATTCCAGTATCACGTTTCTCTTTCTTACATACACAGATGTAAAAAGAAATGGGATGCCCTAAATTATTGTCGAAATTGACCGTTAGACTCGATACACGCGTGGAACTGACACATACGCTAATATATGTAATTATCTCTGACGTGAGATGCGCGTGCGCCGGATCGTGGCTAATTATCCAAACATTTCGATATATTTTCTATGAATTATAAATAATAAAAATGAAACTACGAATTCATGGATTTGATTATTCGATATTCCTTACACATAGAAAATAACAAAACGTCGATTGAGCATATTTTAAAGGATCAAAAGTTTTTATTTAACTTTTTTTTTGTAGAGTTACGTTGGTACCGCGAAATCAGGTGTTGCATCCGACAGTTGCTAATCTCAGCCACAAAAGATGACAAAAGTGACGTTTTCGGTATTACTTGCATAGCGTACAGTCTCGAATATCCAAAAAAAAAAAAAAAAAAAAAAAAATAACGTGACCCCGCTTTACTTTTACAGTCTGGCAACTTGTACGAGGAAATCATCAACGACGTTTAGTGACGATGGCAAGATGTATTCGTTGTACAAACATATCCAGATCACACAGACTCGATATAATCCTCATAAGTCAAAAAAATATTTGAATAACAACATCATAATAGTGTACCCGTGTGTATTCAGCAGGTGCCAGATAATTCTTAATTGACAGTTCCTTGTTAGAATTATTGTAGAAAAAAAAATATATATAGAGAACTAAGTAAAGAGTAGCCCCTTAAATGTAAAAAAATGTTTGCAGCCAAGGTCGAGAGCAAGTACAAGTTTGGCCATGGTCGCAACTGATGCTCTGAAACGTGCTATAGCCTCGAAAGTCTGCAAAACACCAGCATCTCCGTTTTACCCTTACAGGTAAGCGACTTGCACGAGGGAAGCATCGACGAGAACAATGACGATGACGATGACGAGGTGTATTCGTTGTACAAACATATCCCGATCAGACACACACGGTATAATCCTCATAACTCGAAAAATGGTTAAATAAAAAAAATGATAATAGTACGCCGGTGTGTATTCAGCAGGTGCAAGGCAATTGTCAATTCACAGTTCATTATTGCAATTATTGGAAAAAAAAAATACAGAGGAGGACTAAGTAAAGAGTAATCTCTTAAATGTAAGAATTGTACCCAGCCAAGGACGAGGACGAGAAGAGTTTGCCAGACGCATATGTACACGGATATGTACTACTACCGCACGAAGTCTGAAAGGAGAGTGACGAGACGATATACTACTACACAGCACAGTAGGTACACCACATATCCAGAGTTGTGGGCTTATGTACGTACGTACTTGGACGAGTACCTCGAGACATCTCTCCTTATGGACATTCGGATCGACATACTGCTGCTGTCTTTCAACGAGCCTCGAATAAAAAGCGATGGGTGCTTCGTGCTCTTAAAAGGGGTTCGTCGTCTCACAGCCTATCGTCTCACCGGTCAACACGACAAACCGGGAAACAAATAAGAAAATAAAATAACAGCCTAACAGGCATGTGGAAGACGAGACGCAGACGTACCGACTAAGAGACGTCAATGTTTTTAAAAAAATTTTATTCTGGACAGAAAAAATTTACGAAATGCTCGGTAGGAGGATATTTTTCTTTATATTATCCTTCGATATTCAAATATATTTTTAAATAACATTACTTTTCAGATGGATGTACTTTTAGTGAATTAAATTGAATAATTGTTTTGGGAAATTGCGTTCTAGTGCTGTTTGGTATATAAACCTCATAAACTTACATTTTAATTTCGACAAGCTTGCGGATATTATGTACAGAGTAGAACTTTGATGTACGAAAAATATGTGTCAAAGGTAACCGAAACATGTGTGGATGTGAGTCAGATGAAACTAAATATCGTTTTAACGGTTGAGCGAGAGAGAAACCGCTAATGTGTGCAAGTGTGTTGAGGCTTCGTTTCGCCTCGTATGTTATGCGACATGCCCGGATCGATATCAAAACTCGTAAACCAATTTTTTTAAGGATGCTGAAGGTTTCTGGACGAAAGCAAATTGCGTATATTTCGAGCCAACCGTAACGCGAGTCAAAGTAATTTGCTTTTGTCATGAAACGTCAAGCAACTTTGAAAAAATAGGTTTAGAGTTTTTGATACCGAGTGGGCTGGTGTCGGGCGAGAAGGAGGATGTGTTAACCGTTTATAAGTCATATCACCCGAAACCGTCCCGAGATAAGACTACGAAGAGCAGAGTGGGAATATTCTTGCGACTTATAAAAGGTTAAATCGCTTTAAGAGAAGACTGAAGTCACGTGATAAATGCTCCGAAAATCCGCAACTGTGAGAAAGACAGAGCTAAAAATTTCTAATACATTTTTCTCGGATCCAGATTTCCTGATAAATGTCTGATTTGTGGGGCTCATTCCATGCCACAATCACGCAGTGAACCCGACTCTTCCATAGAAAAGAGAAGAATGGAACTATGTCTTACCGTTCCCGTCTTTTATCCGAAAGATCAATCGTGGCAGAGAAATTCGCGATGAGAAAACTCTGCTATTTTTCTCACACGTATTGCAATAAGAAAGACAAAGACAAAGACAAAGAGAGAGAGAGAGAGAGAGAGAGAGAGAGAGAGAGAGAGAGAGATGCGTTGCACACTGTCTTGAGCGGCATCTACATGAGCAACAGTCGCAAACCGCATAAATATCGCAGACCATACCGATAAAAGCTGACAATCGTTGCTGCAGTTTGCATTGTATTTCTACCTGCGTTTGCTACTTGTGTAGAGGCGACATTATAGGTACAGGAAACCTCGATAAAGTATATATATTCTCGCTATCTTTCTCTCTACTGATAATACACAATCTCCAGGTATACCTGTCAAAACACTAAAACGCCTTTGGTAAACAGTAATATTCTCCGCGAAGCATCGATACGGCATCCTACGTTTAAAAATTCTTTTATCATTTTCGAATGCTAATAAAAAGCGAAGTAAAATTTTTATTGGACATATCGCTAAAACGAAGAAACGTTAAAGTACGAAAAACAAAAAGACTCGAAAGCTTCGCAATGACGCGATCGAGACAGTACGAAGGAATAACCGTTTGTGAATGTAGCCATAGCCATATGTTGGTGTATACTTTATATTTTATGCACGAAAGAAAGACAGTAAACGGTCTCAAAAGTACCGGTACGATATCTACGGACACAGCGTTTACACGTTGCTTATGTGTGTTTCGTACAGATGTAATGAGCAATTTTTTAAGAATAAACATTAACGAAGAAGTCGGTAGCATTAAGATAATTGACCTATTTCCAGGATTCACGAAAAATCGATGTGAAGCTTACCGATAATTCGATCGAGTCGACGCAAAGAGATAACCGTTTTGTGGATGTAATATAGAAAAAATGGAGAGCATACAGGTTTTTTTTTTAACTTCTTCAAGACCCCCAAAAAAATTGAGGTGGAATGGAATAACGATAAAGTACAATACAGAAACTCAGAGCTTAACAATAACGTGATCCAGACGGTGCAAAGGTTTAACCGATTGCGTATGTCATTAAATAATCATACGAGTATATGCTTATTACTTTATACAGGATTAAAAGAGAACAAATTACTTTGAAATCACCGGTGCGATATTAACAAGCACAGCGGTTATGCGGTGATACTTATACAGAAAGGCACATACAGAAATGCGGAGGGTGACAAATTCGTTGATAAACCACAAGAGCGAAAAATAAAAACAACACAGCATGGAAAACCAAATACTCAAAGTTTAGCAATAGCGCGAAGGTATATAGCCGATTGCGTGTGTAACACAGTTGGCACACACATTAGTGTATGCTTCATACTTTATGTAAGAATAAACGAGAGCGAACCATCTTAAAATGAGTGGCACGATAGCTAGGTATACAACGACTTCACGGTACTTATATGTAGCTCGTAAATATGTAATGCTCGATGTACCAGAATAAACTACGTCGAAGAAACATTCGAGAGAAGATTAATGTTTTTTTTCGAATGCTTTGAGAAACGACAAAGTACGAAAAAAAAAAAAAAAAAAGTGTCCAACCTTAGCACTTATAGGAAAAAAAATTATATGATAATATGTATACGATATATGGAACTTTTTGTCGTTAAATATATTTATTAACCCTTTATGAGTAACGAGAATATCCCCACTCTTCGGCGTTACCATAAGAACGCGTTACCCTCACTTTGCTCTTCGTAGTATCATTCCGGAACGGTACATCTGAGATATATTTTATCGGAGATATAGATATCCAGTGAATATCTAAAAGATATAATGAAAATAAATAACTTTTTCACGTTATATTTAACTAATATAAACTCGAGTATCCTTTATTTTCATAATCGAACAATGATTGTCGAGACAGGGCGAAGGCGTAACCGATTGCCTATATAATATAGTAGCAACACGTTAGTATTATATTTATACTTTATGCAGAAACGAACGAGAGTAAACGATTAAATAATCAACGGCACGATAGTCACACATGCACAACAGTTGCACGGTGCTATATATATGTTACATCTTACAGATGCAACGGTTAATGCCAAGGAATAAACTTCAACAAAGAAATGGGGAGCGTCAGGATTTTTTTGGAATGCTTCAAAATTCGGAAAAAAATCTAGGTTAAACGGAGAAACGACAAAATGCGATTAAAAAAAATTGAGAGCATAATACCCACACAAAGTAATGTATGTCGACATGTAGACAAGATATTGAACTTTTGTTGTCGCAAAATATATTTATTATATATCTTGAAATATATATATTCTATATATCTGAGATATATTTTTCGAAAGATATATACGACGGATGTGTTGTAAATATATTTTTTTAACGATATATACGGCTGATATATAAATTATGTATAGAGGATATATCACTTTTTCCCGCTATGTTTAGCTTATATTAATTATATATCCTCGAGAATATTTTATTTCCATTGTTGATATATTAATTATTGAATAATGCTGCCGAGACATGGCGAAGGCATAACCGATTGTCAATATAATACGATAGCCACACGTTAGCGTGTATCTTCGTACTTTATGCAAAAGAACAAAAGAAAGCAACCGATTAAATAATCAATAGCACGATAGCTTTACACGCACAACAGTTACACGATACTTCCGTGCATATACTATAATGTTTGTCGTTCCTACAGATGTAACAAACAATATTAAAGAATAAACTTTACTGAAATTGAATTGAAAGGGACAAACGACAAAATACGAAAAGTAATAATAAAAAAATCGTTGCTCAGTACTCACACAAAGACTACATATCGATACATACTTATCTTGATATGTATACTAGACTTTTTATCGCAAAATATATTTATTACCTCTATAATATAAAGGGTGATTTTTTTGAGGTTAGGATTTTCATGCATTAGTATTTGACAGATCACGCGGGATTTCAGACAAGGTGTCAAAGAGAAAGATGCTCAGTATGCTTTGACATTTCATAATGAATAGACTTACTAACGAGCAACGCTTGCAAATAATTGAATTTTATTACAAAAATCAGTGTTCGGTTCGAAAAGTGTTTCGCGATTTACGTCCGATTTATGGTCTACATAATCGACCAAGTGAGCAAACAATTAATGCGATTGTGACCAAGTTTCGCACTCAGTTTACTTTATTGGACATTAAACCAACCACACGAATGCGTACAGTGCGTACAGAAGAGAATATTGCGTCTGTTTCTGAGAGTGTTGCTGAAGACCGTGAAATGTCGATTCGTCGCCGTTCGCAGCAATTGGGTTTGTGTTATTCGACGACATGGAAGATTTTACGCAAAGATCTTGGTGTAAAACCGTATAAAATACAGCTCCTGCAACAACTGAAGCCGAACGATCTGCCACAACGTCGAATTTTCAGTGAATGGGCCCTAGAAAAGTTGGCAGAAAATCCGCTTTTTTATCGACAAATTTTGTTCAGCGATGAGGCTCATTTCTGGTTGAATGGCTACGTAAATAAGCAAAATTGCCGCATTTGGAGTGAAGAGCAACCAGAAGCCGTTCAAGAACTGCCCATGCATCCCGAAAAATGCACTGTTTGGTGTGGTTTGTACGCTGGTGGAATCATTGGACCGTATTTTTTCAAAGATGCTGTTGGACGCAACGTTACGGTGAATGGCGATCGCTATCGTTCGATGCTAACAAACTTTTTGTTGCCAAAAATGGAAGAACTGAACTTAGTTGACATGTGGTTTCAACAAGATGGCGCTACATGCCACACAGCTCGCGATTCTATGGCCATTTTGAGCGAAAACTTCGGAGAACAATTCATCTCAAGAAATGGCCCGGTAAGTTGGCCACCAAGATCATGCGATTTGACGCCATTAGACTATTTTTTGTGGGGCTACGTCAAGTCTAAAGTCTACAGAAATAAGCCAGCAACTATTCCAGTTTTGGAAGACAACATTTCCGAAGAAATTCGGGCTATTCCGGCCCAAATGCTCGAAAAAGTTGCCCAAAATTGGACTTTCCGAATGGACCACCTAAGACGCAGCCGCGGTCAACATTTAAATGAAATTATCTTCAAAAAGTAAATGTCATGGACCAATCTAACGTTTCAAATAAAGAACCGATGAGATTTTGCAAATTTTATGCGTTTTTTTTTAAAAAAAAGTTCTCAAGCTCTTAAAAAATCACCCTTTATCTTCAAATATTTATATATTTCTCAGATATATATCCTCGAATATTTATATAGCTCTGAGATTTATGAGATCCTACTTTTGGAATACATCTTTAAAGGATAAATTCAGTGGATGTACATAAGATATATAAAGGATATAGAATATTATGCCGTTATATTTAACGTATATTAATAATATATCCTCGAATGTACCTTACTTTCATGAGGAGTAATATACAATAATACAATCGAGATAGTACAAAGATACAACCGATTGCACATTCGATACAGTTGTTACTCGTTAGTGTACGCTTAATATTTTTTGGACGAATAAACAAGAGCAAATGATCTTAAAATCGGCGGTAAAAGATAGCTAGGCGTACAGTGATTTCACGGTACTAATATGTAACTCGTAAATATGTAATGCTCAATCCTATAGAATATTAACATCGTCAAAGAAATGGAGAGCATTATGGTTTTTTGGACTTCTTTAAGACTCGCACAAGATCGAGGTAAAAGGAAGAAAGAACAAAGTATGATATAAAAAAAAAAACAATACTTTCTAAGTTTAACACCCACACAAAAAGTTATATACATAGATATATTTATATATCTCTCAGATATATATTCTATACATTTGAGATATATCCGGTAGATCTATAAAAGATATATAAAGGATATGGAACTTTTTCCCATTATATTTAACGTATATTAATATTCTATTCTCGAATATTTATATATCCCTCACATATATATACAACTCATATAGGACTTTTTATTGTTATATTTAACGTATATTAATTATATATCGTTGAATACTTATATATATTCTATATATTTGAGAGCTATCCAGTGGATGTATCTTATATATATGATATAGGAGTTTTTATCGTTTTATTTAACGTATATTTATTATATATTCTGGAATATAGTTTATGGTCATGGATGCAATATAATGCGATCGAGTCAGTGCTAAGGTATAACCGATTGCGTATGCAATACAGTAGCCAGACGTTAGTGCATGTATAATACTTTATGCAGGAATAAAAGAGAGCAAACGATCTAACAATCAACGGTACGATAGCTACGCGCACAGCAGTTACACCGTATTACTTATATGTATGCAGTAGCGCGTACAGATGTAACGGGCAATGCTAAATAATAAACATAAACGATTAAATGGAAAGAATCATCAAGGTTTTTGAACTGACCTCGGTTATCCTCGGATTCTGGAGAACCTCATCGGCAGCGTCCAGAGTAGGCGGCAGTCTCACTAACCGCGATCATGTTCTTCTCGGTGTTTCGCACTCACGAGCAGCAGCGTGCACCGTAGGCATCACGGGCGTCGCTTTTCCACGCATACTCCTCGGCCACTATTATCTTTAACACTTGTCTTATATTCACTGCTTTCTTGAGCACTATTTATTTATCTTTCTTCTCGTTAACGACACTCTCGTAGTCTCGCCGTTAACGATAAAACACGTAAAAACATTTTTAAAAAACAGTCGTTGCGCGATTCACGACTAACCAAACAGCAGTGGCGCGGTGCGATTTTTCGTAGACGGATAGACACTGAAATGAGACGGTCGGATGCATTTAACACATTTTGTGACTGTCGGTACTTGAACGCAAGTGTAACGATAGAGAATGCTGATCTGTCTTCTCTTTTGTTTTTGACGCCGCCGACGACGGTTACGACGACGACGACGGCTGCTACCTACGAATAAACTACGAGGAAAGAAGCGAACACACGGAACACACGCGTTCTGTCTGCTACTCCTGATTCACTGCTGCCTGCCTGCTGCGCCCGTTCAGCCTGCTGCTGCTGCTGATGCTTCTCCTCTTGAGTTCCATCGGCAGTTACGGGCAGCATGCGCACTGCGCCACTCTAACATGGCGGACGAAATTGAGACACCGAATCCGTAACACTGCGAGCGTTCCGAGCGTCCTTCGCGTGCGTGGCGTCACCTGTCGAGCTGCCATCCAACTGTTAAATTTATATCGGAGGGACACTGTCATGGCAAAGAAGGTAATCGAATATGATACGGGACCTCATCGCTACTGGCACCATTGCTTCTATTTCAAGTTGAAAATACCTAGAGATGTTCTTTTTAACGTTTGAAACGGGGTTCTTGGTATGTGTGTGAGAAAAAAAGAACAACATGCACAAGCGTTTCTTTTTCTCGGAGATGATCGCACACGCGCCGGTACCAGTTTCGACTGTAAAAGTAAAATACTACGAACGAAATCTATAAAACGAAAGTTAAAGAAACGGCTTTCTCGAGTATGGAATAGAACCGATCTCATATGAACCGATTTTGTAACTTCCATTTTTATTTTGAGGATTCTGTAGGTGAATCTATTGCGATCGACAGGACCACAGGAGTTCCGCGCATGCGTCTTTAGTGCAACCGTCGTTCTGTTTGAATGTGGAGAGGAAAATTAAAAAAAATATTAATAAACAAAGAGAATAATCGATGAATTGGTTGAAACGGCAGCGAGTTTTTTATTTTGGACTCGTGATTTTCGAGACTAGGATCAGCATCATTCAATGCTACGAATAATATAGTATTGTGTTAAAAAGGTTTGATAGAAATTGATAGAAATAAACAAGAACTGCATACATGCATATAGAATCCTATCAAAACCATTATAAATAGAAGAATGATCCAGATGTGATCCTACCGAAACCGATAGAACTGGGAATAAAGCATAGATTGGATAGGAAATAGCATAGATTGAGGTAGGATTCTACTAGAATTTATGCCGTTTTTGTTCATTTCTATCCGACTTTGTAAACAATAAAAAATCGGAAATATATGTGATTTTTTTATTGTGTATTATCCCACGTTGATCAACCGACCATTGAATTTTGGATTGATTCTCGGTTAGTTCTTCAATTTTTGTGGATTCAGATCCGTATACAACTACCAACTCGAAAACCGACATAGAACAATTGCACAAAAACAATAATAACAATATGAAAAAAAAAATAATAATAATACAGCATTGTTTCAGTTATAGGAATCGCAGAAAGTGATACAGATCAGTTTGCATTTTGTATTTGAAAATATTGTTGGGCTTGGTGAGAGTGTGTGCCAGAGCAGAGTTTTATATTACTCTAGCTGCAGCTCGTATACAGTTCGGTGTTTTAATACATTTTTTCTATTTCTGATTTCATTTCGCTCGACAACGATTCCAAAGGCACGCGTATCCCAGAAGATGAAAGGCAGCGAGGAGAATCGTCATTGACAGCATGTCCATCCAGAAGTTGTTTTGGTCGAAATCGTAACGATCGAGGACCCCAGAACCATCGGTTATGCAAGGTAATTCCGTGCCTTCCGTTTCGCAGGCTGCATACCGATATTGCATAAGCGTGCGATAGAATTGCCAATGAGTAACAGGTAAGTGATAACTTACTAATATTGTGCACGCCCTCCCACTGAAGAATAGTTAGTGCTTCGGTCGAATGCAATAACCAAGATATGTATTTAACCCATCCGATGATAACCGGCAAAGTGCTGGAGACACAAACCATTAGTCCAGCTTAATAAACAATTATTTTTAAATATTATATTTTTTTCAGCATAACGGAGGCCTTCCACTTTTACGAGCCTCACCTCACATCCCCCTTCACTTTATCGCATTCGCGTACTTTGGTGCGTAAAATAGGTTTATTCGTTTGCGTGACAAACACAACCCCGAGCATACAATGTGAAGTACAATGACGAAATACCTCAAACAGCATCCAAATGTGATAGATATACACGCGCTACAATATTCCCCTTTAACTCACAGTATCTCAAGAACTAAATGGTAAAGCAATCTTAAAGTTTTCAACATATTCGCTTTATGCTCCTCTTAAACACTCTCGTTTTTGGCTCAATTATTAAATTTCGTTCAGATGGTAGAAAGATAAACGTGTCGTTTGTGCTATTTTAATCATCTCGACTTGTAAACGATAAATCTTGTTAAAATTCGACAGATGCTCTAATAATACATTCAACTATATGTACACTAAGTTTTAATAAATTTTTTAATGATTCTATCAGCTAATACCTTAACAAACCTAAAAACTGGTGTTATCACAAGAAATAACTGTCAGCCAGCGCACGTTTAGGCGATCATCCATCCAAGTTCTGACCGCGAATGGTACTGCTTGTCTTTGGAGACCGCCTGAGCCGCACGCCGACCACGCACCTAACGCTGTCAATTTAACTTAATAAATCATTAGAAAAAATATAATAATTCCTAATTAAATGTTAAAATATTCACCCGAGTTTAACGAACGGTCCCATTGTAATCATGAGAATATAATCGAAAGGAACCAGATATGCCATAGCCAGAGGCACAGTATCAAACGCTGCCGAAAAGAAACATCCTGATGAACAAACAAAAAAATATAATAAAGATAAATCGTCGGACTAAGAAAAGAAAAGAAAATATTTATTAATGTAAAAGTGGCGAGTGTACCACATGCGGTAGAGACGTTCATAGTGAGAATCGTGACGAGTAACGTCAGCCCAAAAGCTTCCATTGTGTTTCTAAGACCCGCGAGCCAATAGACGATCATCGTGAATAGAACCGGTTCCAATATCAATCCTGGAAGCTTAAAAAAGAATTATTAATCTAATCGCTCGATCCACGATTTCGATAAATTAACATTATTCAATTAAGGTTTATTATTACCAATGAAATAATCCGTGAGATATAGTAAAGATGAGTAGGATACATGCCAGCGCGGTGCTCTCGAAGAAACAATGGCAATTCTTGGGGAATGAGAGACAGAGTTGCGTACATTGGGAAAAATGCATTTTCCGACACGAGTATAAAAACTACTCCTTGAACAGCTTGGACACCAAATTGATCCATGTTAATTGTATCCACGAAACAGAGACCTGCCATTATAGCCAGACACTGCAAAAACGAGAAAATATATCGTGAATGAGAAGATATATATTCAGATCGAACAGTCCACGCGTGACAGGCTTCCAATAAATGGAGAAAACGACCGTAGGGGAAGTTAAAACATGGAAATCGGCTGAAATGTGAAAATGGTTCAAAAGTTGGGCCTTAAGGTAGTCCGTACTTATGCACGTTATAGAGAATCGTATGTATTTCAAGTTAAAAATTGCTATTTCAGCACAGTGTGTATACAGAATATCGTGTCCGCTCTAGAAATAATTCACATACAGAAATAATGGAAAATTATACAATAAAATACTGTTTTTGTTCATTAGATTTGAAACTTTACGACTGTCACTGGAAAAAATAGGGTAAACGAATGTTAGATACAAATTTTTTTAAATTTTCGTAGACAAAATAGTATGCAAACGTCATACTGTCTCTGCTGGACAGATACGCCCAAGATATACACGAAAAACAGAACGAAAAATACAATGTACCGTGATGAGTAGAATTTTCGTTGGGTACATCACCTCTTGAGTCATTAGACTCAAATTCGAGACAAGGAAATCAAAATTCTCTTCATAAAGAAATAATACACGTGTTACAATGAGATTTTAAATTCATTACGAGAATGTGCTTAAATATTATCGATTTAATATTTTTATGCAGCTTTTTTTCGCTTGAATTATCTGCCTCAAGAATGAACTCAAAGTGTTGGGACATTGATTGAGCATCGACTTCTCTGACTTACCAATTTTTGGATCATGCGAACACACTGCATCGATGGATCTCTCACAACTTGAATAAATCCTCTCTGCGTGAGCCAATAGAGTCGCTTCCAGCATAAACGCTCTTTGCTAAAATCATATTGGAAAATTTGTCGTCAATCTGTAGATGCGACTGTAAATTGAGTTTCAATATTCTTTTAATACAAACAATTCGCTCGTGTCTCGTAGATCTGGATGCCACTGAAGATAATGGAAAACATAAATATAATTTTTTTTAATTTTTGCAACAAACGTCGATGATATGATTTTCATTTTTCAAGGATAATTGTGCCAAAGTTGAGGAAGGGTAACGTGGGAAGAACTACGCTGAACACATTACTTAATGTACGAGAGATAAGCGTCCGCTGCGCGACCGAGCTAGAATGTAATAAACGCCGAAAGTCATACGTTTGTCTGACAAATCTTAAAGACAAAACCGTCAATTATTCTTAAATTTGGACAGAAGCTGTGTTAAGATGAAATGGACCCCGATTCTCATTTGTATTTTCTCAAGGACGGTCTATTCGAGTTGAATAAAACTTTAGAAATCACCTTAAAAATACACAGAAGGACGTTTTGTGTTTTTCCACATTTTCTCAAAAAATCTACAAATTTAATATAATTTTTGATCGCAGGGTTAGGTCAATATTGAAACTGTAAATTCACTCTTAACTCTTAATTCACTTATTCTGCGTTTATGCACAACGTTTTAATGAATTCGGATGATCAATTTGTGAGAAAATTGGAGAAAGTGTGTCATTTCACCGTAAAGTATCGTTGTCGATTCATTAATGTTTTATTAAGATCCAACAGAAACTGGTAGAGAAAATGGCTTGATTCTATTTTCGTGGGCCGATGTCTCTAATTTTTTTACGTAAAACTGCGTAATTTGGAGCAAAATTTGCTAAAAATAACTTATGTTAATAATTTTGGAACAAAATGTCAAACATTCAGCATTTCTACGAGCTAGCTGAGTTCTGCACTTCGAACAGAAACTAGTTTTTTCACAAATATCCTTAACGTGGAAATCATAAGAATGTTTACACTGTAAGAGGACGCCATGTGAAGTTCCAATTGCAAAATTACGTCCATTTCGCGACAAGCGTCGCTCGTGAGAAAAGCGTCGCAGATTCGTTGAGCGGTTCTTCGACTGCTGTCCTCTTCTCTCGGTGCTATTGCCAAAGTCGCGACAAGAAAGTCTGCAGGATTGTACTTCCGTGGACACTCATGGCCCTGCCTTAATGTATAATTTCATTTTTATTTTCTTATCTAACAAAGTGACAAAATATAATTACCGATATCTTCCTTCCACGGCAAATCAGAGGCTCGATAATAAAGCAAATTACAAGCCGTTATATTCGTTTAATGATTAGCAGAAGTTTCATCTATGTAATTCAGAAATTTTGTACTTTTCGTCAAATATTTTTACGTTTTTGATTTTAAATATTTTTTTTACAATTCATTGAAATTTTTATTTAAAATTTTGATAGATTTCTAATCAGTGAACATTATTTAATAACATAAGTTCCTTGCGATACTTTAATCGTGACAAGCGTCGTTTGTAAGAAAAGCGCTGCAGATTTTCTGGGTGGTTCGTCGACTGCAGTCCTCAAAGAAAAATGAATGGCTTGATTATAAAGAAAAAGCTAAAACTCAGCAACTTTATACGTTTAGTGATACCTTTTTACTTTTTTGGTTTTTACGTTGTTTTTTTTGACACACGATTCATTGAGATTCTCATAAAAATTTTAGCCAATTTGTGAAGAATTTTCAGAGAAATAAGTTCTTGGTAATAAATAAAACAAAAAAAAATAATTTGAGCCGTGGTACTGCCAAAAGATTAAAAAGTCATCGGATGTTTCTGCTGCTAGTACCAGAATGTTCGAACCTCGCGAAAAATTTCAGTGCCTGTACCCTCGTTCCCGCGAAAGCGATTCTCCCATCAGCAACAAGAATAATTCGATCAAAAGTATCGAAGATCGCGGAGCTCGGCTGATGAATCGTACAGAGAACGGTTTTGCCACGACGAGCGAAAGCAGTCAATTGTGAAACGAGAACGCTGGCCGAGTTGGAGTCTTGACCAGTCGTAGGCTCGTCGAGAAATAGCATTTTCGGATCTGTCAATAGCTGGAACGAAACATATGAAAATTTATCTGGAATCTGCATCGATGTTTCAAATAAATAAAAAAATATTGCTAATCCATACTTCCGTTGCGAATGCCAATCGTTTTTTTTCTCCGCCCGATAAAACTTTGTCATCACCGCTCATACCGATTCGCGTATCACCTCTCAACGTTAAGCCTACTTCCTGCAACAGGTTGTCTATCCTCTCGCGTATTTCCCAATTCTTCATTCTTCTGTCAAGTTTCATCCGAGCCTATGTGAAAAAAAAATTTCACAGATGAACTTAAGCCAATCATATTATGTGGTTGAACCAAGTATTTATAAGTATCAGTGAAAATCTGTCAAGTAGATCCATCTGAGTGTTGCGAGTGCCGGTGTGAGCGTCCAATCGACATGTACTTTGTTATTATTCAAATTTTTCTGAATGTACTCGAATATTTAAGAGCGAGTGATCAAAAGTGCTTGCCATAAACCACAGATGTTCAAGAACCGTCATAGTTCCAATGAAGATATCATCTTGGTGCATAAATCCGCTACAGTGTTTCATAAAAGAGGGATCAGGCACTCGTCCATTTATCCGAATATCCCCGTGAACCACCATTCCTGCTGGAAATAATGGATTATACCAAAACACTCGCGGTCATTACTTTTCTCATAATTTCCGACAAAATGGGGGAGGGCGGATTAAATATGTTTCGATAAATTACACTCACGACTCGTTCGTAACGCCAAAGCAACCATCAACGAACTTTTTCCAGCTCCGCTGTACCAAGTCGATATAAAATTATTTGTAATAGATTTTTATAGAAATTTTAATAACAAAAATATCTTACCTTCCTCCTAAAATCGCTGTCAGCTCACCAGGTCTCACCACACCACGCACTAAAATCCAATTTTTATCGAATAAGTTCATTTAATTATCCCCATCCCCTTAACTATTATGTCTCACCATTGTTTATGAGTTGTTTACAGATACTGATGCCATGATCCATCACATAAACGGAGAGATCTTGCCAAGAGAGAGTAACACCCTTACCGGTATTACCGATAGCTTTTGGAGCTGTCGTTCCATCTTGTTCCGGATCCTCAAACATATCTCACCGTTGAAAAAAATATATGTTTCTGGATAAAAAAAAAGGTCACACTCGTCGATGCTAACGCGCGTGCTCCCCTTCTGTTGAAGGAAACCTTAGCGCTGAAACACAACCGGCATCGCCACGTTACCGAACCCGACTGTGAAAGGGCTGCCGCACGTACTTGCCGAGAATTTTCAACGCCGAATGGAAGGGCCGGTCTGCGCCGAATCTAAGATTTGCTAGGGACTCGATAAAAGAGAAAAATAATCATAGTTTCTCAAAAAATCTATTAATATTATACAATTGACTGCTTATGGAGTAATTAATCCATAAAAATAATTCGATTATATCGTATTGATCGATAAGAATTGCAAGTTTCGTATTTATCTATCCGGTATCGTGGAACGTAGGTATAGTAAGTAGGCTTAAGGGTATTTATTATGTTCGCAGGGTACGGAGACGCCTGATGGAAAAAAAAAAATACGTGTACCTACTTTCCGCTACAGAAATATCACCTGACACTTGGGATTATGGTAATCGAAGACCGAAACCTTATACATGTGCGTTCGATTTGAACCTGCTAGAGTCTACTTACCTGGTGTGCTTTAGTAATTATTTTGTGTGTAATAATAATGGTGGGACAGAGATCGATTAGTCTTAATGATATTTTCACGCGAGTCAAACTGAATAAATGACGTTAGTACATTATAAAATTATTTATTGCAGTTTTTCAATAATTTCATTTGGAATCGTAAATCTATTTGCATTTCTGGAATTTCATTGGTATTACCTAAATGCATTCTAGAATTCTATGGAGTTTATCCAATTTTATTTTGGAATTTCATCGGTTTCACCTGCTTCCGGTATACAATTGAATTCGGATTTCCTAATAAAATTCCAAAAGTCTAATAGGTAAACCCGATGACATTCTTGAAAGAAATTCTACTTCAGTAAACGCAAAGAAATTCTCGAATGGAATTGTACTTTGATAAACCTGAATGGTATTCTGAAATGAAATTGCACTTGAGTAAGCCCAATGGAATATTCGATTGGAAGTAGATATCGAATGAGTTAAGTTGACACGATATTGATATTGACTAAGGTTTGCAAGTCGATAAAATAAGTGTGAGTGAATCGTCTCGAGGATATCGAGTGTCAACGACGGGTTGTCACACAAGGCCTTATCATCGTAGTAGCGGTATGTTACATTTAACAGAGTAGTGGTAGTGTATGTCGTATTTTCGTAGAGTCGTAGCGCGCATACCGGTGCATATGACTCTTTTTCTCACGTGCGGTCACACGGTGTGGCTGTCAACCGGTTCCGTCATCGTGATACGTGGTCGTACTGAGTTATCGTAGATAGTACACGGCCAATGGTACGGTGACCATCGGGATAAGAAATGTACTTTTGATAGAATTAATTTTAAACCATCGCAGAAAGGATTTTCGGTCGACACCAATTTTCCATGTGATAAAAAATCACGTACACATCTCTGCGCTGGTTCGCCAGATCGATTCGTAAGAAATATGAAAATCTAATGTAATTTCGTATTTTTAACTAAAGAGCGACAATTAAAAAAATAATAACAAATAACAAATGAAGGGAATATCGTTTGTATGACTAAAATCACCGAGAAAAAAATAACACAAAGTTATATACGAGTATATGTCATAGAATTTATTAAACAACAATACATACATCGATAATCAAGTATCGGCTCTTTCACGGACAAAAATTATTATTGGAACGACCGAAATAGAAATTGTGGAATAATATTTAGTAATAGTTTAATAGTTTGATAGCGCTGACTAATAGAGTTAGCACTATTAAAAAAATTAATATATATCTATACTATTTGGCGGTTTCAATAGCTTTTCTACAAGTACCGTGTATAAACATAATTCCACCACGTAAATGAAGCGAAAAATATATCTGAGATGTATCTAAGTTAAATAAAGAAATGTATTTCCGATATATACGAGTAAATCGACGAAAAGTTTTAATATATCAAATATATTTCTTGGTATATTTAATTTCCATGGGGAGGGAGGGGGGCTTATAATCTCTCCTGGAATTTGACCATCGATATTTTAATTAAGTAATAAAAAAACTGCATCCTTCTCATCGCTGTCACAAAATCGCAATTTCGCAAGACGAGAGATACCGGTGCACGCAACCACGCCGGTTATCGTTGTATTGTTCTTCTCAATAATTTCCTGTTAAAAAAAATTCAAAAACTACAAATTTCGCATCTCCTGACAAGGAGCGACAATTTTTTTTTATTATACATTTAGTATTTTAAAAGAGTAACAAGTTACAAAACGTCTTAGAAAAACAAAAAGAACACACAGTTATACGTCATATAACTTATAAAATAACAAAACCTATATAATATTTGAGTAATATAATTTTTTAAAATAACAAACATGTGCAACGTTTCGAGTCTTTTGATTCGTAAATACTATAATAGGCGATAAATGTATAACACGATGAGTTGTTTTTTTAATATCGAAATAGTCTTACTGTAGCTTCTGGTGTGAAACAAATTTAAGTTTGAATAATAAATGTTTGAATCTTTTTTATTCGTAGGACATACGTAAAGATAAGCTCGATAAACATATATTATTGTTACAGAAAACGTTAGCTCCGCATAATCTGTCGTCTATTTTTTCCTCAAAGTCTTGGAGAGGAGGGCGAGAAATGCGAAAAAACGAAAGGCGACGATCAGGCATACCAGACTGATGATATCAGTCCAAAAATCTTGCTAAAAAGTGAAATAACGTTGAGTAAAAAGTTTTTTAAAGAGTTGCATGCCGAAACGTTGAATGTATTTGATGAATAATTGATCCACATACCTCCTTAAAGTTGAACGTTTGAAGGACCATGTTACCCGTTTTGGGGCACGTCGCGTTACTTCGCGTGCAAGCTATCTTGTCAACTTCGGACCATTGATTGATCAACAATGCTTCATTTCCGTAACGAAACCAAGAGAGATAGGAGAACCACTTGAAGTAAGGCGGCACGGAGCTTCAATCCAAAGAGAAATTAAAAAAAATTAACGATTGGCAAGATGTTTCGGAAGCTACCGGAAATACATGTGCATAATAAGTTCACGTAATTAGGATTACGTTGTCCCGGTACTTACGCGGTATTCAAGAAGAATCCTCCAAAGAGTAAAAAAGGTATAATAACGGGTGGTCCAACGGATAACGCCATTGATATGTTGGTACTGGCGCATGATATGAGATATCCTTAAAGATATATTTGTGTTCGATAATATTATCAAAATTGTCATTGAATATAGGTACTCGTTTAATGAAAATTCAATGGTATATTGCAACGATTGATATTATCGGTTGAAGGATCTTGCAAGACGTCTCTCTTAATAATTCTGTCACAAACTTGTGAATACGAGTACTCTGTGTATAGTACGAGACTATTCCCTCATTAAATAACAATTGGAATTAAATTATTCAAACGAAAATAGATAATGAAGTGACTCAATGAAATTATATGCGAATTTAATGATGTGAATAGCAATTCTAATGCATTCGTGTCATAAAATTAACCGCGATATCTCGTAACAATTGATATTGACGATTCAAGGATTGTGCAAGCATTCTCCATTGATAATTCTACGACGATTGTATGAATGCGTATACTATATGTCAGTATACTACGATGTTATTAACTCATTGAATAATTATTAAAATGAGGCTTGATCGAAGCTGCTTATAATTTTATTGTTCTCTTACCGAAGGAAGTAGCGACGTTGGCTATGAGGGTAAGAATACCGGCGGCTATAAAAAAATGCTGCACACCAGGATACAGTCCTATCATGGGATAAGCGACGGTAGTAAACACTAACGGTACGGCTATGAAAATTGGCGTTTCCGCCAGAGTCTTGCAGATGAAGTAAATGTCCGTGCGATACATTCCGTTGCGGTGTTCTCTCAGGAATGTCGGAAGTTCGGCGCAGAATACCTTTAAAATTTTACTAATCTGTATTGATAAGCAAATAAACGGTGAAAAATTGGTTAGATAATATTACTCACGCTTATCACAGCGAAAACGTTCTGAAAAGTCATATTAGTGAGAAAAATAAAGAGCGATCCATTAATATTCATCACTCCATCCTGGTCGAGGGATTGTCCAAAGTAGATGACGCCGATGAGAAGAGATACCATCTGAAAGAACCATTCTATTGCTTTAAATGGAATCCAACATTGAATATCATGATAACGATGCATCACTGTTGATAAGGTCCGAGAGAAATTGACGAAAATAGTATTGAACGAGACATAATTCTATCTACATATCCTGTCTGGATGCAGATAGATTCTTGTCTAGTTATCCGGCCTGGACCCAGATAGGATTTTATCTAGTAATTCTGTCTAGATCGTGATAGGGTCCTATATAGTTATCCTGTCTGGATCCAAATTGAATCCTGTCTATTTCCACATAAAATCCTGTTTAGTTATCCTGTCTGGATCTATGTCATTTTCGTAAATTTCTATCGGTTTCCATCGAATATTTTCTACAGGGATACGATAGAAAAATAAATATCGACGTTCGTACCAAAGTCTGAAGCAATCGAACTTTTATCAATATTGGTTCTTTGATGACAGAGAGCCAGGATCGCCAGAGTACGGCTCGAAATTGCTCACACCACGAAGCCTTGTACGGCGAGCTTCCGTTTCCCGATTTGTATACAAATCCGTTTATGTCCTTAAGAGAATCCTCAAATTCTCCGTGTATATCCTCAGCCTCGAGGGCTATCTTCATGCCGTAGTCGCTACGCTGAAAGGCGTCGCAAACGGAGTTTATCGCGTGTCTGCACGACACTTCGCGGCCTGGCACAACCGCCAACACTTGAACGAAGTAATCCGCAGGATTGTAATTGCTTGGACATACTGCTCCCATTCTAAAGTCAAACAAAAAGCCATATTTTCTGCGTAACCCTTGTTCTAATTGCTTACTTTCTGCTTACCTTAAACATACTTACGATTTGAAAAATGCACAAGCCTGCTCCGAAGTTCCCATAAAAGCTACGCGGCCCTCGGCCATCAACAATATCCGATCGAAGAGGGCAAAGAGCTCGGACGATGGCTGATGGAGAGTTACGATTATCGTTTTTCCTCGAGCTGAGGAAATCAATTAAGTTAAGAATGAAACATTAATTGTAATTCACTCCGATAAATTAAACACTATCGTGGAAAATAAATTCATTATCAAGCTCGAAAATTTATATCTACAATTGTCAAGAGACGGGATAATGTTTCGACAGCGTCAAGTAATGAAAATAATTGTTATCAAAAGTACGTGGTAGCGTCTGGCGCAGAGAAAAAAAAATCAAAAAAATACACTTACTCGTCAAATCTTTCAGAACCGAGACAACCTGATGGGCCATGAAAGAATCGAGACCGGATGTTGGCTCGTCGCAGAACATTAGTGGCGGATCCGTGAGAACCTCCGATGCGAATGAGAGTCTCTTCATTTCACCTCCCGAGAGTCCTTTCACCCGGCCTGGTACACCGATCACAGTGTTTTTGCACTTTGAAAGTGCCAGCTGCAATATCGCCGAAATCGGCATTAATATTTATTCTTATTTATAAATAAACTGGCAATAACGATAGAGTGTAGCGATTACATATAACTCACTTCAGAAATGACCTCGTTCACTCTGTTAAGTCGCTGACGATAAGGTATGTCGCGGTCCATTCGAACCATCGCTTGGAACAGCAGATGTTCCTTCACCGTCAGAGTACCAACGAAGAGATCGTCCTGTTGTACGTAAGCCGTCCTCGAGGTGAGTACGCTGGGGCTCAAACGCTGGCCGTTGGCTGCCATCATTCCGGAAACGCTGACCCCTCGTCCGGGACGAAAGGTGAGAGCGTTGAGAAGGGTTGTTTTTCCCGCTCCGGATGAGCCCATTATTACAAGGAGTTCGCCAGGATAAGCGACTCCGGAAACTTGGTGGCGCAATTATTTAAAAAAAAAAACATATAAATATACATAAATATCTGTTGTTTTTTTCTTTTTTTTATTCAATGCGTGCCAAGGAATTCTACTATCTTCCTATTAATATTATTTTATTACTTCCTCACAGAGGATGCTGCTTCCATGAACATTGTATTTTCTGCGAGATTTACATGTCTGGATGCTCAAAATGGTCTGAAACGACGAGGAATGTGGTTTAGAAATAATGTTCGGATGAATGTGATATGCATGTGTGATATACATGATTCGTCATAGAAGTGATTTTGTTGAAAGATGAAAAATAATGAAGAAGTACTTGATATTCGTATATTCAATGGTAATAAGATATTTATTTATTTATTTCTACATCTATAATTGTACCAAAGCTATTGTAATATTAATAATCTCGATAGTTCCATAGTTTACTATCGTAGCTCGCAATTATCCATCCATAAAACCGTCTCTCCTAATATCCCAAGTTCTCAATAGCTAAGAAATGTTTGTCAACCTCTACGAGTTACGATAGTTTTCTATGAAGCCATCGATAATAATATGTTTTTACCATCTTTGAGTATATGCTTTTGTTCAACCGGTCGTTTACTTCTTAATAACCGAAATCGATCCCAAAATCGATCCTTCTTCTTCGCATAGTAAACGTTTACATCGCTCCACGTGTACGTGATCTTGTCTGCTGCTTCGACAGCTCGTCCTTTAGTAGAGCCTGACGATAAAATCGGTTCCATGCGAAGTACAGCTTCGGCGCCCGTCGTTCGTGATCCTCTTTGACCATTTTCCTTAGGATCGCGCTTAAAAACAATCGTTATTTATTCACTTCCGTCAATTTATACATTATCTTGATTATTAATTTTTTCTTTATTTTCCTTTGCGTTATACTTATAACGTTGATATATTTTTTAAATAGTATTATCGAAACAATCGCTAACTTCTCTGTATACTATTTTCACAAGCCACCCCCCCCCCTGGCACAGCATGCACCTACGACTAATCCAACCGTAAGGCTGCCGGTTTTATCGCGTGAAGCCGTTCGGGTCTCGTGTGCATCATCGTCGCCCTCACTTCCGTACTAAGGCTTCACAGTCTTTCAGACACACGAGATTACCGGTGAGCATCGGTTATAATAATATAACAATAAATTAACAATGTTACATAACTGTTAAAAAAAAAATGTCATAACAAAAAAATATTACATAAAAGAATTTTTGTCTACTACGGCCTATATATGGCCTATGGCCTGTGATATGATGGGTTCTATAGAATTTTGTAGACAGACAAATAACTACACCTTACACATATTTACTTTGATCTTCGTATAGAATCTTTATATCTAAATCAAGAAGAACATATACTTAAGATGTACTTGTACATCTTAAACAATGGCAATATGCCCTTGTGACATTAATCCATCGATATCTAATTTCATGAAAAATTGACGTTTAATATTTTTGTCGCGTTACTCAAGAATTTATCATCATTTTATCGAACCCCGTAAAAATTACATTGAAACATTACACAATGATCTCCTCAAGGTGATCAGCATCCTCGATCGAGGAGACATACCAGTAGCTAGTATTACATACCTGAAGTAGCACGTTAAGTTAGGAAATAAGAAATAATAAATTAAGTGCGTACCGTGAGTGAGAGAGTAATCTTAATCGAGGGCTTATTACACTTGTATTATATAACGGCTCTGGTTTGAAGCCACTCGAATCTACAAACTACTTAATAAAAACGAGAGAATGTTGTTTTAACATTAAAAAAAAAAAACGACTGAGTTTACATTCGTAATGTTTAATGCTTCGGTAATAAATTAATTATCGTGTAATGTTATCGATCGCATTATAGCTTAGGAGACTTACAAAAACGACGGCATCGTAAGAAACTCTTTGATGCTGCGTGCTATTGTTGTTGGAGCCAGTCGAGCTTCCCACTATCAGCGGTTCTGTCTCCTCGGTTGCTGTCATTTCAAAAGAATTTCTTTTTCAATCTATATTCACTCGACAATTGTCTTTGTTATTTGCCTCCAAAAGTTCGATCTGGCAATGATTCTTTGGTTCTCTTTAAAAAAAATGATGAAAATCTTCGTTCTTGTAATGTCGAGTTGTCTTCTTACATCGTTGCCTCGATAATATACTTTCACTGCGTTACACAGACATAAACTCTATTTACGCATTCCCATATAGAATTCATCACGATTATTGCTATTAACACTGTCAAGATTAAGATATTAATTTCATTTATACACACATAATCTATTGATTAATTTTTTTTATTTCGAAAAGTTCATCTTTTATTAGGATTTTGTTTAAAATGGTAATTGTAGGAGCACGTTGAAAAAAAAATTTGACATACAATAAGGGCAAAGCGGTCGTTAATGACTCCACAAAATGTCCAGAATCATTCGTTTTGAATGTAACGTGAACAATATTTTATCTTTTGAATAATAATTAAGTGATTGCAAAAAACATTTGGCACACGTTAAGGGCAAAATAGTCATTAATAGCTCCATAAAATGCTCAGACTCATACGTTACGAAAGTTATGTGAATATTATTATATTGCCAAAGGCATCTTGGGACCTCCGACTACTATTCTCATAGGCTTGCCTCGTCGCACTATTCTCCCATGAACATACCAGATAAATGCATACGAGTAGGTATGCACAGCCTTCGTAAGTCCCGGCTTACGTAAAGCAAATACACTTCACTTTGCGAATGTGATATCAAACACAGGGAGAGCGTTGAGAGTTACGTATTGAGATTCTCCCTTTTTCTTTCAATTCTGCTTCTCTATAATGAGAAATTATCGTCTGTGCAATAACACTGGATTTTGTTCTGATTAAGCTATTTTTATTTTATTTAACAATTAAAAGAAATTTGTAGTTCAATTAAATAAGATTTTTGTCAATATAACTAAAAAAAATTAAGCTTAATGTACTTTTAAGATTTTATTTAATTATCCAAAATCATAAATCTTAATCGTTTACCAATTAATCAAGTTTTTGAGTCTGTTGGATCGTTAAAGATTATAAATATAATGTAATAGATAAAAATATTTACGCGAATCTCGTGTTTTATCGCGTAAAATTGTGTCAAACGATCCAGTGACGATGACGATCGCGCGACTACTGAGTAACCAGCGATCCAACAGAGTTGCAATATCTATAGCTACACCTTGAAAACTTGAAGCTATCTCAACGATTTTATCTCATCTTACCAGAACAGAAGCGATCGAAGCTAAGGATCTGTTAGTTTCTTAATATTATTGTTTCATTTTTTTTAAAAACTATTAGACCAAGAGACGCGACAGTGGCAGCGTCTCGACTCCAAGTACTTTTTTTTTAACATTCAAACTTTCTTACGACGTTATCTTATCGATGGATAGTTATTATTATCATCATCTCCTTCGTAATTGAATAAAGAAAATTATTCAAACTTTTGTGCGAAAAAATAATTAAGAAAGGATGCAAAGTAGACACTTGCGGGTTGCTTTTTCATTCTTTTTTAATTTTCATAAAGCAACTTCTACGAGTATGTTGATTAATTTTAACTTCCTCCGTAGAGGAAGCATTTTTATCGATGGAGTCGAAAATAATGAGAAAGCGCATAGAAGCTACAACATTCTGCTAATGATTATATAAATTAATTGATTGACAACATTTGAATGATAAAAAATGTAATACATCGAAACGCTCTAAGGTCTCAATGCCTTAATGAATTTTAACGATAATTGTATCCAACAATGGCAACTTATTGCCTAACTAGCTTCACAAATTTGGGATCGATGACTTTCATTCTGAAAGCTATAAAAATGTTAAGTAACTAAAAAAAGCTCAATGTTTTATAAAATTGTAACGTCTGCATCGATTTTGATCAAATTTTACATTTAAAAAATCCCTCAACAACGTTACAACTATGGATACAAAATTTGAGCTCGATTTTTTGAACTTTACAAAATTTATATAATTGGCCAAGTTGAAAATTCAAAATTCCACTAAATCCGAACCGTTCCACCGATCTTGTGCAAACTCAATACCGAGTACCGCTGCATGTTACTTCACGTTTGAAAAAAAAATTCATTTGAATCGATTCAAGTTTACGGAAAATTAAATTACGGAATGATGGTTCATTAAAAAAAAAATAAAAAATTTCATTAAACCTGAATGTCTTTGCAGGTTTGGCTCAAATTCATTACCGTCCGTCCTTGAACAACTTTATTTCTAAAAATAAAAACGATTTAGCCAGACATTTCAAAATTCGCGACAGCAACAACGCTTACAAATATTTTTCGAAAAATTCAAGATGGCATAAAATCACAACCGCTGTATAAATTGTTACAAATAATGAAGTCGTGCTGGTTTACTTCGAATTTTGCAGTAGACACACACGCGCGCCCGTACCTTTTTTCTAAATGTGGCTTCAGAACGTTTTGGGACATCTTGAACACTGTAACATGAATACACTGGAAAAAAAATGTTCTCCATCACATAGGAAGCATATGTACTCTGTGATAAAGCAAAAATGAATCGATATGAACGCTATTTCCTTTTATTTATCTTTTTTCTCGTTCTTTCTTACAGTCGGCTTTATAAATAACGTTGAAATACATTGGATTTGGTATTTTTAAACGCTACAACGGTATATGTACAAGGATAGTCTCGACGGAGCGGCGGTGTATGTTGTGATTATTGTTAAATCGCGAGGATAGTTGCCCCCATCTTTCCTCTTCTCGTCGGATATGCCCGAGAAAAAGAGGGAGCGAGGAAGAGAGAGAAAGAGACCAATTGTTAGGCAAGGATCACCCCGGATATCTTGTGACCATCTTCTACCTACTGGAGAGTACAACAAAGTGCCAAAAAATGTCACTGTCGTCATTGCGCCAATTTCTTTGTTCTCTCATCGCTTGAATTATACGTTTTTCTCGCGTCTTTCAAATATTTATTAATAGCGCCTCGAATAGCAAAAGATTGGACAATTGTTAATATACAAATTCTTTATATTTCGATAAAGTGTTGATCCATCGTTGTATGCATCTCATTCATCATACAACTGTTCAGCTTCACCGTAGATCGTATCGAGTTTAATTTTTGAGGAAAAAAATAAAAAATAAAGAAAATCATTAACCTAGAGAGGATGTCCTCGCGCCACGATTCTCTACAACCAAAGAGCCCGCCGCGAATGCCCCAACCGTCTCTCATTAAATCTAATTGTATACTTTTTCCGTATTAAATATAAATAATGCTAGACGTGGTACAGATTGAATAATTGTGATCGTTTTTGTGGCACGCCTAACAACGATAGTGATGATAATAATAAAAGTAATATGATAATAATAATAATAGTTACATTAGTAATAGTAGAAATAATAACAATTACAGTAATTATAATGGTAGTAGTAGCGTAGTAATCGTAATAATTGCATTGAGTTTGGTTGCATTGCGACCAAAGTTAACAAAGTCACTTTATCTCGAAGCTTTGTTCGACGTAGTTTTCTCTCTTTTTTAGAGCGAGCGAGATATAGATAGATAGAGAAAGAGAAAGAAAGAAAGAGTGCGTAAGATCTGTCCAACTGCGTATGGAAAGACTGATCGAAAGCATTGTTGGATTACAATCGATCGCAACAACACACGTGACGACACCACGATACACGCGATACTTTAGAAAATCACAACAAAAATATCATTAAAAAAAAAAATAATTATCGGCGTATCTATAGAGTGTGGTAATTCTCGTACTGTACTTTCATAAGTGACAAAAAAAATGACACTTGTCGTCGAATTATAAAATTATTTTTCGTCACTTCATTCACATAGTACTTGTCGATTTTTTTAAATATTAATATTTAACTACCAGTTGCATGCTTTCAACTGTCGACATTCGAATTTGGGATCTACGGTGATGACGCTCAAAATTTGTACAAATGAGCTGCATCCGTCGCATCGATTTCTTAATAAAAAACACCACACTCCGTCAATTACGCCTTTTTTTCAAGTTCTAGCAATACCTACATCTAAATCGCCCCTTCGAAACTTTGCTAAGTGGGCTCTGTGAACATTTTAACATAAAAAAATGCATATGCAACTCCTACTACACTAGTGTTAACTGTTAAGATTGCAGATGCCACGCAAACAAAAAGAAGAAAAAAAAGATCCAGTGACGTTGCACGGACAGAATTGTGTATGTGAAAACGTGAGCGACGAGTTGCCAAGATTTTAATTTCGAATTATTATAACGAATTATAAAAAGAAATTCAATAGTCTGCTTTCCAATTGGCACTATTTATCGCTTATTGTACTTTTAAAATTTTTTATATTTTATTATATAATTAAACGCTCGATCGAGTGACAAGCGAATTTACAATGCATAACCCTGTACGGATCACTTCTCGAAACGTTTGCAGATATAAAGGACACTAATTATCATCCTAGTGACCATATACGATCATTCAATTCCCAAGCATTCGAAAATTTTACAACCAGTCGTGGATAGATCGAATATTCCATAAGTTTTTTACGATCTATTTAATCAATACACTCCAATATACTTGAACTTAGTATGCCCGACAGACGTTAAATCCATTCTGTTCAACAAAAAATTGATAAACTACTATTCGTGGTAAATGAACGAGACAAACCTTGTCAAGCTATTAACGCGTGAAGGATTGTGAATATCCGAGGAACGTCATAAATCAAAATTATTTAACATTGTATATAACCTGTGTACTGCATTTTTAAATATAAAATATTAATCTTTTCAATAATAAACGGTACAATGCGTTTGTATACGAGAAATATGTAAATTTGTATAACATTTGAATATTAAACAAAGTGGCAACACTTTCATTAGTTTTTAAATTCCTTATTTGTCTTTTTTATCCGTAATTAATTTGATATCAATCACATTTTTGAATGCCCCTTTTGGCAATAAAATATCTGAGAATTTGATTGAAAAGTATGTTCTTTTTCTTTTAAAAATCCAGTTCAAAAAGTCATGAAAATATAAATGTTAAAGAAAGTAATGGGCCATTACGTTTTTCCATTACTTTTCATTCATGTAAATCTTCATGAATTATCGTGATAAACTGTTTGTTTTTCAACAAAATGTTTAGATATTTTCAAAAATATCATGAAAATAAAAATAATAAATAAACTAATGGGCCATTACGTTTTTCAATCAATTGTTGTATATAACTTCTTATTCATGACATTTTTTTATGAATCATCCTAGTAAACTATTTGTTTTTCAACAACTTTTTTAGATATTTGACTATTTATCGGTATTCGAAAAAAAAAAATATTAATGTTCAATAATTTATGAAACAAATAAATAAAGCTGAAAACTAATGAGAAGGTCGCAACGCTGATATTAAATTATTAAAATAAAAATAAAAAATGTTCCTGGGCGAAAAACGAGATGGAGACTTTAGGAGGATTAATGAAGAGCGAGGAATTACCGAGGCATCGTAAGAATGTTGGCCACGATCGTGCTGGAGCAACGTTCGTAGTACATACATTGCCGGATGAGTACATAATACGTATTGCTTTGAATTATCACATTACTGCGTCTGCGAGTGATTGAATTGCGAGCACGGTATGCACAAGGAAAAAAAATTTGTTAAAATTACCGTAGTCGTTTCAGTTGAACGAGTCCGTTATTCTTCGAGACATCGTAACTCGTTATCAAACCAAAAATCCCCGCAATCATCAGTGCGCTTTGTGCACAGCGGTGTATGACACGAATTCGATATCCGATTTTCAACCACCAAGTTCAAAACTTTTAGGTTTTTTTTTTTTTTTAAATAAGTCAGCTTCGGTTTTTATTTTTGAGCAGGTGAAGTTTTACCCAGGTATCGGTGACTTTATGTCGTCTTGTTGTTTTTCGCCATATTATGCGAGGCCCAGTTCAACGATGTTTTCCACGAATTGCAGAGAGCTTCGTCAAATTTACTTCTAAAGTGTTTTTGCGCCTCGCTCTCCGACATTTCGAGAACCTGTTAAAAGTAGTATATTTTTTCGTAAAAACGCTGTGTCTCGATGTAGAGATTTCGATAAGGATGCCGAGAACAGAGATGGGCAGCTGACGTTAATTTTAAATGCGCACATTAATTTATATTTTCGTAATTATTGTATAAAACTCTTTTACATGAAACATAATTTTGGAGAAAAAAAAAATTTTTAATAAATAAAAAGCAAATTAACGAGCATCGTGTAACGATAAAAATAACAAACGGCAAAAATTTTGCTCCGTAAAATAATTAATAATAAATAAATCGTGTGATAAATAAACAAAAAGTGCGTATTTCAAAATAACGAAATATGACCATCGCGTCATTCAAAGAAATTCCTGCGAGACTAATCGATAAAACGTACCAGGGTGTCCCTCAAATAGTTAAGATCCTTTTCAGAGGAGAGTTCCGGAAGTCCTGTAGAGATCATCATCGCGAAAAGAGAAAGTATGAGACCACCGTGGCGTCTGAGAACGAGGAAGGCTTGCTCGCAGTAACTCTGAAAGCGCTGAAATTCTACCGCCTGGCCTTTCTTCGTTTGGCCCTTGTTTATCACGTGAACGAAATCATTGGTCAATACGAAAGGCACTCGTTCCCGTCTGAATCCAAACTTCTCCTTAAAATGACCTAGAATGTGACCAAAGTCTACGTGAAACAATTGACCAGATTTTTTGACCATTATATTGTCAGAATGTCTGTCAGCGATTCCAAGGACATATGTCGCGACGCAGTAACCGGCGCAACTCAGGGTAAACTCTTCGATAGCTTTATTCAACGCGGCGTCCGTGTGATTATGATCTTTTAGCCAGGCAAGCAGAGATCCACGTCTGTGAAAATCGGAAAATTTTTTATAAAAAATTCATTACAAGGAGTAAAACGTAACTGGAGCCCGGAGTAACTAAGGGCGTTGCCGATGTACCTGAAAGCCGCCGTAGCCGAAAACATTCCTTTTTCCTTCTGAATATTAGCTATCGTCTCGGCGTTTAAAACAACCTCGATCATTCCTACTCTATTCTCCGTAGAAATACAGCGATAAGGATTCATGCGCAAATCCAATCCCTCTCTTTTCCACAACTTATCCATTATTCTCAACATCTGTAGCGTGAGCATGTCCTGTCTGAGATCGTCGCCGTGTTTAAGAATCAGATAAATATCGTCGCCGAATGTATCGTTGTTCTCGAAAACCATCCAAAGTGGTCGCATTTTACTATCCATAACACGACTCTTCTCGATTCTGAAAGGGCAAATTGAAACGGAAATTTAAGTAACCAACTTGACTCGAGGGCAAAGCCCGAAAGTGTGTGGTTCTTACTGAAACATATCGATGAGATAATGCGAAAAGGGCCTAAGTGCCAGTAGGGTCGACGAGTGTCACGATGATTAAAACCCTATTCTAACTCACGTGTTGAAAAATAACTTTATCTATAATGCCAGAACCTTATACTCCATTTTGGCGCTTACGCACTTCTTGTATTATATTTTCGAATGATTGTAACACGTGGGCCACTCTCGCCCTTCAGACATTAGCCGCCGATATAGTTGCTGCAACATACTTTACGCGTTTCCATCGAAAGCTAGGATCTAAAGGGTTAAGCACGTTCGACAATGCCTCCTGGCAATGCGGCTCTTGGATATAATCGTGAAGACCTTGGAGCGCTGCTTTTCGATCTTTTCGCTGTTTTACTTGCTCGGAAGCTGTTCTCAGCTTATCCAAGCATTCCATTTGCTTGAAAAGTACTCGCATGTGTTGTTGACTACCCCGGCAATAAGCTTCGAGTATCAGACCGAAGCGGACTGACACAGCGCCAACATGCATCTCCGATCTATCATACGAGAATGATAACGATAACGCCGTTAATAAAAAAACATAATTATTATATAGTATAAAGCTATCGAAAAGCGTACCTCAAATGCCAGAACAAAAAGTGTCCTATCCTCTGATTGTTGAGTGCCCGCCTCAACAAAAATTCCGTGAGATCGCACGAGAGGTAGTTCTCGTGTTTAAGAGCCTGTACCAATTGCAAAAGAAATAGACTAAGATCCTCGTCAGTCACATCTTTGAGGCATCGAACGGCAAAACTTCGGACTGTTTGATCAGCGTACGCGTAGTCCAATAACTCAAGAGCTCTTTCGACCGGTAGCTTGGGCCATTGTTGTACGATTGCAGTAGCCTCAGCGACTTCCCTAATCCGACGAAAATCCGACATATTGCAGTATCCGTCGATGGCATTATCGCCTTGAATTCACGACCAGTTAACTCCTTGAGTGTCGATATATCGATTTTGACGCATATATTTATCGATATATGCGTCAGGAACACTCAAGTGGTTAAGAAATAAAAGCATGTTAGAAACCTGTGGTCGTTCCACTCGACACAGTGAAGCAGTTTGGCGAGTAACGTCGGTATCTCTTCGAGACAATGACGTCTCAGAGTCCACATTGTCTTCCTTTCCTGTTCGTGAAGCTCGTGAAGAGGATCTCTGTCCGCAAGGTGTCGCAGCTGTTCCAGCTGCTGGAGTGTATTTGTCTCGGACTCTTGATTCGGTTCTTCCTCCGACATTCGCTCCTCGGACGATTCGCCGAGTTTTACAGCATACTCGCCGACCTTTTCCGGAGAGGGATACAGCACTGATTTATCTTTTCCGTAACTGTAACAGAAAGAAGAAAACATTACAGAGATTTCATAACGTTGTGCCGTAGCTCATTACGGGTAACGCGAAATTATTGCTCCAAACATATTCTTTTAAGGTGATGTGCTGGATGACGTTTGTCTCTCTCTGATGCGAGAGAGTAAGCATAATAGTCTAATTGCCAATTTTCACGTTACCGTTGATTTTTCGGATAAAAGACGAAAACGGCGAGTTGCAAAATAGTGAAAACGAGTACATTCTCCCGTTTCTTTATCCGAAAGATCCATCGGCATAGAAATTCGCAATGGGAATATTTCGATACTTATCTCGCACGTATAGCGAGATCTGCATTTTTCTCTTACTTGGTTTTTACTGCCAAGCAACATATTTATGCTGAAAAAAGAAATGAATAATTAACTCACCTTGGAAAGGTGAGCATGAGGGCGGCAGCCCGGTCTATGTGAGGATTCGACACGACCGTGCCGAGCGAATGCAGCAAGTCTTCGTTCTGCATATCCTCAGCGTAAGTCCACGTGTACAGTGTCATTGCACCAGTTTTCAGCTGAGACTTAAAGTCGTATATCGTCGTGTTTGCCCAACACAACGGATTAATAAAGTAATCTTGCTTCGAGTCTTTGACCAGTCTTCTGCTCTTCAGGCCTTTTGCAGTCTTGCTTATCTCATATAGTACAAAGCACAGCCGTGCCATTCGCGGTATATCGCAAACTTTTATATCGAATCTCAATGTCTCCTCCCACTCGCAACTACCATCCGGATTTACTATTTTTTCTTTGGTTTTCTTACTTTCGCAGAGCGATTTCCCGCCGTGAAATAAGCCAGCTTGCAATCCAATCTTGAAAAATTCAACAATATTGTTAATCACAATTTAAAGTTAATTTCATCTCACGGATTTCTCTTTTTCACAAATATAAATAAATTCGTTAATGACATTGTTATTTGATGACGTAATAGAATATTTAAATACATAAAATATGAAAATAGATCAAAACGCTTTCAGACATTATAATCGAAAACAAAAACTATAATTCAATCTGCTCAGAGACAATTGATGTTTGAAAAGAAAATTAAATTTGATTCAATTCCTGAGTAGATAGACCAAGTGAAAGCATATTTGCTTTTGTCTAAAATATTAACCGGCTGTCAGTAAATTGAATTACAGTTTCTGTTATCGATTATAGTTTCTAACGTTCTGTCACATCGCAATATTCATTATTCCAGTCTAGTTGTAAGAAAGGGTAATTGATTAGGAAAGAAAAAAAAAACCAGAAACGATAAATATTTTATTACCTCTACTGTTCGATGAGCAGCATCACAATTGAGTCGTGAAATTCCATTAACATTGAACACGAATAGATCGTCAATTTTCCAAGCGGATATGTGTTTGCCTTTCTTGCGTAGCGTTAAAGTTGAAAAAGACGGCCGCGCACGCTTCAATGTCTCCAATTCCGGATTGTCGAAAAGATTGTCCCGATCGACGGTAACACTGTCTACGCTTAGTGTTACCAGGATTGGGGTCATATCTCTCGCTAGACAGTCTTGTATATAACTGAATTGTATAAGTGGAAAATCTCCAATGAGATATTCTTCTTGACCGCAAACTTTCAGCGTAAAATCGCTCGGTCTTTCTCCTTTCGACATCAACGTATTTGCCCTCTTATTAAGGATTAGCACCAGTAATTGATGTGGCGTTGTGTCGTGAGATATTTGAAAGGTGAATGTCGTCTGCAATTAAATAAATACAAGTGTAATTAGCATCCTCATGTAATATCTGCAATAGGAATATCAATTATGTATTTACTTATATTTATATTTAGAGAATTAGAATTATATTTATATTAAAAGAGAAACAACAAAAAAGATAAACAGTTTTATCGTATAAAATATCAAAATCGCGACTATCGTAATAACAAAATGAAAATATAATACCTAGAACACTTATTAAAGAGGATAAGACTTTTAGTTAATACAACATTGAACCCTTTATAAGTCACAAAAATGTCCCCACTCATCGTCTCTATCGTAACAACGCATTATTCCCACTCTGCTCTTCATAGACCCATTCTGGGAGGGTTTTGAGCGGTATGACTTATAAAGGGTTTAAACATGCGTTTTATATGTTTTAATTTAGTAATAACGGGTACCCAAGTAATACAAAATGGCAATTTTCAAACATTTATCTATCTCGTATACAAATGTATGTCCGAATGATATCTTTTTTTTATCTTAACATTTAGACATCGTTAATGCGATGTGACATTCCAACAAAAGTACCATATTTGAGGCATCGTTGCGTAACAGCCTTTTCTATTCTCTCAGAGACTTTAATAAAAGTTATCATTCGAGCGGACATTTCTTATACTGTTTTGTGATCTAAATGTAAAACTTTTCCCAAATCATCATTTTGCGCTACTTGTTATGCATTTTGTGTACAAAACGCATAACTTTTTGAAAATTTTCATCCAGCGTTACTTTGGGTAGAGGCGCGAACGAACCTTCCCTGCATGTCCAAAGATAGTGACATCGGATTTCTACATTATCAACAGAGGACAAACCACGCGATACACACACACAACGCGCGCGCGCGCACGCTCATACACGAATCACAAGGTATATACATATCAACATATATATATAGGTATCCGTATGAAGGAAGCAGCGTGACCACCGATTCGAATGACGGTTAGACGCCAACGAAATTTAAATCCTACAACAATAGCACAAGTTAGAATTTCAAGATGATCGTTCTAGAAACTTGACGAGTTCAACTGGTATTTTGGGAATTAAATGTTGATAACGTAAGTCGAAGAGTGTAATACATCTAGAGCGTTCGACCTCGTAAAACAATATCATTAGTAGTGTATAACGGGATATATAACCTCCGCAATATGACTTCGTTCCGATGTGACGAAGAAATATTAAGAACGGAAGATGAATTCCCGGAGAATGTTGTTGAACTCAAGACACAGATATCTAAGTTGTCTGTGGAAAATGAGAAGTGCAGACAAGAGCTGCACGAGCTGCAACGCAAGTTCAAGACCAGTTTGACTATGCAATCGGAGCTTGCAGAGTTAAACGAAGCTCTGGAACACTCTCTGAAGCAGCACAAAGCTGCAAAGAATAGAAGGACTCACGAGATGGTGGACAAGTGAGTCTAATCGAATATAATCAACATTTTCTAGCTATAGAGTTCAGATGCTAATTTTTCTTATTACGCTATTGTCAACAGGCAAGTCGCACAAATAAAATTATTGCAAGAGCAACTAGAAGAGACTGAGGCTGAATTGGCTAGAAAGTTAAAGGAAAACCAAGATTTGCTTGAAACGAAAAGAGTTAACGATGAAAAGTTGTTTGCTTTGCATCAGGCGGAATCATCTAGGTGTTCGGAGGAGAATTCTGGAATCTTTAAATGCCAAATCGAAATGCTTACAGAATTATTGGAGCAAGAAGCAGACAGTCGCAAACTCCTTGAATCAGATGCAGAAATTGCGCAAAGAGAATTTAATGAATTGAGAGAAATTCTTGCAGTAAGAACTTTCTAGAAATGATTAATGCCGACCGAGTTGTAATTGAATTTTTATTTAAATGTATACTATTCTTCAGGCAACAAAGGGACAACTAGCTGAAAGAGATCAAGTTTTAGAATCAACTAGAGAAGAATTGTCGTATTATAGAATGGAATTGGAATCTTTAAAAACAGCTCCTGTGACTGAGACGTGCAAAGGTAAATATTAAAGATGGTCATCTCTAGTGTGAAATACATACTTTTTATCTGTTTTTTGAATATTTTATTGTTAATTGTATTTATAAAAGTTACTTATGTGATATATGTCTGCAGGTTTAAACGTCTATGTTATTTAAAAATGATTTTTCCACTTAATTTAACAGCTGATTGATGCTTCTGTACCTTATAACGTTGTTACGGGTGCTTTTCACGATTTTTAGGAAATTCCTTGTTCGCCGAAGTCGAAGATAGACGAAGAATGACTCTCGAACAAATGACCTCCTTGCGAAATAGTTATCTAGATGCAAAGCGATCGTTCCACGCAAAAGAAGCAGAGATTAAGGCACTAAAAGCCGAACGAGCGATGTTGCTTCGAAAGTGGGAAGACGATACCATTGAGAAAATACAACAAGACGCCAGTTTGTGTGACGTATACAAAGCCCGAATCGCTGAGTTAGAGAGACAACTGAAAGATGAAAGAAAGAAGCCGCAACAAACAGCAAAGAGGCAGCAAACACCGGATACCAATTTTACGTTAGTATAGCATGTTCGTTTGGTATATCATGGCTGCTTCGCTTATGCTATCGCAATAATTAATTTTTTTATTTTCATCATTTTAATAAACAACTCAGCTTTTTGCAATCTCTCGTGGATACGAAAAAGAAAGAAGTCGAGGAATTACGTGCCAAAATCGAGAATGATTCCATAAAAGCACTTTTAGAAGAAGAGACAAAACACAAAATTGGAAGACAACTGAGATACTGGAGATACAGAGCCATGTCCGGCGAGGTATTTTTCTTTTTCTCTTCTCCAATAGAATTTCAATCCACCAATTTCGATATTTCGTTATTTGGTTCTTCTTTATAGGCGCAATTGTTTTCTATCAAGAATCGTTTAGAGTCTGATCCATCGAGCTCGAACGTGGAGATATTGGCTACAATCGAATCTTGTCTGAAAGCAAAGCAGATCGAATCATCGACGGAAGCAGAAAATTGGATTAGCGTCGAAGCTAGTTATCGAGAAGCGGCGATCGCCAATCAAACTGTGCATACACTCGAAAGTTTGATGAATATTCCGAAAACATTTAATTCGTATGCGATGGATGCTACCTCAACGAGTGTCCAGGATATGGATGAAACGGTTCCCCAAACGGGAACCAGATGTCTATCAACTGCTCGAGGGATTTCGACTGTGGAACAGGAGACAATCGTGGCTTCGCCCCCAACAATCGAGGAGAACATAAAAACATTAAAAACCATTTCCTCGGTGAAGATAGAACGTCAAGAGACGAGCGACATAAGAGAAAAAGCTTCAGACGCGAAATCGACCAACTATAAGGAAGATCACAGCGAAAAGTCTGATTGTAGCATTTCTGTAGCGCCAATGTTAAAATCAGTCCTCGCCACTTCCAAAGCACAGCAGAATCTGGGTACGAATGTCTTGATTAAAGAAACGAATGAGAGAGATAAAAAGACGCTGAGATTCACGGAGGACACGATAGATCCGCCGAGCAAGCCGTTGAAAAAACAAATGTCCGGCAAACCGCAATATCCAATAATATTTATATCTTGCAACAAAACTAAAATTTAATATAAATCAACGTTTACTAAATCCATCGATGTATAACGAACATCCGCGAATTTAAAAATAATAATTTTTTCATATTTTTAATAATTACCAAGAAATTTCTTTAACTTACCTCGGTATTTTCGAACTTGGTGACGAGGACGAAATTTCCATCTTTAAGACGAAATTCAATGTTTTTAGGTACAGCTGGCGTCGGAGCTAATCTGGAAGGATACTGGTAGTGTACTTTCTCAGTCCAAAGTTGCTTTTGTCTGCTGAGAGCAATGTCGTCTCCGAGGACTCTCATTTTCCATCGAAAGTCGTTGACTTCAGAATTTTTTAACGCTGCAAATTCATGGAGACCCTTTCCGATCAGTAGACCTATCTGAGAGTCGAGGTTCCTGTCACCCTTTACCCCCTCTCGCTCTATTAGTTTCAACACGGAACAGAAAGGTTTTATGTCACAAAGACGTCTGCTCTCGTCACGCAACTCTTCTGCCTCCGCGTTGGAGTTGATGCAGGAAAAGACGTACGAATGTGCATCACGGAGAGTTCCGTGAAGCGGATATTTGCTTGCCTCGTCCCACACATCCTGTAGAAAATGAAAAAAAATTTGTAAAGGTCATGGATTCGTCATGCACATAAGCTCAATTTTATTACCTCTTTGATTTCCGCAAGAGTGGTGTTTCGATTGATCTCCAATGGAATTACAACGCCATTGGGCATGAGGCAAGTCAGCTCGACAACCTCCGTCGGTGCCTTTGCCCAAAAGTCGTAAGTGTAAGCGCTCGGTATATGAACCATTGTGGTAGATAATAACGTAAGCACGATCCGTTGCTCCGGAAAAATCTTCCAACGATGTTAATGACTCAGTCACCTTCTGACAACACCCACACCTTAAAAAACTAAAAGCTCGCTGTCTTGTAGAACACCACGACGGCCGCGTAATAGTTTTGAACTGTTCATTGATACGCGCCGATTATCACGATTCTTATACATTGTGTAACAATAATAAACACGTAGAAGTCAGTCGGATTAAAAAAAAATGTACGTCGCTCAATTCTTTGTTGAGTTTTTCAATGACCAATCGCCAAAGCGGTTAATGACCGCAATGCTCGACGCATCCGAACACATCACACACTCCGCGTACCTTCGCTTTGTCGTCAACTCGGAGACTATTAAAAAACGAGCAGTTCGACAGAAATCCGGAACGTCACGGGGTTATAATGCGAATAATCATCATCCACTACACGCAATAACAACACTGGTCCGCCATTATTTGTTTCGTTCGATGTGTAGACAGTTAGCCAGTCGCGAGCGGTGTAAGCGCGCATGTGTGTGACCGTAGAGTTAAGACGGAGGGAAGTCAGGTTAGTCGATAGATCGATAATCGATATTATCATATTCAAAAATAGTTTATTAGAAATATCGAAGAAAGAGAAGAGAAATTAAAAGTACAATAATAGGGAAAGAGCATATCCGTTACGCTCACGTCCGCTAGAAAATTGAAAGAGCATGTAATGAGCTAGTGAGAAAACAAGATGGCGATGTGAGCTCGTTTCGTTCCGTTATACGTATAACTAAAGAGGTATAAAGCGTTACCGAGTGAGCAGTGTCGAGGAATTCAATGTCGCTTTCAATATTCAAAGTTCGGTAGACCAGTGTCCAGGTCCTCGGGACGATAAGTCAAATAGGGTTTTCCACTGGTGCACTGAAAGTAAACCGTGTCCAGTTCTATGAATTCGAGCAAGTGAGATAAGTATACACTCATGTTAGAGCATGCATGTACTATATCTTTGCATGTTAAAACGAGCACGCAGCTTTAACTATGAAAAGCGCTATGATAAGGTAATCTTTCACAGCATATTTAGTCAAATAACAATACATCGTTAGATAAATGAAAATAACGATATTGCAACGTACAAATAACTAGAACAATAGAAACTATGATTTTACCCGTATGAATGAATCATATACAACTAGTCATTAATCATGACTGTAGTGCAGTAATATTCGGTTTTATCGTCCAGGTAACAATTTTAATAACGTACATACATACATACATACATACATATAGTGATGTAAAATGGAAAATACCTCATGAAGGTATTTCTGGATACCTCAACGCCACGTAACCGAATTTCTCGAACCCGAAATCCCGCAGTCCCGCAAAAATCAAGGTACGCGTACCGACGTGTAACGTCGCTAACCTCGCCAACTAAGCGTCAAAATGCAAAATAAAAAAGCAATTGATCTATCAATCGGATCATAGAATATTTGCTTTAGCCTGATCTGTGCGAACGTAAAAATACTTGGCACCGCCGATTCGGCGTAATTATGGACAAAACAGGTAGGCCTGACAGCTTTGTGATATGCGGACGATCCGAATAGGTTTCAGTATATGTCCGATTCAAACCAACCAACTAAAACTCGAACCAAAACTGTGGACACGATTTAACAATTTTCACTGTGACGTTTTTAATTCGGATCAGATTTTGTTACGTGTAGTAGAAATACAATTAGAGAGGAAGCAAACGGTATCGTCATTCGAGTAAACGATCAGAAGATATATTCCGGTTAATTCGGTTTTCTTCGATTTTCTCAACTCCTGTTGGAGATATCGCAAATCCACGGCCAGATTCGTGATCAGCGCGACGAAATAAATCAGATAGGGTCCATGGGAAGTGCGAAATATATAAATATTCGATTTCGCGTTTTTCTCGGCTCCTGTGGGAGATAGAGCGAAAAGGGGCTTAATACAGGATCCTTGATTTCCCCTGATTTTGGTAGTCGTAAAAAAGGTCATAACTTTTGAATCGTCCTAACGATCCTTAAAATTCTTTTTGCATTCGAAAGAGCACAGAAAAACAAAGAAAATGCGACTAGGCTCATCCCGATATTTCAATTTTTCGATCCGAGAGCGCAGATTGTGTGTCACCTCCAAAATAACATTTTTCACCTGAATAAAAATTCGATTATCTTTCGCAAAAAAATTGAAAAAAATTATTCTACGGTTCTAAATGCATGGAAATTGATGTATTATCAAGCCTTGTTCGTTAGAAAGTCAAAGCGCAGCGGAAACAGTCGCTATGATAGAGAAAACGATCGATATCGTGATTTTTGTAAACGTAAAGCAGGTGGTTTTCGGTTAATTCGGTTTTTTGCGATTTTCTCAGCTCCTGTTGGAGATATCGCAAATCCACGGCCAGATTCGTGATCAGCGCGACGAAATACATCAGATAACGTCCATCCCATGTGGGAAATATCCCAAAAATCGTTTTTCGCGTTTTTCTCGGCTCCTGTGGAAGATAGAGCGAAAAGGGGCTTAATACAGGATCCTTGATTTCCCCTGATTTTGGTAGTCGTAAAAAAGGTCATAACTTTTGACTCGTCCGACCGATCCTTAAAATTCTTTTTGCATTCGAAAGAGCACAGAAAAACAAAGAAAATGCGACTAGGCTCATCCCGATATTTCAATTTTTCGATCTGAGAGCGCAGATTGTGTGTCACCTCCAAAATAACATTTTTCACCTGACTAAAAATTCGATTATCTTTCGCAAAAAAATTGAAAAAAATTATTCTACGGTTCTAAATGCATGGAAATTGATGTATTATCAAGCCTTGTTCGTTAGAAAGTCAAAGCGCAGCGGAAACAGTCGCTATGATAGAAAAAACGATCGATATCGTGATTTTTGTAAACGTAAAGCAGGTGGTTTTCGGTTAATTCGGTTTTTTGCGATTTTCTCAGCTCCTGTTGGAGATATCGCAAATCCACGGCCAGATTCGTGATCAGCGCGACGAAATACATCAGATAACGTCCATCCCATGTGGGAAATATCCCAAAAATCGTTTTTCGCGTTTTTCTCGGCTCCTGTGGAAGATAGAGCGAAAAGGGGCTTAATACAGGATCCTTGATTTCCCCTGATTTTGGTAGTCGTAAGAAAGGTCATAACTTTTGACTCGTCCGACCGATCCTTAAAATTCTTTTTGCATTCGAAAGAGCACAGAAAAACAAAGAAAATGCGACTAGGCTCATCCCGATATTTCAATTTTTCGATCTGAGAGCGCAGATTGTGTGTCACCTCCAAAATAACATTTTTCACCTGACTAAAAATTCGATTATCTTTCGCAAAAAAATTGAAAAAAATTATTCTACGGTTCTAAATGCATGGAAATTGATGTATTATCAAGCCTTGTTCGTTAGAAAGTCAAAGCGCAGCGGAAACAGTCGCTATGATAGAGAAAACGATCGATATCGTGATTTTTGTAAACGTAAAGCAGGTGGTTTTCGGTTAATTCGGTTTTTTGCGATTTTCTCAGCTCCTGTTGGAGATATCGCAAATCCACGGCCAGATTCGTGATCAGCGCGACGAAATACATCAGATAACGTCCATCCCATGTGGGAAATATCCCAAAAATCGTTTTTCGCGTTTTTCTCGGCTCCTGTGGAAGATAGAGCGAAAAGGGGCTTAATACAGGATCCTTGATTTCCCCTGATTTTGGTAGTCGTAAGAAAGGTCATAACTTTTGACTCGTCCGACCGATCCTTAAAATTCTTTTTGCATTCGAAAGAGCACAGAAAAACAAAGAAAATGCGACTAGGCTCATCCCGATATTTCAATTTTTCGATCTGAGAGCGCAGATTGTGTGTCACCTCCAAAATAACATTTTTCACCTGACTAAAAATTCGATTATCTTTCGCAAAAAAATTGAAAAAAATTATTCTACGGTTCTCAATGCATGGAAATTGATGTATTATCAAGCCTTGTTCGTTAGAAAGTCAAAGCGCAGCGGAAACAGTCGCTATGACAGAGAAAACGATCGATATCGTGATTTTTGTAAACGTAAAGCAGGTGGTTTTCGGTTAATTCGGTTTTTTGCGATTTTCTCAGCTCCTGTTGGAGATATCGCAAATCCACGGCCAGATTCGTGATCAGCGCGACGAAATACATCAGATAACGTCCATCCCATGTGGGAAATATCCCAAAAATCGTTTTTCGCGTTTTTCTCGGCTCCTGTGGAAGATAGAGCGAAAAGGGGCTTAATACAGGATCCTTGATTTCCCCTGATTTTGGTAGTCGTAAGAAAGGTCATAACTTTTGACTCGTCCGACCGATCCTTAAAATTCTTTTTGCATTCGAAAGAGCACAGAAAAACAAAGAAAATGCGACTAGGCTCATCCCGATATTTCAATTTTTCGATCTGAGAGCGCAGATTGTGTGTCACCTCCAAAATAACATTTTTCACCTGACTAAAAATTCGATTATCTTTCGCAAAAAAATTGAAAAAAATTATTCTACGGTTCTAAATGCATGGAAATTGATGTATTATCAAGCCTTGTTCGTTAGAAAGTCAAAGCGCAGCGGAAACAGTCGCTATGATAGAGAAAACGATCGATATCGTGATTTTTGTAAACGTAAAGCAGGTGGTTTTCGGTTAATTCGGTTTTTTGCGATTTTCTCAGCTCCTGTTGGAGATATCGCAAATCCACGGCCAGATTCGTGATCAGCGCGACGAAATACATCAGATAACGTCCATCCCATGTGGGAAATATCCCAAAAATCGTTTTTCGCGTTTTTCTCGGCTCCTGTGGAAGATAGAGCGAAAAGGGGCTTAATACAGGATCCTTGATTTCCCCTGATTTTGGTAGTCGTAAAAAAGGTCATAACTTTTGACTCGTCCGACCGATCCTTAAAATTCTTTTTGCATTCGAAAGAGCACAGAAAAACAAAGAAAATGCGACTAGGCTCATCCCGATATTTCAATTTTTCGATCTGAGAGCGCAGATTGTGTGTCACCTCCAAAATAACATTTTTCACCTGACTAAAAATTCGATTATCTTTCGCAAAAAAATTGAAAAAAATTATTCTACGGTTCTAAATGCATGGAAATTGATGTATTATCAAGCCTTGTTCGTTAGAAAGTCAAAGCGCAGCGGAAACAGTCGCTATGATAGAGAAAACGATCGATATCGTGATTTTTGTAAACGTAAAGCAGGTGGTTTTCGGTTAATTCGGTTTTTTGCGATTTTCTCAGCTCCTGTTGGAGATATCGCAAATCCACGGCCAGATTCGTGATCAGCGCGACGAAATACATCAGATAACGTCCATCCCATGTGGGAAATATCCCAAAAATCGTTTTTCGCGTTTTTCTCGGCTCCTGTGGAAGATAGAGCGAAAAGGGGCTTAATACAGGATCCTTGATTTCCCCTGATTTTGGTAGTCGTAAGAAAGGTCATAACTTTTGACTCGTCCGACCGATCCTTAAAATTCTTTTTGCATTCGAAAGAGCACAGAAAAACAAAGAAAATGCGACTAGGCTCATCCCGATATTTCAATTTTTCGATCTGAGAGCGCAGATTGTGTGTCACCTCCAAAATAACATTTTTCACCTGACTAAAAATTCGATTATCTTTCGCAAAAAAATTGAAAAAAATTATTCTACGGTTCTAAATGCATGGAAATTGATGTATTATCAAGCCTTGTTCGTTAGAAAGTCAAAGCGCAGCGGAAACAGTCGCTATGACAGAGAAAACGATCGATATCGTGATTTTTGTAAACGTAAAGCAGGTGGTTTTCGGTTAATTCGGTTTTTTGCGATTTTCTCAGCTCCTGTTGGAGATATCGCAAATCCACGGCCAGATTCGTGATCAGCGCGACGAAATACATCAGATAACGTCCATCCCATGTGGGAAATATCCCAAAAATCGTTTTTCGCGTTTTTCTCGGCTCCTGTCGGAGATAGAGCAAAAAGGGGCTTAATACAGTATCATTGATTTCCCCTAATTTTCGTAGTCGTAAAAAAGGTCATAACTTTTGAATCGTCCGACCGATCCTTAAAATTCTTTTTGCATTCGAAAGAGCACAGAAAAATAAAGAAAATGCGACTAGGCTCATCCCGATATTTCAATTTTTCGATCCGAGAGCGCAGATTGTGTGTCACCTCCAAAATAACATTTTTCACCTGAATAAAAATTCGATTATCTTTCGCAAAAAAATTGGAAAAAATTATTCTACGGTTCTAAATGCATGGAAATTGATGTATTATCAAGCCTTGTTCGTGAGAAAGTCAAAGCGCAGCGGAAACAGTCGCTATGACAGAGAAAACGATCGATATCGTGATTTTTGTAAACGTAAAGCAGGTGGTTTTCGGTTAATTCGGTTTTTTGCGATTTTCTCAGCTCCTGTTGGAGATATCGCAAATCCACGGCCAGATTCGTGATCAGCGCGATGAAATACATCAGATAACGTCCATCCTATGTGGGAAATATCCCAAAAATCGTTTTTCGCGTTTTTCTCGGCTCCTGTGGGAGATAGAGCGAAAAGGGGCTTAATACAGGATCCTTGATTACCCCTGATTTTGGTAGTCGTAAAAAAGGTCATAACTTTTGAATCGTCCGACCGATCCTTAAAATTCTTTTTGCATTCGAAAGAGCACAGAAAAACAAAGAAAATGCGACTAGGCTCATCCCGATATTTCAATTTTTCGATCTGAGAGCGCAGATTGTGTGTCACCTCCAAAATAACATTTTTCACCTGACTAAAAATTCGATTATCTTTCGCAAAAAAATTGAAAAAAATTATTCTACGGTTCTAAATGCATGGAAATTGATGTATTATCAAGCCTTGTTCGTTAGAAAGTCAAAGCGCAGCGGAAACAGTCGCTATGACAGAGAAAACGATCGATATCGTGATTTTTGTAAACGTAAAGCAGGTGGTTTTCGGTTAATTCGGTTTTTTGCGATTTTCTCAGCTCCTGTTGGAGATATCGCAAATCCACGGCCAGATTCGTGATCAGCGCGACGAAATACATCAGATAACGTCCATCCCATGTGGGAAATATCCCAAAAATCGTTTTTCGCGTTTTTCTCGGCTCCTGTGGGAGATAGAGCAAAAAGGGGCTTAATACAGTATCATTGATTTCCCCTAATTTTCGTAGTCGTAAAAAAGGTCATAACTTTTGAATCGTCCGACCGATCCTTAAAATTCTTTTTGCATTCGAAAGAGCACAGAAAAATAAAGAAAATGCGACTAGGCTCATCCCGATATTTCAATTTTTCGATCCGAGAGCGCAGATTGTGTGTCACCTCCAAAATAACATTTTTCACCTGAATAAAAATTCGATTATCTTTCGCAAAAAAATTGGAAAAAATTATTCTACGGTTCTAAATGCATGGAAATTGATGTATTATCAAGCCTTGTTCGTGAGAAAGTCAAAGCGCAGCGGAAACAGTCGCTATGACAGAGAAAACGATCGATATCGTGATTTTTGTAAACGTAAAGCAGGTGGTTTTCGGTTAATTCGGTTTTTTGCGATTTTCTCAGCTCCTGTTGGAGATATCGCAAATCCACGGCCAGATTCGTGATCAGCGCGATGAAATACATCAGATAACGTCCATCCTATGTGGGAAATATCCCAAAAATCGTTTTTCGCGTTTTTCTCGGCTCCTGTGGGAGATAGAGCGAAAAGGGGCTTAATACAGGATCCTTGATTACCCCTGATTTTGGTAGTCGTAAAAAAGGTCATAACTTTTGAATCGTCCGACCGATCCTTAAAATTCTTTTTGCATTCGAAAGAGCACAGAAAAACAAAGAAAATGCGACTAGGCTCATCCCGATATTTCAATTTTTCGATTCGAGAGCGCAGATTGTGTGTCACCTCCAAAATAACATTTTTCACCTGACTAAAATCTCGATTATCTTTCGCAAAAAAATTGAAAAAAATTATTCTACGGTTCTAAATGCATGGAAATTGATGTATTATCAAGCCTTGTTCGTTAGAAAGTCAAAGCGCAGCGGAAACAGTCGCTATGACAGAGAAAACGATCGATATCGTGATTTTTGTAAACGTAAAGCAGGTGGTTTTCGGTTAATTCGGTTTTTTGCGATTTTCTCAGCTCCTGTTGGAGATATCGCAAATCCACGGCCAGATTCGTGATCAGCGCGACGAAATACATCAGATAACGTCCATCCTATGTGGGAAATATCCCAAAAATCGTTTTTCGCGTTTTTCTCGGCTCCTGTGGGAGATAGAGCAAAAAGAGGCTTAATACAGTATCCTTGATTTCCCCTGATTTTGGTAGTCGTAAAAAAGGTCATAACTTTTGAATCGTCCGACCGATCCTTAAAATTCTTTTTGCATTCGAAAGAGCACAGAAAAAAAAAGAAAATGCGACTAGGCTCATCCCGATATTTCAATTTTTCGATCCGAGAGCGCAGATTGTGTGTCACCTCCAAAATAACATTTTTCACCTGAATAAAAATTCGATTATCTTTCGCAAAAAAATTGGAAAAAATTATTCTACGGTTCTAAATGCATGGAAATTGATGTATTATCAAGCCTTGTTCGTGAGAAAGTCAAAGCGCAGCGGAAACAGTGGCTATGACAGAGAAAACGATCGATATCGTGATTTTTGTAAACGTAAAGCAGGTGGTTTTCGGTTAATTCGGTTTTTTGCGATTTTCTCAGCTCCTGTTGGAGATATCGCAAATCCACGGCCAGATTCGTGATCAGCGCGATGAAATACATCAGATAACGTCCATCCTATGTGGGAAATATCCCAAAAATCGTTTTTCGCGTTTTTCTCGGCTCCTGTGGGAGATAGAGCGAAAAGGGGCTTAATACAGGATCCTTGATTACCCCTGATTTTGGTAGTCGTAAAAAAGGTCATAACTTTTGAATCGTCCGACCGATCCTTAAAATTCTTTTTGCATTCGAAAGAGCACAGAAAAACAAAGAAAATGCGACTAGGCTCATCCCGATATTTCAATTTTTCGATTCGAGAGCGCAGATTGTGTGTCACCTCCAAAATAACATTTTTCACCTGACTAAAATCTCGATTATCTTTCGCAAAAAAATTGAAAAAAATTATTCTACGGTTCTAAATGCATGGAAATTGATGTATTATCAAGCCTTGTTCGTTAGAAAGTCAAAGCGCAGCGGAAACAGTCGCTATGACAGAGAAAACGATCGATATCGTGATTTTTGTAAACGTAAAGCAGGTGGTTTTCGGTTAATTCGGTTTTTTGCGATTTTCTCAGCTCCTGTTGGAGATATCGCAAATCCACGGCCAGATTCGTGATCAGCGCGACGAAATACATCAGATAACGTCCATCCTATGTGGGAAATATCCCAAAAATCGTTTTTCGCGTTTTTCTCGGCTCCTGTGGGAGATAGAGCAAAAAGAGGCTTAATACAGTATCCTTGATTTCCCCTGATTTTGGTAGTCGTAAAAAAGGTCATAACTTTTGAATCGTCCGACCGATCCTTAAAATTCTTTTTGCATTCGAAAGAGCACAGAAAAAAAAAGAAAATGCGACTAGGCTCATCCCGATATTTCAATTTTTCGATCCGAGAGCGCAGATTGTGTGTCACCTCCAAAATAACATTTTTCACCTGAATAAAAATTCGATTATCTTTCGCAAAAAAATTGGAAAAAATTATTCTACGGTTCTAAATGCATGGAAATTGATGTATTATCAAGCCTTGTTCGTGAGAAAGTCAAAGCGCAGCGGAAACAGTCGCTATGACAGAGAAAACGATCGATATCGTGATTTTTGTAAACGTAAAGCAGGTGGTTTTCGGTTAATTCGGTTTTTTGCGATTTTCTCAGCTCCTGTTGGAGATATCGCAAATCCACGGCCAGATTCGTGATCAGCGCGATGAAATACATCAGATAACGTCCATCCTATGTGGGAAATATCCCAAAAATCGTTTTTCGCGTTTTTCTCGGCTCCTGTGGGAGATAGAGCGAAAAGGGGCTTAATACAGGATCCTTGATTACCCCTGATTTTGGTAGTCGTAAAAAAGGTCATAACTTTTGAATCGTCCGACCGATCCTTAAAATTCTTTTTGCATTCGAAAGAGCACAGAAAAACAAAGAAAATGCGACTAGGCTCATCCCGATATTTCAATTTTTCGATCTGAGAGCGCAGATTGTGTGTCACCTCCAAAATAACATTTTTCACCTGACTAAAAATTCGATTATCTTTCGCAAAAAAATTGAAAAAAATTATTCTACGGTTCTAAATGCATGGAAATTGATGTATTATCAAGCCTTGTTCGTTAGAAAGTCAAAGCGCAGCGGAAACAGTCGCTATGACAGAGAAAACGATCGATATCGTGATTTTTGTAAACGTAAAGCAGGTGGTTTTCGGTTAATTCGGTTTTTTGCGATTTTCTCAGCTCCTGTTGGAGATATCGCAAATCCACGGCCAGATTCGTGATCAGCGCGATGAAATACATCAGATAACGTCCATCCTATGTGGGAAATATCCCAAAAATCGTTTTTCGCGTTTTTCTCGGCTCCTGTGGGAGATAGAGCGAAAAAAGGCTTAATACAGGATCCTTGATTACCCCTGATTTTGGTAGTCGTAAAAAAGGTCATAACTTTTGAATCGTCCGACCGATCCTTAAAATTCTTTTTGCATTCGAAAGAGCACAGAAAAACAAAGAAAATGCGACTAGGCTCATCCCGATATTTCAATTTTTCGATCTGAGAGCGCAGATTGTGTGTCACCTCCAAAATAACATTTTTCACCTGACTAAAAATTCGATTATCTTTCGCAAAAAAATTGAAAAAAATTATTCTACGGTTCTAAATGCATGGAAATTGATGTATTATCAAGCCTTGTTCGTGAGAAAGTCAAAGCGCAGCGGAAACAGTCGCTATGACAGAGAAAACGATCGATATCGTGATTTTTGTAAACGTAAAGCAGGTGGTTTTCGGTTAATTCGGTTTTTTGCGATTTTCTCAGCTCCTGTTGGAGATATCGCAAATCCACGGCCAGATTCGTGATCAGCGCGATGAAATACATCAGATAACGTCCATCCTATGTGGGAAATATCCCAAAAATCGTTTTTCGCGTTTTTCTCGGCTCCTGTGGGAGATAGAGCGAAAAGGGGCTTAATACAGGATCCTTGATTACCCCTGATTTTGGTAGTCGTAAAAAAGGTCATAACTTTTGAATCGTCCGACCGATCCTTAAAATTCTTTTTGCATTCGAAAGAGCACAGAAAAACAAAGAAAATGCGACTAGGCTCATCCCGATATTTCAATTTTTCGATCTGAGAGCGCAGATTGTGTGTCACCTCCAAAATAACATTTTTCACCTGACTAAAAATTCGATTATCTTTCGCAAAAAAATTGAAAAAAATTATTCTACGGTTCTAAATGCATGGAAATTGATGTATTATCAAGCCTTGTTCGTTAGAAAGTCAAAGCGCAGCGGAAACAGTCGCTATGACAGAGAAAACGATCGATATCGTGATTTTTGTAAACGTAAAGCAGGTGGTTTTCGGTTAATTCGGTTTTTTGCGATTTTCTCAGCTCCTGTTGGAGATATCGCAAATCCACGGCCAGATTCGTGATCAGCGCGACGAAATACATCAGATAACGTCCATCCCATGTGGGAAATATCCCAAAAATCGTTTTTCGCGTTTTTCTCGGCTCCTGTGGGAGATAGAGCAAAAAGGGGCTTAATACAGTATCATTGATTTCCCCTAATTTTCGTAGTCGTAAAAAAGGTCATAACTTTTGAATCGTCCGACCGATCCTTAAAATTCTTTTTGCATTCGAAAGAGCACAGAAAAATAAAGAAAATGCGACTAGGCTCATCCCGATATTTCAATTTTTCGATCCGAGAGCGCAGATTGTGTGTCACCTCCAAAATAACATTTTTCACCTGAATAAAAATTCGATTATCTTTCGCAAAAAAATTGGAAAAAATTATTCTACGGTTCTAAATGCATGGAAATTGATGTATTATCAAGCCTTGTTCGTGAGAAAGTCAAAGCGCAGCGGAAACAGTCGCTATGACAGAGAAAACGATCGATATCGTGATTTTTGTAAACGTAAAGCAGGTGGTTTTCGGTTAATTCGGTTTTTTGCGATTTTCTCAGCTCCTGTTGGAGATATCGCAAATCCACGGCCAGATTCGTGATCAGCGCGATGAAATACATCAGATAACGTCCATCCTATGTGGGAAATATCCCAAAAATCGTTTTTCGCGTTTTTCTCGGCTCCTGTGGGAGATAGAGCGAAAAGGGGCTTAATACAGGATCCTTGATTACCCCTGATTTTGGTAGTCGTAAAAAAGGTCATAACTTTTGAATCGTCCGACCGATCCTTAAAATTCTTTTTGCATTCGAAAGAGCACAGAAAAACAAAGAAAATGCGACTAGGCTCATCCCGATATTTCAATTTTTCGATTCGAGAGCGCAGATTGTGTGTCACCTCCAAAATAACATTTTTCACCTGACTAAAATCTCGATTATCTTTCGCAAAAAAATTGAAAAAAATTATTCTACGGTTCTAAATGCATGGAAATTGATGTATTATCAAGCCTTGTTCGTTAGAAAGTCAAAGCGCAGCGGAAACAGTCGCTATGACAGAGAAAACGATCGATATCGTGATTTTTGTAAACGTAAAGCAGGTGGTTTTCGGTTAATTCGGTTTTTTGCGATTTTCTCAGCTCCTGTTGGAGATATCGCAAATCCACGGCCAGATTCGTGATCAGCGCGACGAAATACATCAGATAACGTCCATCCTATGTGGGAAATATCCCAAAAATCGTTTTTCGCGTTTTTCTCGGCTCCTGTGGGAGATAGAGCAAAAAGAGGCTTAATACAGTATCCTTGATTTCCCCTGATTTTGGTAGTCGTAAAAAAGGTCATAACTTTTGAATCGTCCGACCGATCCTTAAAATTCTTTTTGCATTCGAAAGAGCACAGAAAAAAAAAGAAAATGCGACTAGGCTCATCCCGATATTTCAATTTTTCGATCCGAGAGCGCAGATTGTGTGTCACCTCCAAAATAACATTTTTCACCTGAATAAAAATTCGATTATCTTTCGCAAAAAAATTGGAAAAAATTATTCTACGGTTCTAAATGCATGGAAATTGATGTATTATCAAGCCTTGTTCGTGAGAAAGTCAAAGCGCAGCGGAAACAGTGGCTATGACAGAGAAAACGATCGATATCGTGATTTTTGTAAACGTAAAGCAGGTGGTTTTCGGTTAATTCGGTTTTTTGCGATTTTCTCAGCTCCTGTTGGAGATATCGCAAATCCACGGCCAGATTCGTGATCAGCGCGATGAAATACATCAGATAACGTCCATCCTATGTGGGAAATATCCCAAAAATCGTTTTTCGCGTTTTTCTCGGCTCCTGTGGGAGATAGAGCGAAAAGGGGCTTAATACAGGATCCTTGATTACCCCTGATTTTGGTAGTCGTAAAAAAGGTCATAACTTTTGAATCGTCCGACCGATCCTTAAAATTCTTTTTGCATTCGAAAGAGCACAGAAAAACAAAGGAAATGCGACTAGGCTCATCCCGATATTTCAATTTTTCGATTCGAGAGCGCAGATTGTGTGTCACCTCCAAAATAACATTTTTCACCTGACTAAAATCTCGATTATCTTTCGCAAAAAAATTGAAAAAAATTATTCTACGGTTCTAAATGCATGGAAATTGATGTATTATCAAGCCTTGTTCGTTAGAAAGTCAAAGCGCAGCGGAAACAGTCGCTATGACAGAGAAAACGATCGATATCGTGATTTTTGTAAACGTAAAGCAGGTGGTTTTCGGTTAATTCGGTTTTTTGCGATTTTCTCAGCTCCTGTTGGAGATATCGCAAATCCACGGCCAGATTCGTGATCAGCGCGACGAAATACATCAGATAACGTCCATCCTATGTGGGAAATATCCCAAAAATCGTTTTTCGCGTTTTTCTCGGCTCCTGTGGGAGATAGAGCAAAAAGAGGCTTAATACAGTATCCTTGATTTCCCCTGATTTTGGTAGTCGTAAAAAAGGTCATAACTTTTGAATCGTCCGACCGATCCTTAAAATTCTTTTTGCATTCGAAAGAGCACAGAAAAAAAAAGAAAATGCGACTAGGCTCATCCCGATATTTCAATTTTTCGATCCGAGAGCGCAGATTGTGTGTCACCTCCAAAATAACATTTTTCACCTGAATAAAAATTCGATTATCTTTCGCAAAAAAATTGGAAAAAATTATTCTACGGTTCTAAATGCATGGAAATTGATGTATTATCAAGCCTTGTTCGTGAGAAAGTCAAAGCGCAGCGGAAACAGTCGCTATGACAGAGAAAACGATCGATATCGTGATTTTTGTAAACGTAAAGCAGGTGGTTTTCGGTTAATTCGGTTTTTTGCGATTTTCTCAGCTCCTGTTGGAGATATCGCAAATCCACGGCCAGATTCGTGATCAGCGCGATGAAATACATCAGATAACGTCCATCCTATGTGGGAAATATCCCAAAAATCGTTTTTCGCGTTTTTCTCGGCTCCTGTGGGAGATAGAGCGAAAAGGGGCTTAATACAGGATCCTTGATTACCCCTGATTTTGGTAGTCGTAAAAAAGGTCATAACTTTTGAATCGTCCGACCGATCCTTAAAATTCTTTTTGCATTCGAAAGAGCACAGAAAAACAAAGAAAATGCGACTAGGCTCATCCCGATATTTCAATTTTTCGATCCGAGAGCGCAGATTGTGTGTCACCTCCAAAATAACATTTTTCACCTGACTAAAATCTCGATTATCTTTCGCAAAAGAATTGAAAAAAATTATTCTACGGTTCTAAATGCATGGAAATTGATGTATTATCAAGCCTTGTTCGTTAGAAAGTCAAAGCGCAGCGGAAACAGTCGCTATGACAGAGAAAACGATCGATATCGTGATTTTTGTAAACGTAAAGCAGGTGGTTTTCGGTTAATTCGGTTTTTTGCGATTTTCTCAGCTCCTGTTGGAGATATCGCAAATCCACGGCCAGATTCGTGATCAGCGCGATGAAATACATCAGATAACGTCCATTCTATGTGGGAAATATCCCAAAAATCGTTTTTCGCGTTTTTCTCGGCTCCTGTGGGAGATAGAGCGAAAAGGGGCTTAATACAGGATCCTTGATTACCCCTGATTTTGGTAGTCGTAAAAAAGGTCATAACTTTTGAATCGTCCGACCGATCCTTAAAATTCTTTTTGCATTCGAAAGAGCACAGAAAAACAAAGAAAATGCGACTAGGCTCATCCCGATATTTCAATTTTTCGATTCGAGAGCGCAGATTGTGTGTCACCTCAAAATAACATTTTTCACCTGACTAAAATCTCGATTATCTTTCGCAAAAAAATTGAAAAAAATTATTCTACGGTTCTAAATGCATGGAAATTGATGTATTATCAAGCCTTGTTCGTTAGAAAGTCAAAGCGCAGCGGAAACAGTCGCTATGACAGAGAAAACGATCGATATCGTGATTTTTGTAAACGTAAAGCAGGTGGTTTTCGGTTAATTCGGTTTTTTGCGATTTTCTCGGCTCCTGTTGGAGATATCGCAAATCCACGGCCAGATTCGTGATCAGCGCGATGAAATACATCAGATAACGTCCATCCTATGTGGGAAATATCCCAAAAATCGTTTTTCGCGTTTTTCTCGGCTCCTGTGGGAGATAGAGCGAAAAGGGGCTTAATACAGGATCCTTGATTACCCCTGATTTTGGTAGTCGTAAAAAAGGTCATAACTTTTGAATCGTCCGACCGATCCTTAAAATTCTTTTTGCATTCGAAAGAGCACAGAAAAACAAAGAAAATGCGACTAGGCTCATCCCGATATTTCAATTTTTTGATCCGAGAGCGCAGATTGTGTGTCACCTCCAAAATAACATTTTTCACCTCACTAAAATCTCGATTATCTTTCGCAAAAAAATTGAAAAAAATTATTCTACGGTTCTAAATGCATGGAAATTGATGTATTATCAAGCCTTGTTCGTTAGAAAGTCAAAGCGCAGCGGAAACAGTCGCTATGACAGAGAAAACGATCGATATCGTGATTTTTGTAAACGTAAAGCAGGTGGTTTTCGGTTAATTCGGTTTTTTGCGATTTTCTCAGCTCCTGTTGGAGATATCGCAAATCCACGGCCAGATTCGTGATCAGCGCGACGAAATACATCAGATAACGTTTATCCTATGTGGGAAATATCCCAAAAATCGTTTTTCGCGTTTTTCTCGGCTCCTGTGGGAGATAGAGCGAAAAGGGGCTTAATACAGGATCCTTGATTACCCCTGATTTTAGTAGTCGTAAAAAAGGTCATAACTTTTGAATCGTCCGACCGATCCTTAAAATTCTTTTTGCATTCGAAAGAGCACAGAAAAACAAAGAAAATGCGACTAGGCTCATCCCGATATTTCAATTTTTCGATTCGAGAGCGCAGATTGTGTGTCACCTCCAAAATAACATTTTTCACCTGACTAAAATCTCGATTATCTTTCGCAAAAAAATTGAAAAAAATTATTCTACGGTTCTAAATGCATGGAAATTGATGTATTATCAAGCCTTGTTCGTTAGAAAGTCAAAGCGCAGCGGAAACAGTCGCTAGGACAGAGAAAACGATCGATATCGTGATTTTTGTAAACGTAAAGCAGGTGGTTTTCGGTTAATTCGGTTTTTTGCGATTTTCTCAGCTCCTGTTGGAGATATCGCAAATCCACGGCCAGATTCGTGATCAGCGCGATAAAATACATCAGATAACGTCCATCCTTTGTGGGAAATATCCCAAAAATCGTTTTTCGCGTTTTTCTCGGCTCCTGTGGGAGATAGAGCGAAAAGGGGCTTAATACAGGATCCTTGATTACCCCTGATTTTGGTAGTCGTAAAAAAGGTCATAACTTTTGAATCGTCCGACCGATCCTTAAAATTCTTTTTGCATTCGAAAGAGCACAGAAAAACAAAGAAAATGCGACTAGGCTCATCCCGATATTTCAATTTTTCGATTCGAGAGCGCAGATTGTGTGTCACCTCCAAAATAAAATTTTTCACCTGAATAAAAATTCGATTATCTTTCGCAAAAAAATTGAAAAAAATTATTCTACGGTTCTAAATGCATGGAAATTGATGTATCATCAAGCCTTGTTCGTTAGAAAGTCAAAGCGCAGCGGAAACAGTCGCTATGACAGAGAAAACGATCGATATCGTGATTTTTGTAAACGTAAAGCAGGTGGTTTTCGGTTAATTCGGTTTTTTGCGATTTTCTCAGCTCCTGTTGGAGATATCGCAAATCCACGGCCAGATTCGTGATCAGCGCGACGAAATACATCAGATAACGTCCATCCCATGTGGGAAATATCCCAAAAATCGTTTTTCGCGTTTTTCTCGGCTCCTGTGGGAGATAGAGCAAAAAGGGGCTTAATACAGTATCATTGATTTCCCCTAATTTTCGTAGTCGTAAAAAAAGTCATAACTTTTGAATCGTCCGACCGATCCTTAAAATTCTTTTTGCATTCGAAAGAGCACAGAAAAACAAAGAAAATGCGACTAGGCTCATCCCGATATTTCAATTTTTCGATTCGAGAGCGCAGATTGTGTGTCACCTCCAAAATAACATTTTTCACCTGACTAAAATCTCGATTATCTTTCGCAAAAAAATTGAAAAAAATTATTCTACGGTTCTAAATGCATGGAAATTGATGTATTATCAAGCCTTGTTCGTTAGAAAGTCAAAGCGCAGCGGAAACAGTCGCTATGACAGAGAAAACGATCGATATCGTGATTTTTGTAAACGTAAAGCAGGTGGTTTTCGGTTAATTCGGTTTTTTGCGATTTTCTCAGCTCCTGTTGGAGATATCGCAAATCCACGGCCAGATTCGTGATCAGCGCGACGAAATACATCAGATAACGTCCAACCTATGTGAGAAATATCCCAAAAATCGTTTTTCGCGTTTTTCTCGGCTCCTGTGGGAGATAGAGCAAAAAGGGTCTTAATACAGTATCCTTGATTTCCCCTGATTTTGGTAGTCGTAAAAAAGGTCATAACTTTTGAATCGTCCGACCGATCCTTAAAATTCTTTTTGCATTCGAAAGAGCACAGAAAAACAAAGAAAATGCGACTAGGCTCATCCCGATATTTCAATTTTTCGATCCGAGAGCGCAGATTGTGTGTCACCTCAAAAATAACATTTTTCACCTGACTAAAATCTCGATTATCTTTCGCAAAAAAATTGAAAAAAATTATTCTACGAGTCTAAATGCATGGAAATTGATGTATTATCAAGCCTTGTTCGTTAGAAAGTCAAAGCGCAGCGGAAACAGTCGCTATGACAGAGGAAACGATCGATATCGTGATTTTTGTAAACGTAAAGCATGTGGTTTTCGGTTAATTCGGTTTTTTGCGATTTTCTCAGCTCCTGTTGGAGATATCGCAAATCCACGGCCAGATTCGTGATCAGCGCGACGAAATACATCAGATAACGTCCATCCTATGTGGGAAATATCCCAAAAATCGTTTTTCGCGTTTTTCTCGGCTCCTGTGGGAGATAGAGCAAAAAGGGGCTTAATACAGTATCCTTGATTTCCCCTGATTTTGGTAGTCGTAAAAAAGGTCATAACTTTTGAATCGTCCGACCGATCCTTAAAATTCTTTTTGCATTCGAAAGAGCACAGAAAAAAAAAGAAAATGCGACTAGGCTCATCCCGATATTTCAATTTTTCGATCCGAGAGCGCAGATTGTGTGTCACCTCCAAAATAACATTTTTCACCTGACTAAAATCTCGATTATCTTTCGCAAAAAAATTGAAAAAAATTATTCTACGGTTCTAAATGCATGGAAATTGATGTATTATCAAGCCTTGTTCGTTAGAAAGTCAAAGCGCAGCGGAAACAGTCGCTATGACAGAGAAAACGATCGATATCGTGATTTTTGTAAACGTAAAGCAGGTGGTTTTCGGTTAATTCGGTTTTTTGCGATTTTCTCAGCTCCTGTTGGAGATATCGCAAATCCACGGCCAGATTCGTGATCAGCGCGACGAAATACATCAGATAACGTCCATCCCATGTGGGAAATATCCCAAAAATCGTTTTTCGCGTTTTTCTCGGCTCCTGTGGGAGATAGAGCAAAAAGGGGCTTAATACAGTATCATTGATTTCCCCTAATTTTCGTAGTCGTAAAAAAGGTCATAACTTTTGAATCGTCCGACCGATCCTTAAAATTCTTTTTGCATTCGAAAGAGCACAGAAAAACAAAGAAAATGCGACTAGGCTCATCCCGATATTTCAATTTTTCGATTCGAGAGCGCAGATTGTGTGTCACCTCCAAAATAACATTTATCACCTGACTAAAATCTCGATTATCTTTCGCAAAAAAATTGAAAAAAATTATTCTACGGTTCTAAATGCATGGAAATTGATGTATTATCAAGCCTTGTTCGTTAGAAAGTCAAAGCGCAGCGGAAACAGTCGCTATGACAGAGAAAACGATCGATATCGTGATTTTTGTAAACGTAAAGCAGGTGGTTTTCGGTTAATTCGGTTTTTTGCGATTTTCTCAGCTCCTGTTGGAGATATCGCAAATCCACGGCCAGATTCGTGATCAGCGCGACGAAATACATCAGATAACGTCCAACCTATGTGAGAAATATCCCAAAAATCGTTTTTCGCGTTTTTCTCGGCTCCTGTGGGAGATAGAGCAAAAAGGGTCTTAATACAGTATCCTTGATTTCCCCTGATTTTGGTAGTCGTAAAAAAGGTCATAACTTTTGAATCGTCCGACCGATCCTTAAAATTCTTTTTGCATTCGAAAGAGCACAGAAAAACAAAGAAAATGCGACTAGGCTCATCCCGATATTTCAATTTTTCGATCCGAGAGCGCAGATTGTGTGTCACCTCAAAAATAACATTTTTCACCTGACTAAAATCTCGATTATCTTTCGCAAAAAAATTGAAAAAAATTATTCTACGAGTCTAAATGCATGGAAATTGATGTATTATCAAGCCTTGTTCGTTAGAAAGTCAAAGCGCAGCGGAAACAGTCGCTATGACAGAGAAAACGATCGATATCGTGATTTTTGTAAACGTAAAGCATGTGGTTTTCGGTTAATTCGGTTTTTTGCGATTTTCTCAGCTCCTGTTGGAGATATCGCAAATCCACGGCCAGATTCGTGATCAGCGCGACGAAATACATCAGATAACGTCCATCCTATGTGGGAAATATCCCAAAAATCGTTTTTCGCGTTTTTCTCGGCTCCTGTGGGAGATAGAGCAAAAAGGGGCTTAATACAGTATCCTTGATTTCCCCTGATTTTGGTAGTCGTAAAAAAGGTCATAACTTTTGAATCGTCCGACCGATCCTTAAAATTCTTTTTGCATTCGAAAGAGCACAGAAAAAAAAAGAAAATGCGACTAGGCTCATCCCGATATTTCAATTTTTCGATCCGAGAGCGCAGATTGTGTGTCACCTCCAAAATAACATTTTTCACCTGACTAAAATCTCGATTATCTTTCGCAAAAAAATTGAAAAAAATTATTCTACGGTTCTAAATGCATGGAAATTGATGTATTATCAAGCCTTGTTCGTTAGAAAGTCAAAGCGCAGCGGAAACAGTCGCTATGACAGAGAAAACGATCGATATCGTGATTTTTGTAAACGTAAAGCAGGTGGTTTTCGGTTAATTCGGTTTTTTGCGATTTTCTCAGCTCCTGTTGGAGATATCGCAAATCCACGGCCAGATTCGTGATCAGCGCGACGAAATACATCAGATAACGTCCATCCCATGTGGGAAATATCCCAAAAATCGTTTTTCGCGTTTTTCTCGGCTCCTGTGGGAGATAGAGCAAAAAGGGGCTTAATACAGTATCATTGATTTCCCCTAATTTTCGTAGTCGTAAAAAAGGTCATAACTTTTGAATCGTCCGACCGATCCTTAAAATTCTTTTTGCATTCGAAAGAGCACAGAAAAACAAAGAAAATGCGACTAGGCTCATCCCGATATTTCAATTTTTCGATTCGAGAGCGCAGATTGTGTGTCACCTCCAAAATAACATTTATCACCTGACTAAAATCTCGATTATCTTTCGCAAAAAAATTGAAAAAAATTATTCTACGGTTCTAAATGCATGGAAATTGATGTATTATCAAGCCTTGTTCGTTAGAAAGTCAAAGCGCAGCGGAAACAGTCGCTATGACAGAGAAAACGATCGATATCGTGATTTTTGTAAACGTAAAGCAGGTGGTTTTCGGTTAATTCGGTTTTTTGCGATTTTCTCAGCTCCTGTTGGAGATATCGCAAATCCACGGCCAGATTCGTGATCAGCGCGACAAAATACATCAGATAACGTCCAACCTATGTGGGAAATATCCCAAAAATCGTTTTTCGCGTTTTTCTCGGCTCCTGTGGGAGATAGAGCAAAAAGGGGCTTAATACAGTATCCTTGATTTCCCCTGATTTTGGTAGTCGTAAAAAAGGTCATAACTTTTGAATCGTCCGACCGATCCTTAAAATTCTTTTTGCATTCGAAAGAGCACAGAAAAACAAAGAAAATGCGACTAGGCTCATCCCGATATTTCAATTTTTCGATCCGAGAGCGCAGATTGTGTGTCACCTCAAAAATAACATTTTTCACCTGACTAAAATCTCGATTATCTTTCGCAAAAAAATTGAAAAAAATTATTCTACGAGTCTAAATGCATGGAAATTGATGTATTATCAAGCCTTGTTCGTTAGAAAGTCAAAGCGCAGCGGAAACAGTCGCTATGACAGAGAAAACGATCGATATCGTGATTTTTGTAAACGTAAAGCAGGTGGTTTTCGGTTAATTCGGTTTTTTGCGATTTTCTCAGCTCCTGTTGGAGATATCGCAAATCCACGGCCAGATTCGTGATCAGCGCGACGAAATACATCAGATAACGTCCATCCCATGTGGGAAATATCCCAAAAATCGTTTTTCGCGTTTTTCTCGGCTCCTGTGGGAGATAGAGCAAAAAGGGGCTTAATACAGTATCATTGATTTCCCCTAATTTTCGTAGTCGTAAAAAAGGTCATAACTTTTGAATCGTCCGACCGATCCTTAAAATTCTTTTTGCATTCGAAAGAGCACAGAAAAACAAAGAAAATGCGACTAGGCTCATCCCGATATTTCAATTTTTCGATTCGAGAGCGCAGATTGTGTGTCACCTCCAAAATAACATTTATCACCTGACTAAAATCTCGATTATCTTTCGCAAAAAAATTGAAAAAAATTATTCTACGGTTCTAAATGCATGGAAATTGATGTATTATCAAGCCTTGTTCGTTAGAAAGTCAAAGCGCAGCGGAAACAGTCGCTATGACAGAGAAAACGATCGATATCGTGATTTTTGTAAACGTAAAGCAGGTGGTTTTCGGTTAATTCGGTTTTTTGCGATTTTCTCAGCTCCTGTTGGAGATATCGCAAATCCACGGCCAGATTCGTGATCAGCGCGACGAAATACATCAGATAACGTCCAACCTATGTGAGAAATATCCCAAAAATCGTTTTTCGCGTTTTTCTCGGCTCCTGTGGGAGATAGAGCAAAAAGGGGCTTAATACAGTATCCTTGATTTCCCCTGATTTTGGTAGTCGTAAAAAAGGTCATAACTTTTGAATCGTCCGACCGATCCTTAAAATTCTTTTTGCATTCGAAAGAGCACAGAAAAACAAAGAAAATGCGACTAGGCTCATCCCGATATTTCAATTTTTCGATCCGAGAGCGCAGATTGTGTGTCACCTCAAAAATAACATTTTTCACCTGACTAAAATCTCGATTATCTTTCGCAAAAAAATTGAAAAAAATTATTCTACGAGTCTAAATGCATGGAAATTGATGTATTATCAAGCCTTGTTCGTTAGAAAGTCAAAGCGCAGCGGAAACAGTCGCTATGACAGAGAAAACGATCGATATCGTGATTTTTGTAAACGTAAAGCATGTGGTTTTCGGTTAATTCGGTTTTTTGCGATTTTCTCAGCTCCTGTTGGAGATATCGCAAATCCACGGCCAGATTCGTGATCAGCGCGACGAAATACATCAGATAACGTCCATCCTATGTGGGAAATATCCCAAAAATCGTTTTTCGCGTTTTTCTCGGCTCCTGTGGGAGATAGAGCAAAAAGGGGCTTAATACAGTATCCTTGATTTCCCCTGATTTTGGTAGTCGTAAAAAAGGTCATAACTTTTGAATCGTCCGACCGATCCTTAAAATTCTTTTTGCATTCGAAAGAGCACAGAAAAAAAAAGAAAATGCGACTAGGCTCATCCCGATATTTCAATTTTTCGATCCGAGAGCGCAGATTGTGTGTCACCTCCAAAATAACATTTTTCACCTGACTAAAATCTCGATTATCTTTCGCAAAAAAATTGAAAAAAATTATTCTACGGTTCTAAATGCATGGAAATTGATGTATTATCAAGCCTTGTTCGTTAGAAAGTCAAAGCGCAGCGGAAACAGTCGCTATGACAGAGAAAACGATCGATATCGTGATTTTTGTAAACGTAAAGCAGGTGGTTTTCGGTTAATTCGGTTTTTTGCGATTTTCTCAGCTCCTGTTGGAGATATCGCAAATCCACGGCCAGATTCGTGATCAGCGCGACGAAATACATCAGATAACGTCCATCCCATGTGGGAAATATCCCAAAAATCGTTTTTCGCGTTTTTCTCGGCTCCTGTGGGAGATAGAGCAAAAAGGGGCTTAATACAGTATCATTGATTTCCCCTAATTTTCGTAGTCGTAAAAAAGGTCATAACTTTTGAATCGTCCGACCGATCCTTAAAATTCTTTTTGCATTCGAAAGAGCACAGAAAAACAAAGAAAATGCGACTAGGCTCATCCCGATATTTCAATTTTTCGATTCGAGAGCGCAGATTGTGTGTCACCTCCAAAATAACATTTATCACCTGACTAAAATCTCGATTATCTTTCGCAAAAAAATTGAAAAAAATTATTCTACGGTTCTAAATGCATGGAAATTGATGTATTATCAAGCCTTGTTCGTTAGAAAGTCAAAGCGCAGCGGAAACAGTCGCTATGACAGAGAAAACGATCGATATCGTGATTTTTGTAAACGTAAAGCAGGTGGTTTTCGGTTAATTCGGTTTTTTGCGATTTTCTCAGCTCCTGTTGGAGATATCGCAAATCCACGGCCAGATTCGTGATCAGCGCGACAAAATACATCAGATAACGTCCAACCTATGTGGGAAATATCCCAAAAATCGTTTTTCGCGTTTTTCTCGGCTCCTGTGGGAGATAGAGCAAAAAGGGGCTTAATACAGTATCCTTGATTTCCCCTGATTTTGGTAGTCGTAAAAAAGGTCATAACTTTTGAATCGTCCGACCGATCCTTAAAATTCTTTTTGCATTCGAAAGAGCACAGAAAAACAAAGAAAATGCGACTAGGCTCATTCCGATATTTCAATTTTTCGATCCGAGAGCGCAGATTGTGTGTCACCTCCAAAATAACATTTTTCACCTGACTAAAATCTCGATTATCTTTCGCAAAAAAATTGAAAAAAATTATTCTACGGTTCTAAATGCATGGAAATTGATGTATTATCAAGCCTTGTTCGTTAGAAAGTCAAAGCGCAGCGGAAACAGTCGCTATGACAGAGAAAACGATCGATATCGTGATTTTTGTAAACGTAAAGCAGGTGGTTTTCGGTTAATTCGGTTTTTTGCGATTTTCTCAGCTCCTGTTGGAGATATCGCAAATCCACGGCCAGATTCGTGATCAGCGCGACGAAATACATCAGATAACGTCCATCCCATGTGGGAAATATCCCAAAAATCGTTTTTCGCGTTTTTCTCGGCTCCTGTGGGAGATAGAGCAAAAAGGGGCTTAATACAGTATCATTGATTTCCCCTAATTTTCGTAGTCGTAAAAAAGGTCATAACTTTTGAATCGTCCGACCGATCCTTAAAATTCTTTTTGCATTCGAAAGAGCACAGAAAAACAAAGAAAATGCGACTAGGCTCATCCCGATATTTCAATTTTTCGATTCGAGAGCGCAGATTGTGTGTCACCTCCAAAATAACATTTATCACCTGACTAAAATCTCGATTATCTTTCGCAAAAAAATTGAAAAAAATTATTCTACGGTTCTAAATGCATGGAAATTGATGTATTATCAAGCCTTGTTCGTTAGAAAGTCAAAGCGCAGCGGAAACAGTCGCTATGACAGAGAAAACGATCGATATCGTGATTTTTGTAAACGTAAAGCAGGTGGTTTTCGGTTAATTCGGTTTTTTGCGATTTTCTCAGCTCCTGTTGGAGATATCGCAAATCCACGGCCAGATTCGTGATCAGCGCGACAAAATACATCAGATAACGTCCAACCTATGTGGGAAATATCCCAAAAATCGTTTTTCGCGTTTTTCTCGGCTCCTGTGGGAGATAGAGCAAAAAGGGGCTTAATACAGTATCCTTGATTTCCCCTGATTTTGGTAGTCGTAAAAAAGGTCATAACTTTTGAATCGTCCGACCGATCCTTAAAATTCTTTTTGCATTCGAAAGAGCACAGAAAAACAAAGAAAATGCGACTAGGCTCATCCCGATATTTCAATTTTTCGATCCGAGAGCGCAGATTGTGTGTCACCTCAAAAATAACATTTTTCACCTGACTAAAATCTCGATTATCTTTCGCAAAAAAATTGAAAAAAATTATTCTACGAGTCTAAATGCATGGAAATTGATGTATTATCAAGCCTTGTTCGTTAGAAAGTCAAAGCGCAGCGGAAACAGTCGCTATGACAGAGAAAACGATCGATATCGTGATTTTTGTAAACGTAAAGCAGGTGGTTTTCGGTTAATTCGGTTTTTTGCGATTTTCTCAGCTCCTGTTGGAGATATCGCAAATCCACGGCCAGATTCGTGATCAGCGCGACGAAATACATCAGATAACGTCCATCCCATGTGGGAAATATCCCAAAAATCGTTTTTCGCGTTTTTCTCGGCTCCTGTGGGAGATAGAGCAAAAAGGGGCTTAATACAGTATCATTGATTTCCCCTAATTTTCGTAGTCGTAAAAAAGGTCATAACTTTTGAATCGTCCGACCGATCCTTAAAATTCTTTTTGCATTCGAAAGAGCACAGAAAAACAAAGAAAATGCGACTAGGCTCATCCCGATATTTCAATTTTTCGATTCGAGAGCGCAGATTGTGTGTCACCTCCAAAATAACATTTATCACCTGACTAAAATCTCGATTATCTTTCGCAAAAAAATTGAAAAAAATTATTCTACGGTTCTAAATGCATGGAAATTGATGTATTATCAAGCCTTGTTCGTTAGAAAGTCAAAGCGCAGCGGAAACAGTCGCTATGACAGAGAAAACGATCGATATCGTGATTTTTGTAAACGTAAAGCAGGTGGTTTTCGGTTAATTCGGTTTTTTGCGATTTTCTCAGCTCCTGTTGGAGATATCGCAAATCCACGGCCAGATTCGTGATCAGCGCGACGAAATACATCAGATAACGTCCAACCTATGTGAGAAATATCCCAAAAATCGTTTTTCGCGTTTTTCTCGGCTCCTGTGGGAGATAGAGCAAAAAGGGGCTTAATACAGTATCCTTGATTTCCCCTGATTTTGGTAGTCGTAAAAAAGGTCATAACTTTTGAATCGTCCGACCGATCCTTAAAATTCTTTTTGCATTCGAAAGAGCACAGAAAAACAAAGAAAATGCGACTAGGCTCATCCCGATATTTCAATTTTTCGATCCGAGAGCGCAGATTGTGTGTCACCTCAAAAATAACATTTTTCACCTGACTAAAATCTCGATTATCTTTCGCAAAAAAATTGAAAAAAATTATTCTACGAGTCTAAATGCATGGAAATTGATGTATTATCAAGCCTTGTTCGTTAGAAAGTCAAAGCGCAGCGGAAACAGTCGCTATGACAGAGAAAACGATCGATATCGTGATTTTTGTAAACGTAAAGCATGTGGTTTTCGGTTAATTCGGTTTTTTGCGATTTTCTCAGCTCCTGTTGGAGATATCGCAAATCCACGGCCAGATTCGTGATCAGCGCGACGAAATACATCAGATAACGTCCATCCTATGTGGGAAATATCCCAAAAATCGTTTTTCGCGTTTTTCTCGGCTCCTGTGGGAGATAGAGCAAAAAGGGGCTTAATACAGTATCCTTGATTTCCCCTGATTTTGGTAGTCGTAAAAAAGGTCATAACTTTTGAATCGTCCGACCGATCCTTAAAATTCTTTTTGCATTCGAAAGAGCACAGAAAAAAAAAGAAAATGCGACTAGGCTCATCCCGATATTTCAATTTTTCGATCCGAGAGCGCAGATTGTGTGTCACCTCCAAAATAACATTTTTCACCTGACTAAAATCTCGATTATCTTTCGCAAAAAAATTGAAAAAAATTATTCTACGGTTCTAAATGCATGGAAATTGATGTATTATCAAGCCTTGTTCGTTAGAAAGTCAAAGCGCAGCGGAAACAGTCGCTATGACAGAGAAAACGATCGATATCGTGATTTTTGTAAACGTAAAGCAGGTGGTTTTCGGTTAATTCGGTTTTTTGCGATTTTCTCAGCTCCTGTTGGAGATATCGCAAATCCACGGCCAGATTCGTGATCAGCGCGACGAAATACATCAGATAACGTCCATCCCATGTGGGAAATATCCCAAAAATCGTTTTTCGCGTTTTTCTCGGCTCCTGTGGGAGATAGAGCAAAAAGGGGCTTAATACAGTATCATTGATTTCCCCTAATTTTCGTAGTCGTAAAAAAGGTCATAACTTTTGAATCGTCCGACCGATCCTTAAAATTCTTTTTGCATTCGAAAGAGCACAGAAAAACAAAGAAAATGCGACTAGGCTCATCCCGATATTTCAATTTTTCGATTCGAGAGCGCAGATTGTGTGTCACCTCCAAAATAACATTTATCACCTGACTAAAATCTCGATTATCTTTCGCAAAAAAATTGAAAAAAATTATTCTACGGTTCTAAATGCATGGAAATTGATGTATTATCAAGCCTTGTTCGTTAGAAAGTCAAAGCGCAGCGGAAACAGTCGCTATGACAGAGAAAACGATCGATATCGTGATTTTTGTAAACGTAAAGCAGGTGGTTTTCGGTTAATTCGGTTTTTTGCGATTTTCTCAGCTCCTGTTGGAGATATCGCAAATCCACGGCCAGATTCGTGATCAGCGCGACAAAATACATCAGATAACGTCCAACCTATGTGGGAAATATCCCAAAAATCGTTTTTCGCGTTTTTCTCGGCTCCTGTGGGAGATAGAGCAAAAAGGGGCTTAATACAGTATCCTTGATTTCCCCTGATTTTGGTAGTCGTAAAAAAGGTCATAACTTTTGAATCGTCCGACCGATCCTTAAAATTCTTTTTGCATTCGAAAGAGCACAGAAAAACAAAGAAAATGCGACTAGGCTCATTCCGATATTTCAATTTTTCGATCCGAGAGCGCAGATTGTGTGTCACCTCAAAAATAACATTTTTCACCTGACTAAAATCTCGATTATCTTTCGCAAAAAAATTGAAAAAAATTATTCTACGAGTCTAAATGCATGGAAATTGATGTATTATCAAGCCTTGTTCGTTAGAAAGTCAAAGCGCAGCGGAAACAGTCGCTATGACAGAGAAAACGATCGATATCGTGATTTTTGTAAACGTAAAGCAGGTGGTTTTCGGTTAATTCGGTTTTTTGCGATTTTCTCAGCTCCTGTTGGAGATATCGCAAATCCACGGCCAGATTCGTGATCAGCGCGACGAAATACATCAGATAACGTCCATCCTATGTGGGAAATATCCCAAAAATCGTTTTTTGCGTTTTTCTCGGCTCCTGTGGGAGATAGAGCAAAAAGGGGCTTAATACAGTATCCTTGATTTCCCCTGATTTTGGTAGTCGTAAAAAAGGTCATAACTTTTGAATCGTCCGACCGATCCTTAAAATTCTTTTTGCATTCGAAAGAGCACAGAAAAACAAAGAAAATGCGACTAGGCTCATCCCGATATTTCAATTTTTCGATCCGAGAGCGCAGATTGTGTGTCACCTCCAAAATAACATTTTTCACCTGAATAAAAATTCGATTATCTTTCGCAAAAAAATTGAAAAAAATTATTCTACGGTTCTAAATGCATGGAAATTGATGTATTATCAAGCCTTGTTCGTGAGAAAGTCAAAGCGCAGCGGAAACAGTCGCTATGACAGAGAAAACGATCGATACCGTGATTTTTGTAAACGTAAAGCAGGTGGTTTTCGGTTAATTCGGTTTTTTGCGATTTTCTCGGCTCCTGTTGGAGATATCGCAAATCCACGGCCAGATTCGTGATCAGCGCGATGAAATACATCAGATAACGTCCATCCTATGTGGGAAATATCCCAAAAATCGTTTTTCGCGTTTTTCTCGGCTCCTGTGGGAGATAGAGCGAAAAGGGGCTTAATACAGGATCCTTGATTACCCCTGATTTTGGTAGTCGTAAAAAAGGTCATAACTTTTGAATCGTCCGACCGATCCTTAAAATTCTTTTTGCATTCGAAAGAGCACAGAAAAACAAAGAAAATGCGACTAGGCTCATCCCGATATTTCAATTTTTCGATCCGAGAGCGCAGATTGTGTGTCACCTCCAAAATAACATTTTTCACCTCACTAAAATCTCGATTATCTTTCGCAAAAAAATTGAAAAAAATTATTCTACGGTTCTAAATGCATGGAAATTGATGTATTATCAAGCCTTGTTCGTTAGAAAGTCAAAGCGCAGCGGAAACAGTCGCTATGACAGAGAAAACGATCGATATTGTGATTTTTGTAAACGTAAAGCAGGTGGTTTTCGGTTAATTCGGTTTTTTGCGATTTTCTCAACTCCTGTTGGAGATATCGCAAATCCACGGGCAGATTCGTGATCAGCGCGACGAAATACATCAGATAACGTCCATCCTATGTGGGAAATATCCCAAAAATCGTTTTTCGCGTTTTTCTCGGCTCCTGTGGGAGATAGAGCGAAAAGGAGCTTAATACAGGATCCTTGATTTCCCCTGATTTTGTTAGTCGTAAAAAAGGTCATAACTTTTGAATCGTCCTAACGATCTTTAAAATTCTTTTTGCATTCGAAAGAGCACAGAAAAACAAAGAAAATGCGACTAGGCTCATCCCGATATTTCAATTTTTCGATTCGAGAGCGCAGATTGTGTGTCACCTCCAAAATAACATTTTTCACCTGACTAAAATCTCGATTATCTTTCGCAAAAAAATTGAAAAAAATTATTCTACGGTTCTAAATGCATGGAAATTGATGTATTATCAAGCCTTGTTCGTTAGAAAGTCAAAGCGCAGCGGAAACAGTCGCTATGACAGAGAAAACGATCGATATCGTGATTTTTGTAAACGTAAAGCAGGTGGTTTTCGGTTAATTCGGTTTTTTGCGATTTTCTCAGCTCCTGTTGGAGATATCGCAAATCCACGGCCAGATTCGTGATCAGCGCGACGAAATACATCAGATAACGTCCATCCTATGTGGGAAATATCCCAAAAATCGTTTTTCGCGTTTTTCTCGGCTCCTGTGGGAGATAGAGCGAAAAGGGGCTTAATACAGGATCCTTGATTTCCCCTGATTTTGTTAGTCGTAAAAAAGGTCATAACTTTTGAATCGTCCTAACGATCCTTAAAATTCTTTTTGCATTCGAAAGAGCACAGAAAAACAAAGAAAATGCGACTAGGCTCATCCCGATATTTCAATTTTTCGATTCGAGAGCGCAGATTGTGTGTCACCTCCAAAATAACATTTTTCACCTGACTAAAATTTCGATTATCTTTCGCAAAAAAATTGAAAAAAATTATTCTACGGTTCTAAATGCATGGAAATTGATGTATTATCAAGCCTTGTTCGTTAGAAAGTCAAAGCGCAGCGGAAACAGTCGCTATGACAGAGAAAACGATCGATATCGTGATTTTTGTAAACGTAAAGCAGGTGGTTTTCGGTTAATTCGGTTTTTTGCGATTTTCTCAGCTCCTGTTCGAGATATCGCAAATCCACGGCCAGATTCGTGATCAGCGCGACGAAATACATCAGGTAACCTCCATCCTATGTGGGAAATATCCCAAAAATCGTTTTTCGCGTTTTTCTCGGCTCCTGTGGGAGATAGAGCAAAAAGGGGCTTAATACAGTATCCTTGATTTCCCCTGATTTTGGTAGTCGTAAAAAAGGTCATAACTTTTGAATCGTCCGACCGATCCTTAAAATTCTTTTTGCATTCGAAAGAGCACAGAAAAACAAAGAAAATGCGACTAGGCTCATCCCGATATTTCAATTTTTCGATTCGAGAGCGCAGATTGTGTGTCACCTCCAAAATAACATTTTTCACCTGAATAAAAATTCGATTATCTTTCGCAAAAAAATTGAAAAAAATTATTCTACGGTTCTAAATGCATGGAAATTGATGTATCATCAAGCCTTGTTCGTTAGAAAGTCAAAGCGCAGCGGAAACAGTCGCTATGACAGAGAAAACGATCGATATCGTGATTTTTGTAAACGTAAAGCAGGTGGTTTTCGGTTAATTCGGTTTTTTGCGATTTTCTCAGCTCCTGTTGGAGATATCGCAAATCCACGGCCAGATTCGTGATCAGCGCGACGAAATACATCAGATAACGTCCATCCTATGTGGGAAATATCCCGAAAATCGTTTTTCGCGTTTTTCTCGGCTCCTGTGGGAGATAGAGCGAAAAGGGGCTTAATACAGGATCCTTGATTTCCCCTGATTTTGTTAGTCGTAAAAAAGGTCATAACTTTTGAATCGTCCTAACGATCCTTAAAATTCTTTTTGCATTCGAAAGAGCACAGAAAAACAAAGAAAATGCGACTAGGCTCATCCCGATATTTCAATTTTTCGATTCGAGAGCGCAGATTGTGTGTCACCTCCAAAATAACATTTTTCACCTGACTAAAATCTCGATTATCTTTCGCAAAAAAATTGAAAAAAATTATTCTACGGTTCTAAATGCATGGAAATTGATGTATTATCAAGCCTTGTTCGTTAGAAAGTCAAAGCGCAGCGGAAACAGTCGCTATGACAGAGAAAACGATCGATATCGTGATTTTTGTAAACGTAAAGCAGGTGGTTTTCGGTTAATTCGGTTTTTTGCGATTTTCTCAGCTCTTGTTGGAGATATCGCAAATCCACGGCCAGATTCGTGATCAGCGCGACGAAATACATCAGATAACGTCCATCCTATGTGGGAAATATCCCAAAAATCGTTTTTCGCGTTTTTCTCGGCTCCTGTGGGAGATAGAGCGAAAAGGAGCTTAATACAGGATCCTTGATTTCCCCTGATTTTGTTAGTCGTAAAAAAGGTCATAACTTTTGAATCGTCCTAACGATCCTTAAAATTCTTTTTGCATTCGAAAGAGCACAGAAAAACAAAGAAAATGCGACTAGGCTCATCCCGATATTTCAATTTTTCGATTCGAGAGCGCAGATTGTGTGTCACCTCCAAAATAACATTTTTCACCTGACTAAAATCTCGATTATCTTTCGCAAAAAAATTGAAAAAAATTATTCTACGGTTCTAAATGCATGGAAATTGATGTATTATCAAGCCTTGTTCGTTAGAAAGTCAAAGCGCAGCGGAAACAGTCACTATGACAGAGAAAACGATCGATATCGTGATTTTTGTAAACGTAAAGCAGGTGGTTTTCGGTTAATTCGGTTTTTTGCGATTTTCTCAGCTCCTGTTGGAGATATCGCAAATCCACGGCCAGATTCGTGATCAGCGCGACGAAATACATCAGATAACGTCCATCCCATGTGGGAAATATCCCAAAAATCGTTTTTCGCGTTTTTCTCGGCTCCTGTGGGAGATAGAGCAAAAAGGGGCTTAATACAGTATCCTTGATTTCCCCTGATTTTGGTAGTCGTAAAAAAGGTCATAACTTTTGAATCGTCCGACCGATCCTTAAAATTCTTTTTGCATTCGAAAGAGCACAGAAAAACAAAGAAAATGCGACTTGGCTCATCCCGATATTTCAATTTTTCGATTCGAGAGCGCAGATTGTGTGTCACCTCCAAAATAACATTTTTCACCTGACTAAAATCTCGATTATCTTTCGCAAAAAAATTGAAAAAAATTATTCTACGGTTCTAAATGCATGGAAATTGATGTATTATCAAGCCTTGTTCGTTAGAAAGTCAAAGCGCAGCGGAAACAGTCGCTATGACAGAGAAAACGATCGATATCGTGATTTTTGTAAACGTAAAGCAGGTGGTTTTCGGTTAATTCGGTTTTTTGCGATTTTCTCAGCTCCTGTTGGAGATATCGCAAATCCACGGCCAGATTCGTGATCAGCGCGACGAAATACATCAGATAACGTCCATCCTATGTGGGAAATATCCCAAAAATCGTTTTTCGCGTTTTTCTCGGCTCCTGTGGGAGATAGAGCGAAAAGGGGCTTAATACAGGATCCTTGATTTCCCCTGATTTTGTTAGTCGTAAAAAAGGTCATAACTTTTGAATCGTCCTAACGATCCTTAAAATTCTTTTTGCATTCGAAAGAGCACAGAAAAACAAAGAAAATGCGACTAGGCTCATCCCGATATTTCAATTTTTCGATTCGAGAGCGCAGATTGTGTGTCACCTCCAAAATAACATTTTTCACCTGACTAAAATTTCGATTATCTTTCGCAAAAAAATTGAAAAAAATTATTCTACGGTTCTAAATGCATGGAAATTGATGTATTATCAAGCCTTGTTCGTTAGAAAGTCAAAGCGCAGCGGAAACAGTCGCTATGACAGAGAAAACGATCGATATCGTGATTTTTGTAAACGTAAAGCAGGTGGTTTTCGGTTAATTCGGTTTTTTGCGATTTTCTCAGCTCCTGTTCGAGATATCGCAAATCCACGGCCAGATTCGTGATCAGCGCGACGAAATACATCAGGTAACCTCCATCCTATGTGGGAAATATCCCAAAAATCGTTTTTCGCGTTTTTCTCGGCTCCTGTGGGAGATAGAGCAAAAAGGGGCTTAATACAGTATCCTTGATTTCCCCTGATTTTGGTAGTCGTAAAAAAGGTCATAACTTTTGAATCGTCCGACCGATCCTTAAAATTCTTTTTGCATTCGAAAGAGCACAGAAAAACAAAGAAAATGCGACTAGGCTCATCCCGATATTTCAATTTTTCGATTCGAGAGCGCAGATTGTGTGTCACCTCCAAAATAACATTTTTCACCTGAATAAAAATTCGATTATCTTTCGCAAAAAAATTGAAAAAAATTATTCTACGGTTCTAAATGCATGGAAATTGATGTATCATCAAGCCTTGTTCGTTAGAAAGTCAAAGCGCAGCGGAAACAGTCGCTATGACAGAGAAAACGATCGATATCGTGATTTTTGTAAACGTAAAGCAGGTGGTTTTCGGTTAATTCGGTTTTTTGCGATTTTCTCAGCTCCTGTTGGAGATATCGCAAATCCACGGCCAGATTCGTGATCAGCGCGACGAAATACATCAGATAACGTCCATCCTATGTGGGAAATATCCCAAAAATCGTTTTTCGCGTTTTTCTCGGCTCCTGTGGGAGATAGAGCGAAAAGGGGCTTAATACAGGATCCTTGATTTCCCCTGATTTTGTTAGTCGTAAAAAAGGTCATAACTTTTGAATCGTCCTAACGATCCTTAAAATTCTTTTTGCATTCGAAAGAGCACAGAAAAACAAAGAAAATGCGACTAGGCTCATCCCGATATTTCAATTTTTCGATTCGAGAGCGCAGATTGTGTGTCACCTCCAAAATAACATTTTTCACCTGACTAAAATTTCGATTATCTTTCGCAAAAAAATTGAAAAAAATTATTCTACGGTTCTAAATGCATGGAAATTGATGTATTATCAAGCCTTGTTCGTTAGAAAGTCAAAGCGCAGCGGAAACAGTCGCTATGACAGAGAAAACGATCGATATCGTGATTTTTGTAAACGTAAAGCAGGTGGTTTTCGGTTAATTCGGTTTTTTGCGATTTTCTCAGCTCCTGTTCGAGATATCGCAAATCCACGGCCAGATTCGTGATCAGCGCGACGAAATACATCAGGTAACCTCCATCCTATGTGGGAAATATCCCAAAAATCGTTTTTCGCGTTTTTCTCGGCTCCTGTGGGAGATAGAGCAAAAAGGGGCTTAATACAGGATCCTTGATTTCCCCTGATTTTGTTAGTCGTAAAAAAGGTCATAACTTTTGAATCGTCCTAACGATCCTTAAAATTCTTTTTGCATTCGAAAGAGCACAGAAAAACAAAGAAAATGCGACTAGGCTCATCCCGATATTTCAATTTTTCGATTCGAGAGCGCAGATTGTGTGTCACCTCCAAAATAACATTTTTCACCTGACTAAAATTTCGATTATCTTTCGCAAAAAAATTGAAAAAAATTATTCTACGGTTCTAAATGCATGGAAATTGATGTATTATCAAGCCTTGTTCGTTAGAAAGTCAAAGCGCAGCGGAAACAGTCGCTATGACAGAGAAAACGATCGATATCGTGATTTTTGTAAACGTAAAGCAGGTGGTTTTCGGTTAATTCGGTTTTTTGCGATTTTCTCAGCTCCTGTTCGAGATATCGCAAATCCACGGCCAGATTCGTGATCAGCGCGACGAAATACATCAGGTAACCTCCATCCTATGTGGGAAATATCCCAAAAATCGTTTTTCGCGTTTTTCTCGGCTCCTGTGGGAGATAGAGCAAAAAGGGGCTTAATACAGTATCCTTGATTTCCCCTGATTTTGGTAGTCGTAAAAAAGGTCATAACTTTTGAATCGTCCGACCGATCCTTAAAATTCTTTTTGCATTCGAAAGAGCACAGAAAAACAAAGAAAATGCGACTAGGCTCATCCCGATATTTCAATTTTTCGATTCGAGAGCGCAGATTGTGTGTCACCTCCAAAATAACATTTTTCACCTGAATAAAAATTCGATTATCTTTCGCAAAAAAATTGAAAAAAATTATTCTACGGTTCTAAATGCATGGAAATTGATGTATCATCAAGCCTTGTTCGTTAGAAAGTCAAAGCGCAGCGGAAACAGTCGCTATGACAGAGAAAACGATCGATATCGTGATTTTTGTAAACGTAAAGCAGGTGGTTTTCGGTTAATTCGGTTTTTTGCGATTTTCTCAGCTCCTGTTGGAGATATCGCAAATCCACGGCCAGATTCGTGATCAGCGCGACGAAATACATCAGATAACGTCCATCCTATGTGGGAAATATCCCAAAAATCGTTTTTCGCGTTTTTCTCGGCTCCTGTGGGAGATAGAGCGAAAAGGGGCTTAATACAGGATCCTTGATTTCCCCTGATTTTGTTAGTCGTAAAAAAGGTCATAACTTTTGAATCGTCCTAACGATCCTTAAAATTCTTTTTGCATTCGAAAGAGCACAGAAAAACAAAGAAAATGCGACTAGGCTCATCCCGATATTTCAATTTTTCGATTCGAGAGCGCAGATTGTGTGTCACCTCCAAAATAACATTTTTCACCTGACTAAAATTTCGATTATCTTTCGCAAAAAAATTGAAAAAAATTATTCTACGGTTCTAAATGCATGGAAATTGATGTATTATCAAGCCTTGTTCGTTAGAAAGTCAAAGCGCAGCGGAAACAGTCGCTATGACAGAGAAAACGATCGATATCGTGATTTTTGTAAACGTAAAGCAGGTGGTTTTCGGTTAATTCGGTTTTTTGCGATTTTCTCAGCTCCTGTTCGAGATATCGCAAATCCACGGCCAGATTCGTGATCAGCGCGACGAAATACATCAGGTAACCTCCATCCTATGTGGGAAATATCCCAAAAATCGTTTTTCGCGTTTTTCTCGGCTCCTGTGGGAGATAGAGCAAAAAGGGGCTTAATACAGTATCCTTGATTTCCCCTGATTTTGGTAGTCGTAAAAAAGGTCATAACTTTTGAATCGTCCGACCGATCCTTAAAATTCTTTTTGCATTCGAAAGAGCACAGAAAAACAAAGAAAATGCGACTAGGCTCATCCCGATATTTCAATTTTTCGATCCGAGAGCGCAGATTGTGTGTCACCTCCAAAATAACATTTTTCACCTGAATAAAAATTCGATTATCTTTCGCAAAAAAATTGAAAAAAATTATTCTACGGTTCTAAATGCATGGAAATTGATGTATCATCAAGCCTTGTTCGTTAGAAAGTCAAAACGCAGCGGAAACAGTCGCTATGACAGAGAAAACGATCGATATCGTGATTTTTGTAACCGTAAAGCAGGTGGTTTTCGGTTAATTCGGTTTTTTGCGATTTTCTCAGCTCCTGTTCGAGATATCGCAAATCCACGGCCAGATTCGTGATCAGCGCGACGAAATACATCAGGTAACCTCCATCCTATGTGGGAAATATCCCAAAAATCGTTTTTCGCGTTTTTCTCGGCTCCTGTGGGAGATAGAGCAAAAAGGGGCTTAATACAGTATCCTTGATTTCCCCTGATTTTGGTAGTCGTAAAAAAGGTCATAACTTTTGAATCGTCCGACCGATCCTTAAAATTCTTTTTGCATTCGAAAGAGCACAGAAAAACAAAGAAAATGCGACTAGGCTCATCCCGATATTTCAATTTTTCGATTCGAGAGCGCAGATTGTGTGTCACCTCCAAAATAACATTTTTCACCTGAATAAAAATTCGATTATCTTTCGCAAAAAAATTGAAAAAAATTATTCTACGGTTCTAAATGCATGGAAATTGATGTATCATCAAGCCTTGTTCGTTAGAAAGTCAAAGCGCAGCGGAAACAGTCGCTATGACAGAGAAAACGATCGATATCGTGATTTTTGTAAACGTAAAGCAGGTGGTTTTCGGTTAATTCGGTTTTTTGCGATTTTCTCAGCTCCTGTTGGAGATATCGCAAATCCACGGCCAGATTCGTGATCAGCGCGACGAAATACATCAGATAACGTCCATCCTATGTGGGAAATATCCCAAAAATCGTTTTTCGCGTTTTTCTCGGCTCCTGTGGGAGATAGAGCGAAAAGGGGCTTAATACAGGATCCTTGATTTCCCCTGATTTTGTTAGTCGTAAAAAAGGTCATAACTTTTGAATCGTCCTAACGATCCTTAAAATTCTTTTTGCATTCGAAAGAGCACAGAAAAACAAAGAAAATGCGACTAGGCTCATCCCGATATTTCAATTTTTCGATTCGAGAGCGCAGATTGTGTGTCACCTCCAAAATAACATTTTTCACCTGACTAAAATTTCGATTATCTTTCGCAAAAAAATTGAAAAAAATTATTCTACGGTTCTAAATGCATGGAAATTGATGTATTATCAAGCCTTGTTCGTTAGAAAGTCAAAGCGCAGCGGAAACAGTCGCTATGACAGAGAAAACGATCGATATCGTGATTTTTGTAAACGTAAAGCAGGTGGTTTTCGGTTAATTCGGTTTTTTGCGATTTTCTCAGCTCCTGTTCGAGATATCGCAAATCCACGGCCAGATTCGTGATCAGCGCAACGAAATACATCAGGTAACCTCCATCCCATGTGGGAAATATCCCAAAAATCGTTTTTCGCGTTTTTCTCGGCTCCTGTGGGAGATAGAGCAAAAAGGGGCTTAATACAGTATCCTTGATTTCCCCTGATTTTGGTAGTCGTAAAAAAGGTCATAACTTTTGAATCGTCCGACCGATCCTTAAAATTCTTTTTGCATTCGAAAGAGCACAGAAAAACAAAGAAAATGCGACTAGGCTCATCCCGATATTTCAATTTTTCGATCCGAGAGCGCAGATTGTGTGTCACCTCCAAAATAACATTTTTCACCTGAATAAAAATTCGATTATCTTTCGCAAAAAAATTGAAAAAAATTATTCTACGGTTCTAAATGCATGGAAATTGATGTATTATCAAGCCTTGTTCGTTAGAAAGTCAAAGCGCAGCGGAAACAGTCGCTATGACAGAGAAAACGATCGATATCGTGATTTTTGTAAACGTAAAGCAGGTGGTTTTCGGTTAATTCGGTTTTTTGCGATTTTCTCAGCTCCTGTTGGAGATATCGCAAATCCACGGCCAGATTCGTGATCAGCGCGACGAAATACATCAGATAACGTCCATCCCATGTGGGAAATATCCCAAAAATCGTTTTTCGCGTTTTTCTCGGCTCCTGTGGGAGATAGAGCAAAAAGGGGCTTAATACAGTATCCTTGATTTCCCCTGATTTTGGTAGTCGTAAAAAAGGTCATAACTTTTGAATCGTCCGACCGATCCTTAAAATTCTTTTTGCATTCGAAAGAGCACAGAAAAACAAAGAAAATGCGACTAGGCTCATCCCGATATTTCAATTTTTCGATTCGAGAGCGCAGATTGTGTGTCACCTCCAAAATAACATTTTTCACCTGACTAAAATCTCGATTATCTTTCGCAAAAAAATTGAAAAAAATTATTCTACGGTTCTAAATGCATGGAAATTGATGTATTATCAAGCCTTGTTCGTTAGAAAGTCAAAGCGCAGCGGAAACAGTCGCTATGACAGAGAAAACGATCGATATCGTGATTTTTGTAAACGTAAAGCAGGTGGTTTTCGGTTAATTCGGTTTTTTGCGATTTTCTCAGCTCCTGTTCGAGATATCGCAAATCCACGGCCAGATTCGTGATCAGCGCAACGAAATACATCAGGTAACCTCCATCCCATGTGGGAAATATCCCAAAAATCGTTTTTCGCGTTTTTCTCGGCTCCTGTGGGAGATAGAGCAAAAAGGGGCTTAATACAGTATCCTTGATTTCCCCTGATTTTGGTAGTCGTAAAAAAGGTCATAACTTTTGAATCGTCCGACCGATCCTTAAAATTCTTTTTGCATTCGAAAGAGCACAGAAAAACAAAGAAAATGCGACTAGGCTCATCCCGATATTTCAATTTTTCGATCCGAGAGCGCAGATTGTGTGTCACCTCCAAAATAACATTTTTCACCTGAATAAAAATTCGATTATCTTTCGCAAAAAAATTGAAAAAAATTATTCTACGGTTCTAAATGCATGGAAATTGATGTATTATCAAGCCTTGTTCGTTAGAAAGTCAAAGCGCAGCGGAAACAGTCGCTATGACAGAGAAAACGATCGATATCGTGATTTTTGTAAACGTAAAGCAGGTGGTTTTCGGTTAATTCGGTTTTTTGCGATTTTCTCAGCTCCTGTTGGAGATATCGCAAATCCACGGCCAGATTCGTGATCAGCGCGACGAAATACATCAGATAACGTCCATCCCATGTGGGAAATATCCCAAAAATCGTTTTTCGCGTTTTTCTCGGCTCCTGTGGGAGATAGAGCAAAAAGGGGCTTAATACAGTATCCTTGATTTCCCCTGATTTTGGTAGTCGTAAAAAAGGTCATAACTTTTGAATCGTCCGACCGATCCTTAAAATTCTTTTTGCATTCGAAAGAGCACAGAAAAACAAAGAAAATGCGACTAGGCTCATCCCGATATTTCAATTTTTCGATTCGAGAGCGCAGATTGTGTGTCACCTCCAAAATAACATTTTTCACCTGACTAAAATCTCGATTATCTTTCGCAAAAAAATTGAAAAAAATTATTCTACGGTTCTAAATGCATGGAAATTGATGTATTATCAAGCCTTGTTTGTTAGAAAGTCAAAGCGCAGCGGAAACAGTCGCTATGACAGAGAAAACGATCGATATCGTGATTTTTGTAAACGTAAAGCAGGTGGTTTTCGGTTAATTCGGTTTTTTGCGATTTTCTCAGCTCCTGTTGGAGATATCGCAAATCCACGGCCAGATTCGTGATCAGCGCGACGAAATACATCAGATAACGTCCATCCCATGTGGGAAATATCCCAAAAATCGTTTTTCGCGTTTTTCTCGGCTCCTGTGGGAGATAGAGCAAAAAGGGGCTTAATACAGTATCCTTGATTTCCCCTGATTTTGGTAGTCGTAAAAAAGGTCATAACTTTTGAATCGTCCGACCGATCCTTAAAATTCTTTTTGCATTCGAAAGAGCACAGAAAAACAAAGAAAATGCGACTAGGCTCATCCCGATATTTCAATTTTTCGATCCGAGAGCGCAGATTGTGTGTCACCTCCAAAATAACATTTTTCACCTGAATAAAAATTCGATTATCTTTCGCAAAAAAATTGAAAAAAATTATTCTACGGTTCTAAATGCATGGAAATTGATGTATTATCAAGCCTTGTTCGTTAGAAAGTCAAAGCGCAGCGGAAACAGTCGCTATGACAGAGAAAACGATCGATATCGTGATTTTTGTAAACGTAAAGTAGGTGGTTTTCGGTTAATTCGGTTTTTTGCGATTTTCTCAGCTCCTGTTGGAGATATCGCAAATCCACGGCCAGATTCGTGATCAGCGCGACGAAATACATCAGATAACGTCCATCCCATGTGGGAAATATCCCAAAAATCGTTTTTCGCGTTTTTCTCGGCTCCTGTGGGAGATAGAGCAAAAAGGGGCTTAATACAGTATCATTGATTTCCCCTAATTTTCGTAGTCGTAAAAAAGGTCATAACTTTTGAATCGTCCGACCGATCCTTAAAATTCTTTTTGCATTCGAAAGAGCACAGAAAAACAAAGAAAATGCGACTAGGCTCATCCCGATATTTCAATTTTTCGATTCGAGAGCGCAGATTGTGTGTCACCTCCAAAATAACATTTTGCACCTGACTAAAATCTCGATTATCTTTCGCAAAAAAATTGAAAAAAATTATTCTACGGTTCTAAATGCATGGAAATTGATGTATTATCAAGCCTTGTTCGTTAGAAAGTCAAAGCGCAGCGGAAACAGTCGCTATGACAGAGAAAACGATCGATATCGTGATTTTTGTAAACGTAACGCAGGTGGTTTTCGGTTAATTCGGTTTTTTGCGATTTTCTCAGCTCCTGTTGGAGATATCGCAAATCCACGGCCAGATTCGTGATCAGCGCGACGAAATACATCAGATAACGTCCATCCTATGTGGGAAATATCCCAAAAATCGTTTTTCGCGTTTTTCTCGGCTCCTGTGGGAGATAGAGCAAAAAGGGGCTTACTACAGTATCCTTGATTTCCCCTGATTTTGGTAGTCGTAAAAAAGGTCATAACTTTTGAATCGTCCGACCGATCCTTAAAATTCTTTTTGCATTCGAAAGAGCACAGAAAAACAAAGAAAATGCGACTAGGCTCATCCCGATATTTCAATTTTTCGATCCGAGAGCGCAGATTGTGTGTCACCTCCAAAATAACATTTTTCACCTGACTAAAATCTCGATTATCTTTCGCAAAAAAATTGAAAAAAATTAATCTACGGTTCTAAATGCATGGAAATTGATGTATTATCAAGCCTTGTTCGTTAGAAAGTCAAAGCGCAGCGGAAACAGTCGCTATGACAGAGAAAACGATCGATATCGTGATTTTTGTAAACGTAAAGCAGGTGGTTTTCGGTTAATTCGGTTTTTTGCGATTTTCTCAGCTCCTGTTCGAGATATCGCAAATCCACGGCCAGATTCGTGATCAGCGCGACGAAATACATCAGATAACCTCCATCCTATGTGGGAAATATCCCAAAAATCGTTTTTCGCGTTTTTCTCGGCTCCTGTGGGAGATAGAGCAAAAAGGGGCTTAATACAGTATCCTTGATTTCCCCTGATTTTGGTAGTCGTAAAAAAGGTCATAACTTTTGAATCGTCCGACCGATCCTTAAAATTCTTTTTGCATTCGAAAGAGCACAGAAAAACGAAGAAAATGCGACTAGGCTCATCCCGATATTTCAATTTTTCGATCCGAGAGCGCAGATTGTGTGTCACCTCCAAAATAACATTTTTCACCTGAATAAAAATTCGATTATCTTTCGCAAAAAAATTGAAAAAAATTATTCTACGGTTCTAAATGCATGGAAATTGATGTATCATCAAGCCTTGTTCGTTAGAAAGTCAAAGCGCAGCGGAAACAGTCGCTATGACAGAGAAAACGATCGATATCGTGATTTTTGTAAACGTAAAGCAGGTGGTTTTCGGTTAATTCGGTTTTTTGCGATTTTCTCAGCTCCTGTTGGAGATATCGCAAATCCACGGCCAGATTCGTGATCAGCGCGACGAAATACATCAGATAACGTCCATCCCATGTGGGAAGCATCCCAAAAATCGTTTTTCGCGTTTTTCTCGGCTCCTGTGGGAGATAGAGCAAAAAGGGGCTTAATACAGTATCATTGATTTCCCCTAATTTTCGTAGTCGTAAAAAAGGTCATAACTTTTGAATCGTCCGACCGATCCTTAAAATTCTTTTTGCATTCGAAAGAGCACAGAAAAACAAAGAAAATGCGACTAGGCTCATCCCGATATTTCAATTTTTCGATTCGAGAGCGCAGATTGTGTGTCACCTCCAAAATAACATTTTTCACCTGACTAAAATCTCGATTATCTTTCGCAAAAAAATTGAAAAAAATTATTCTACGGTTCTAAATGCATGGAAATTGATGTATTATCAAGCCTTGTTTGTTAGAAAGTCAAAGCGCAGCGGAAACAGTCGCTATGACAGAGAAAACGATCGATATCGTGATTTTTGTAAACGTAAAGCAGGTGGTTTTCGGTTAATTCGGTTTTTTGCGATTTTCTCAGCTCCTGTTGGAGATATCGCAAATCCACGGCCAGATTCGTGATCAGCGCGACGAAATACATCAGATAACGTCCATCCCATGTGGGAAATATCCCAAAAATCGTTTTTCGCGTTTTTCTCGGCTCCTGTGGGAGATAGAGCAAAAAGGGGCTTAATACAGTATCCTTGATTTCCCCTGATTTTGGTAGTCGTAAAAAAGGTCATAACTTTTGAATCGTCCGACCGATCCTTAAAATTCTTTTTGCATTCGAAAGAGCACAGAAAAACAAAGAAAATGCGACTAGGCTCATCCCGATATTTCAATTTTTCGATCCGAGAGCGCAGATTGTGTGTCACCTCCAAAATAACATTTTTCACCTGAATAAAAATTCGATTATCTTTCGCAAAAAAATTGAAAAAAATTATTCTACGGTTCTAAATGCATGGAAATTGATGTATTATCAAGCCTTGTTCGTTAGAAAGTCAAAGCGCAGCGGAAACAGTCGCTATGACAGAGAAAACGATCGATATCGTGATTTTTGTAAACGTAAAGTAGGTGGTTTTCGGTTAATTCGGTTTTTTGCGATTTTCTCAGCTCCTGTTGGAGATATCGCAAATCCACGGCCAGATTCGTGATCAGCGCGACGAAATACATCAGATAACGTCCATCCCATGTAGGAAATATCCCAAAAATCGTTTTTCGCGTTTTTCTCGGCTCCTGTGGGAGATAGAGCAAAAAGGGGCTTAATACAGTATCATTGATTTCCCCTAATTTTCGTAGTCGTAAAAAAGGTCATAACTTTTGAATCGTCCGACCGATCCTTAAAATTCTTTTTGCATTCGAAAGAGCACAGAAAAACAAAGAAAATGCGACTAGGCTCATCCCGATATTTCAATTTTTCGATTCGAGAGCGCAGATTGTGTGTCACCTCCAAAATAACATTTTTCACCTGACTAAAATCTCGATTATCTTTCGCAAAAAAATTGAAAAAAATTATTCTACGGTTCTAAATGCATGGAAATTGATGTATTATCAAGCCTTGTTCGTTAGAAAGTCAAAGCGCAGCGGAAACAGTCGCTATGACAGAGAAAACGATCGATATCGTGATTTTTGTAAACGTAACGCAGGTGGTTTTCGGTTAATTCGGTTTTTTGCGATTTTCTCAGCTCCTGTTGGAGATATCGCAAATCCACGGCCAGATTCGTGATCAGCGCGACGAAATACATCAGATAACGTCCATCCTATGTGGGAAATATCCCAAAAATCGTTTTTCGCGTTTTTCTCGGCTCCTGTGGGAGATAGAGCAAAAAGGGGCTTACTACAGTATCCTTGATTTCCCCTGATTTTGGTAGTCGTAAAAAAGGTCATAACTTTTGAATCGTCCGACCGATCCTTAAAATTCTTTTTGCATTCGAAAGAGCACAGAAAAACAAAGAAAATGCGACTAGGCTCATCCCGATATTTCAATTTTTCGATCCGAGAGCGCAGATTGTGTGTCACCTCCAAAATAACATTTTTCACCTGACTAAAATCTCGATTATCTTTCGCAAAAAAATTGAAAAAAATTAATCTACGGTTCTAAATGCATGGAAATTGATGTATTATCAAGCCTTGTTCGTTAGAAAGTCAAAGCGCAGCGGAAACAGTCGCTATGACAGAGAAAACGATCGATATCGTGATTTTTGTAAACGTAAAGCAGGTGGTTTTCGGTTAATTCGGTTTTTTGCGATTTTCTCAGCTCCTGTTCGAGATATCGCAAATCCACGGCCAGATTCGTGATCAGCGCGACGAAATACATCAGATAACGTCCATCCTATGTGGGAAATATCCCAAAAATCGTTTTTCGCGTTTTTCTCGGCTCCTGTGGGAGATAGAGCAAAAAGGGGCTTACTACAGTATCCTTGATTTCCCCTGATTTTGGTAGTCGTAAAAAAGGTCATAACTTTTGAATCGTCCGACCGATCCTTAAAATTCTTTTTGCATTCGAAAGAGCACAGAAAAACAAAGAAAATGCGACTAGGCTCATCCCGATATTTCAATTTTTCGATTCGAGAGCGCAGATTGTGTGTCACCTCCAAAATAACATTTTTCACCTGACTAAAATCTCGATTATCTTTCGCAAAAAAATTGAAAAAAATTATTCTACGGTTCTAAATGCATGGAAATTGATGTATTATCAAGCCTTGTTCGTTAGAAAGTCAAAGCGCAGCGGAAACAGTCGCTATGACAGAGAAAACGATCGATATCGTGATTTTTGTAAACGTAAAGCAGGTGGTTTTCGGTTAATTCGGTTTTTTGCGATTTTCTCAGCTCCTGTTGGAGATATCGCAAATCCACGGCCAGATTCGTGATCAGCGCGACGAAATACATCAGATAACGTCCATCCTATGTGGGAAATATCCCAAAAATCGTTTTCCGCGTTTTTCTCGGCTCCTGTGGGAGATAGAGCAAAAAGGGGCTTAATACAGTATCCTTGATTTCCCCTGATTTTGGTAGTCGTAAAAAAGGTCATAACTTTTGAATCGTCCTAACGATCCTTAAAATTCTTTTTGCATTCGAAAGAGCACAGAAAAACAAAGAAAATGCGACTAGGCTCATCCCGATATTTCAATTTTTCGATCCGAGAGCGCAGATTGTGTGTCACCTCCAAAATAACATTTTTCACCTGAATAAAATCTCGATTATCTTTCGCAAAAAAATTGAAAAAAATTATTCTACGGTTCTAAATGCATGGAAATTGATGTATTATCAAGCCTTGTTTGTTAGAAAGTCAAAGCGCAGCGGAAACAGTCGCTATGACAGAGAAAACGATCGATATCGTGATTTTTGTAAACGTAAAGCAGGTGGTTTTCGGTTAATTCGGTTTTTTGCGATTTTCTCAGCTCCTGTTGGAGATATCGCAAATCCACGGCCAGATTCGTGATCAGCGCGACGAAGTACATCAGATAACGTCCATCCTATGTGGGAAATATCCCAAAAATCGTTTTTCGCGTTTTTCTCGGCTCCTGTGGGAGATAGAGCGAAAAGGGGCTTAATACAGGATCCTTGATTTCCCCTGATTTTGTTAGTCGTAAAAAAGGTCATAACTTTTGAATCGTCCTAACGATCCTTAAAATTCTTTTTGCATTCGAAAGAGCACAGAAAAACAAAGAAAATGCGACTAGGCTCATCCCGATATTTCAATTTTTCGATTCGAGAGCGCAGATTGTGTGTCACCTCCAAAATAACATTTTTCACCTGACTAAAATTTCGATTATCTTTCGCAAAAAAATTGAAAAAAATTATTCTACGGTTCTAAATGCATGGAAATTGATGTATTATCAAGCCTTGTTCGTTAGAAAGTCAAAGCGCAGCGGAAACAGTCGCTATGACAGAGAAAACGATCGATATCGTGATTTTTGTAAACGTAAAGCAGGTGGTTTTCGGTTAATTCGGTTTTTTGCGATTTTCTCAGCTCCTGTTCGAGATATCGCAAATCCACGGCCAGATTCGTGATCAGCGCGACGAAATACATCAGGTAACCTCCATCCTATGTGGGAAATATCCCAAAAATCGTTTTTCGCGTTTTTCTCGGCTCCTGTGGGAGATAGAGCAAAAAGGGGCTTAATACAGTATCCTTGATTTCCCCTGATTTTGGTAGTCGTAAAAAAGGTCATAACTTTTGAATCGTCCGACCGATCCTTAAAATTCTTTTTGCATTCGAAAGAGCACAGAAAAACAAAGAAAATGCGACTAGGCTCATCCCGATATTTCAATTTTTCGATCCGAGAGCGCAGATTGTGTGTCACCTCCAAAATAACATTTTTCACCTGAATAAAAATTCGATTATCTTTCGCAAAAAAATTGAAAAAAATTATTCTACGGTTCTAAATGCATGGAAATTGATGTATCATCAAGCCTTGTTCGTTAGAAAGTCAAAACGCAGCGGAAACAGTCGCTATGACAGAGAAAACGATCGATATCGTGATTTTTGTAACCGTAAAGCAGGTGGTTTTCGGTTAATTCGGTTTTTTGCGATTTTCTCAGCTCCTGTTCGAGATATCGCAAATCCACGGCCAGATTCGTGATCAGCGCGACGAAATACATCAGGTAACCTCCATCCTATGTGGGAAATATCCCAAAAATCGTTTTTCGCGTTTTTCTCGGCTCCTGTGGGAGATAGAGCAAAAAGGGGCTTAATACAGTATCCTTGATTTCCCCTGATTTTGGTAGTCGTAAAAAAGGTCATAACTTTTGAATCGTCCGACCGATCCTTAAAATTCTTTTTGCATTCGAAAGAGCACAGAAAAACAAAGAAAATGCGACTAGGCTCATCCCGATATTTCAATTTTTCGATTCGAGAGCGCAGATTGTGTGTCACCTCCAAAATAACATTTTTCACCTGAATAAAAATTCGATTATCTTTCGCAAAAAAATTGAAAAAAATTATTCTACGGTTCTAAATGCATGGAAATTGATGTATCATCAAGCCTTGTTCGTTAGAAAGTCAAAGCGCAGCGGAAACAGTCGCTATGACAGAGAAAACGATCGATATCGTGATTTTTGTAAACGTAAAGCAGGTGGTTTTCGGTTAATTCGGTTTTTTGCGATTTTCTCAGCTCCTGTTGGAGATATCGCAAATCCACGGCCAGATTCGTGATCAGCGCGACGAAATACATCAGATAACGTCCATCCTATGTGGGAAATATCCCAAAAATCGTTTTTCGCGTTTTTCTCGGCTCCTGTGGGAGATAGAGCGAAAAGGGGCTTAATACAGGATCCTTGATTTCCCCTGATTTTGTTAGTCGTAAAAAAGGTCATAACTTTTGAATCGTCCTAACGATCCTTAAAATTCTTTTTGCATTCGAAAGAGCACAGAAAAACAAAGAAAATGCGACTAGGCTCATCCCGATATTTCAATTTTTCGATTCGAGAGCGCAGATTGTGTGTCACCTCCAAAATAACATTTTTCACCTGACTAAAATTTCGATTATCTTTCGCAAAAAAATTGAAAAAAATTATTCTACGGTTCTAAATGCATGGAAATTGATGTATTATCAAGCCTTGTTCGTTAGAAAGTCAAAGCGCAGCGGAAACAGTCGCTATGACAGAGAAAACGATCGATATCGTGATTTTTGTAAACGTAAAGCAGGTGGTTTTCGGTTAATTCGGTTTTTTGCGATTTTCTCAGCTCCTGTTCGAGATATCGCAAATCCACGGCCAGATTCGTGATCAGCGCAACGAAATACATCAGGTAACCTCCATCCCATGTGGGAAATATCCCAAAAATCGTTTTTCGCGTTTTTCTCGGCTCCTGTGGGAGATAGAGCAAAAAGGGGCTTAATACAGTATCCTTGATTTCCCCTGATTTTGGTAGTCGTAAAAAAGGTCATAACTTTTGAATCGTCCGACCGATCCTTAAAATTCTTTTTGCATTCGAAAGAGCACAGAAAAACAAAGAAAATGCGACTAGGCTCATCCCGATATTTCAATTTTTCGATCCGAGAGCGCAGATTGTGTGTCACCTCCAAAATAACATTTTTCACCTGAATAAAAATTCGATTATCTTTCGCAAAAAAATTGAAAAAAATTATTCTACGGTTCTAAATGCATGGAAATTGATGTATTATCAAGCCTTGTTCGTTAGAAAGTCAAAGCGCAGCGGAAACAGTCGCTATGACAGAGAAAACGATCGATATCGTGATTTTTGTAAACGTAAAACAGGTGGTTTTCGGTTAATTCGGTTTTTTGCGATTTTCTCAGCTCCTGTTGGAGATATCGCAAATCCACGGCCAGATTCGTGATCAGCGCGACGAAATACATCAGATAACGTCCATCCCATGTGGGAAATATCCCAAAAATCGTTTTTCGCGTTTTTCTCGGCTCCTGTGGGAGATAGAGCAAAAAGGGGCTTAATACAGTATCCTTGATTTCCCCTGATTTTGGTAGTCGTAAAAAAGGTCATAACTTTTGAATCGTCCGACCGATCCTTAAAATTCTTTTTGCATTCGAAAGAGCACAGAAAAACAAAGAAAATGCGACTAGGCTCATCCCGATATTTCAATTTTTCGATTCGAGAGCGCAGATTGTGTGTCACCTCCAAAATAACATTTTTCACCTGACTAAAATCTCGATTATCTTTCGCAAAAAAATTGAAAAAAATTATTCTACGGTTCTAAATGCATGGAAATTGATGTATTATCAAGCCTTGTTTGTTAGAAAGTCAAAGCGCAGCGGAAACAGTCGCTATGACAGAGAAAACGATCGATATCGTGATTTTTGTAAACGTAAAGCAGGTGGTTTTCGGTTAATTCGGTTTTTTGCGATTTTCTCAGCTCCTGTTGGAGATATCGCAAATCCACGGCCAGATTCGTGATCAGCGCGACGAAATACATCAGATAACGTCCATCCCATGTGGGAAATATCCCAAAAATCGTTTTTCGCGTTTTTCTCGGCTCCTGTGGGAGATAGAGCAAAAAGGGGCTTAATACAGTATCCTTGATTTCCCCTGATTTTGGTAGTCGTAAAAAAGGTCATAACTTTTGAATCGTCCGACCGATCCTTAAAATTCTTTTTGCATTCGAAAGAGCACAGAAAAACAAAGAAAATGCGACTAGGCTCATCCCGATATTTCAATTTTTCGATCCGAGAGCGCAGATTGTGTGTCACCTCCAAAATAACATTTTTCACCTGAATAAAAATTCGATTATCTTTCGCAAAAAAATTGAAAAAAATTATTCTACGGTTCTAAATGCATGGAAATTGATGTATTATCAAGCCTTGTTCGTTAGAAAGTCAAAGCGCAGCGGAAACAGTCGCTATGACAGAGAAAACGATCGATATCGTGATTTTTGTAAACGTAAAGTAGGTGGTTTTCGGTTAATTCGGTTTTTTGCGATTTTCTCAGCTCCTGTTGGAGATATCGCAAATCCACGGCCAGATTCGTGATCAGCGCGACGAAATACATCAGATAACGTCCATCCCATGTGGGAAATATCCCAAAAATCGTTTTTCGCGTTTTTCTCGGCTCCTGTGGGAGATAGAGCAAAAAGGGGCTTAATACAGTATCATTGATTTCCCCTAATTTTCGTAGTCGTAAAAAAGGTCATAACTTTTGAATCGTCCGACCGATCCTTAAAATTCTTTTTGCATTCGAAAGAGCACAGAAAAACAAAGAAAATGCGACTAGGCTCATCCCGATATTTCAATTTTTCGATTCGAGAGCGCAGATTGTGTGTCACCTCCAAAATAACATTTTGCACCTGACTAAAATCTCGATTATCTTTCGCAAAAAAATTGAAAAAAATTATTCTACGGTTCTAAATGCATGGAAATTGATGTATTATCAAGCCTTGTTCGTTAGAAAGTCAAAGCGCAGCGGAAACAGTCGCTATGACAGAGAAAACGATCGATATCGTGATTTTTGTAAACGTAACGCAGGTGGTTTTCGGTTAATTCGGTTTTTTGCGATTTTCTCAGCTCCTGTTGGAGATATCGCAAATCCACGGCCAGATTCGTGATCAGCGCGACGAAATACATCAGATAACGTCCATCCTATGTGGGAAATATCCCAAAAATCGTTTTTCGCGTTTTTCTCGGCTCCTGTGGGAGATAGAGCAAAAAGGGGCTTACTACAGTATCCTTGATTTCCCCTGATTTTGGTAGTCGTAAAAAAGGTCATAACTTTTGAATCGTCCGACCGATCCTTAAAATTCTTTTTGCATTCGAAAGAGCACAGAAAAACAAAGAAAATGCGACTAGGCTCATCCCGATATTTCAATTTTTCGATCCGAGAGCGCAGATTGTGTGTCACCTCCAAAATAACATTTTTCACCTGACTAAAATCTCGATTATCTTTCGCAAAAAAATTGAAAAAAATTAATCTACGGTTCTAAATGCATGGAAATTGATGTATTATCAAGCCTTGTTCGTTAGAAAGTCAAAGCGCAGCGGAAACAGTCGCTATGACAGAGAAAACGATCGATATCGTGATTTTTGTAAACGTAAAGCAGGTGGTTTTCGGTTAATTCGGTTTTTTGCGATTTTCTCAGCTCCTGTTCGAGATATCGCAAATCCACGGCCAGATTCGTGATCAGCGCGACGAAATACATCAGATAACCTCCATCCTATGTGGGAAATATCCCAAAAATCGTTTTTCGCGTTTTTCTCGGCTCCTGTGGGAGATAGAGCAAAAAGGGGCTTAATACAGTATCCTTGATTTCCCCTGATTTTGGTAGTCGTAAAAAAGGTCATAACTTTTGAATCGTCCGACCGATCCTTAAAATTCTTTTTGCATTCGAAAGAGCACAGAAAAACGAAGAAAATGCGACTAGGCTCATCCCGATATTTCAATTTTTCGATCCGAGAGCGCAGATTGTGTGTCACCTCCAAAATAACATTTTTCACCTGAATAAAAATTCGATTATCTTTCGCAAAAAAATTGAAAAAAATTATTCTACGGTTCTAAATGCATGGAAATTGATGTATCATCAAGCCTTGTTCGTTAGAAAGTCAAAGCGCAGCGGAAACAGTCGCTATGACAGAGAAAACGATCGATATCGTGATTTTTGTAAACGTAAAGCAGGTGGTTTTCGGTTAATTCGGTTTTTTGCGATTTTCTCAGCTCCTGTTGGAGATATCGCAAATCCACGGCCAGATTCGTGATCAGCGCGACGAAATACATCAGATAACGTCCATCCCATGTGGGAAGCATCCCAAAAATCGTTTTTCGCGTTTTTCTCGGCTCCTGTGGGAGATAGAGCAAAAAGGGGCTTAATACAGTATCATTGATTTCCCCTAATTTTCGTAGTCGTAAAAAAGGTCATAACTTTTGAATCGTCCGACCGATCCTTAAAATTCTTTTTGCATTCGAAAGAGCACAGAAAAACAAAGAAAATGCGACTAGGCTCATCCCGATATTTCAATTTTTCGATTCGAGAGCGCAGATTGTGTGTCACCTCCAAAATAACATTTTTCACCTGACTAAAATCTCGATTATCTTTCGCAAAAAAATTGAAAAAAATTATTCTACGGTTCTAAATGCATGGAAATTGATGTATTATCAAGCCTTGTTTGTTAGAAAGTCAAAGCGCAGCGGAAACAGTCGCTATGACAGAGAAAACGATCGATATCGTGATTTTTGTAAACGTAAAGCAGGTGGTTTTCGGTTAATTCGGTTTTTTGCGATTTTCTCAGCTCCTGTTGGAGATATCGCAAATCCACGGCCAGATTCGTGATCAGCGCGACGAAATACATCAGATAACGTCCATCCCATGTGGGAAATATCCCAAAAATCGTTTTTCGCGTTTTTCTCGGCTCCTGTGGGAGATAGAGCAAAAAGGGGCTTAATACAGTATCCTTGATTTCCCCTGATTTTGGTAGTCGTAAAAAAGGTCATAACTTTTGAATCGTCCGACCGATCCTTAAAATTCTTTTTGCATTCGAAAGAGCACAGAAAAACAAAGAAAATGCGACTAGGCTCATCCCGATATTTCAATTTTTCGATCCGAGAGCGCAGATTGTGTGTCACCTCCAAAATAACATTTTTCACCTGAATAAAAATTCGATTATCTTTCGCAAAAAAATTGAAAAAAATTATTCTACGGTTCTAAATGCATGGAAATTGATGTATTATCAAGCCTTGTTCGTTAGAAAGTCAAAGCGCAGCGGAAACAGTCGCTATGACAGAGAAAACGATCGATATCGTGATTTTTGTAAACGTAAAGTAGGTGGTTTTCGGTTAATTCGGTTTTTTGCGATTTTCTCAGCTCCTGTTGGAGATATCGCAAATCCACGGCCAGATTCGTGATCAGCGCGACGAAATACATCAGATAACGTCCATCCCATGTAGGAAATATCCCAAAAATCGTTTTTCGCGTTTTTCTCGGCTCCTGTGGGAGATAGAGCAAAAAGGGGCTTAATACAGTATCATTGATTTCCCCTAATTTTCGTAGTCGTAAAAAAGGTCATAACTTTTGAATCGTCCGACCGATCCTTAAAATTCTTTTTGCATTCGAAAGAGCACAGAAAAACAAAGAAAATGCGACTAGGCTCATCCCGATATTTCAATTTTTCGATTCGAGAGCGCAGATTGTGTGTCACCTCCAAAATAACATTTTTCACCTGACTAAAATCTCGATTATCTTTCGCAAAAAAATTGAAAAAAATTATTCTACGGTTCTAAATGCATGGAAATTGATGTATTATCAAGCCTTGTTCGTTAGAAAGTCAAAGCGCAGCGGAAACAGTCGCTATGACAGAGAAAACGATCGATATCGTGATTTTTGTAAACGTAACGCAGGTGGTTTTCGGTTAATTCGGTTTTTTGCGATTTTCTCAGCTCCTGTTGGAGATATCGCAAATCCACGGCCAGATTCGTGATCAGCGCGACGAAATACATCAGATAACGTCCATCCCATGTGGGAAATATCCCAAAAATCGTTTTTCGCGTTTTTCTCGGCTCCTGTGGGAGATAGAGCAAAAAGGGGCTTAATACAGTATCCTTGATTTCCCCTGATTTTGGTAGTCGTAAAAAAGGTCATAACTTTTGAATCGTCCGACCGATCCTTAAAATTCTTTTTGCATTCGAAAGAGCACAGAAAAACAAAGAAAATGCGACTAGGCTCATCCCGATATTTCAATTTTTCGATCCGAGAGCGCAGATTGTGTGTCACCTCCAAAATAACATTTTTCACCTGAATAAAAATTCGATTATCTTTCGCAAAAAAATTGAAAAAAATTATTCTACGGTTCTAAATGCATGGAAATTGATGTATTATCAAGCCTTGTTCGTTAGAAAGTCAAAGCGCAGCGGAAACAGTCGCTATGACAGAGAAAACGATCGATATCGTGATTTTTGTAAACGTAAAGTAGGTGGTTTTCGGTTAATTCGGTTTTTTGCGATTTTCTCAGCTCCTGTTGGAGATATCGCAAATCCACGGCCAGATTCGTGATCAGCGCGACGAAATACATCAGATAACGTCCATCCCATGTAGGAAATATCCCAAAAATCGTTTTTCGCGTTTTTCTCGGCTCCTGTGGGAGATAGAGCAAAAAGGGGCTTAATACAGTATCATTGATTTCCCCTAATTTTCGTAGTCGTAAAAAAGGTCATAACTTTTGAATCGTCCGACCGATCCTTAAAATTCTTTTTGCATTCGAAAGAGCACAGAAAAACAAAGAAAATGCGACTAGGCTCATCCCGATATTTCAATTTTTCGATTCGAGAGCGCAGATTGTGTGTCACCTCCAAAATAACATTTTTCACCTGACTAAAATCTCGATTATCTTTCGCAAAAAAATTGAAAAAAATTATTCTACGGTTCTAAATGCATGGAAATTGATGTATTATCAAGCCTTGTTCGTTAGAAAGTCAAAGCGCAGCGGAAACAGTCGCTATGACAGAGAAAACGATCGATATCGTGATTTTTGTAAACGTAACGCAGGTGGTTTTCGGTTAATTCGGTTTTTTGCGATTTTCTCAGCTCCTGTTGGAGATATCGCAAATCCACGGCCAGATTCGTGATCAGCGCGACGAAATACATCAGATAACGTCCATCCTATGTGGGAAATATCCCAAAAATCGTTTTTCGCGTTTTTCTCGGCTCCTGTGGGAGATAGAGCAAAAAGGGGCTTACTACAGTATCCTTGATTTCCCCTGATTTTGGTAGTCGTAAAAAAGGTCATAACTTTTGAATCGTCCGACCGATCCTTAAAATTCTTTTTGCATTCGAAAGAGCACAGAAAAACAAAGAAAATGCGACTAGGCTCATCCCGATATTTCAATTTTTCGATCCGAGAGCGCAGATTGTGTGTCACCTCCAAAATAACATTTTTCACCTGACTAAAATCTCGATTATCTTTCGCAAAAAAATTGAAAAAAATTAATCTACGGTTCTAAATGCATGGAAATTGATGTATTATCAAGCCTTGTTCGTTAGAAAGTCAAAGCGCAGCGGAAACAGTCGCTATGACAGAGAAAACGATCGATATCGTGATTTTTGTAAACGTAAAGCAGGTGGTTTTCGGTTAATTCGGTTTTTTGCGATTTTCTCAGCTCCTGTTCGAGATATCGCAAATCCACGGCCAGATTCGTGATCAGCGCGACGAAATACATCAGATAACGTCCATCCTATGTGGGAAATATCCCAAAAATCGTTTTTCGCGTTTTTCTCGGCTCCTGTGGGAGATAGAGCAAAAAGGGGCTTACTACAGTATCCTTGATTTCCCCTGATTTTGGTAGTCGTAAAAAAGGTCATAACTTTTGAATCGTCCGACCGATCCTTAAAATTCTTTTTGCATTCGAAAGAGCACAGAAAAACAAAGAAAATGCGACTAGGCTCATCCCGATATTTCAATTTTTCGATTCGAGAGCGCAGATTGTGTGTCACCTCCAAAATAACATTTTTCACCTGACTAAAATCTCGATTATCTTTCGCAAAAAAATTGAAAAAAATTATTCTACGGTTCTAAATGCATGGAAATTGATGTATTATCAAGCCTTGTTCGTTAGAAAGTCAAAGCGCAGCGGAAACAGTCGCTATGACAGAGAAAACGATCGATATCGTGATTTTTGTAAACGTAAAGCAGGTGGTTTTCGGTTAATTCGGTTTTTTGCGATTTTCTCAGCTCCTGTTCGAGATATCGCAAATCCACGGCCAGATTCGTGATCAGCGCGACGAAATACATCAGATAACGTTTATCCTATGTGGGAAATATCCCAAAAATCGTTTTTCGCGTTTTTCTCGGCTCCTGTGGGAGATAGAGCGAAAAGGGGCTTAATACAGGATCCTTGATTACCCCTGATTTTAGTAGTCGTAAAAAAGGTCATAACTTTTGAATCGTCCGACCGATCCTTAAAATTCTTTTTGCATTCGAAAGAGCACAGAAAAACAAAGAAAATGCGACTAGGCTCATCCCGATATTTCAATTTTTCGATTCGAGAGCGCAGATTGTGTGTCACCTCCAAAATAACATTTTTCACCTGACTAAAATCTCGATTATCTTTCGCAAAAAAATTGAAAAAAATTATTCTACGGTTCTAAATGCATGGAAATTGATGTATTATCAAGCCTTGTTCGTTAGAAAGTCAAAGCGCAGCGGAAACAGTCGCTATGACAGAGAAAACGATCGATATCGTGATTTTTGTAAACGTAAAGCAGGTGGTTTTCGGTTAATTCGGTTTTTTGCGATTTTCTCAGCTCCTGTTGGAGATATCGCAAATCCACGGCCAGATTCGTGATCAGCGCGACGAATACATTAGATAACGTCCATCCTATGTGGGAAATATCCCAAAAATCGTTTTTCGCGTTTTTCTCGGCTCCTGTGGGAGATAGAGCGAAAAGGGGCTTAATACAGTATCCTTGATTTCCCCTGATTTTGGTAGTCGTAAAAAAGGTCATAACTTTTGAATCGTCCTAACGATCCTTAAAATTCTTTTTGCATTCGAAAGAGCACAGAAAAACAAAGAAAATGCGACTAGGCTCATCCCGATATTTCAATTTTTCGATCCGAGAGCGCAGATTGTGTGTCACCTCCAAAATAACATTTTTCACCTGACTAAAATCTCGATTATCTTTCGCAAAAAAATTGAAAAAAATTATTCTACGGTTCTAAATGCATGGAAATTGATGTATTATCAAGCCTTGTTCGTTAGAAAGTCAAAGCGCAGCGGAAACAGTCGCTATGACAGAGAAAACGATCGATATCGTGATTTTTGTAAACGTAAAGCAGGTGGTTTTCGGTTAATTCGGTTTTTTGCGATTTTCTCAGCTCCTGTTGGAGATATCGCAAATCCACGGCCAGATTCGTGATCAGCGCGACGAAATACATCAGATAACGTCCATCCTATGTGGGAAATATCCCAAAAATCGTTTTTCGCGTTTTTCTCGGCTCCTGTGGGAGATAGAGCAAAAAGGGGCTTAATACAGTATCCTTGATTTCCCCTGATTTTGGTAGTCGTAAAAAAGGTCATAACTTTTGAATCGTCCGACCGATCCTTAAAATTCTTTTTGCATTCGAAAGAGCACAGAAAAACAAAGAAAATGCGACTAGGCTCATCCCGATATTTCAATTTTTCGATCCGAGAGCGCAGATTGTGTGTCACCTCCAAAATAACATTTTTCACCTGACTAAAATCTCGATTATCTTTCGCAAAAAAATTGAAAAAAATTATTCTACGGTTCTAAATGCATGGAAATTGATGTATTATCAAGCCTTGTTCGTTAGAAAGTCAAAGCGCAGCGGAAACAGTCGCTATGACAGAGAAAACGATCGATATCGTGATTTTTGTAAACGTAAAGCAGGTGGTTTTCGGTTAATTCGGTTTTTTGCGATTTTCTCAGCTCCTGTTGGAGATATCGCAAATCCACGGCCAGATTCGTGATCAGCGCGACGAAATACATCAGATAACGTCCATCCTATGTGGGAAATATCCCAAAAATCGTTTTTCGCGTTTTTCTCGGCTCCTGTGGGAGATAGAGCGAAAAGGGGCTTAATACAGGATCCTTGATTACCCCTGATTTTAGTAGTCGTAAAAAAGGTCATAACTTTTGAATCGTCCTAACGATCCTTAAAATTCTTTTTGCATTCGAAAGAGCACAGAAAAACAAAGAAAATGCGACTAGGCTCATCCCGATATTTCAATTTTTCGATCCGAGAGCGCAGATTGTGTGTCACCTCCAAAATAACATTTTTCACCTGAATAAAAATTCGATTATCTTTCGCAAAAAAATTGAAAAAAATTATTCTACGGTTCTAAATGCATGGAAATTGATGTATTATCAAGCCTTGTTCGTTAGAAAGTCAAAGCGCAGCGGAAACAGTCGCTATGACAGAGAAAACGATCGATATCGTGATTTTTGTAAACGTAAAGCAGGTGGTTTTCGGTTAATTCGGTTTTTTGCGATTTTCTCAGCTCCTGTTGGAGATATCGCAAATCCACGGCCAGATTCGTGATCAGCGCGACGAAATACATCAGATAACGTCCATCCTATGTGGGAAATATCCCAAAAATCGTTTTTCGCGTTTTTCTCGGCTCCTGTGGGAGATAGAGCAAAAAGGGGCTTAATACAGTATCCTTGATTTCCCCTGATTTTGGTAGTCGTAAAAAAGGTCATAACTTTTAAATCGTCCGACCGATCCTTAAAATTCTTTTTGCATTCGAAAGAGCACAGAAAAACAAAGAAAATGCGACTAGGCTCATCCCGATATTTCAATTTTTCGATCCGAGAGCGCAGATTGTGTGTCACCTCCAAAATAACATTTTTCACCTGAATAAAAATTCGATTATCTTTCGCAAAAAAATTAAAAAAAATTATTCTACGGTTCTAAATGCATGGAAATTGATGTATTATCAAGCCTTGTTCGTTAGAAAGTCAAAGCGCAGCGGAAACAGTCGCTATGACAGAGAAAACGATCGATATCGTGATTTTTGTAAACGTAAAGCAGGTGGTTTTCGGTTAATTCGGTTTTTTGCGATTTTCTCAGCTCCTGTTGGAGATATCGCAAATCCACGGCCAGATTCGTGATCAGCGCGACGAAATACATCAGATAACGTCCATCCTATGTGGGAAATATCCCAAAAATCGTTTTTCGCGTTTTTCTCGGCTCCTGTGGGAGATAGAGCGAAAAGGGGCTTAATACAGGATCCTTGATTACCCCTGATTTTAGTAGTCGTAAAAAAGGTCATAACTTTTAAATCGTCCGACCGATCCTTAAAATTCTTTTTGCATTCGAAAGAGCACAGAAAAACAAAGAAAATGCGACTAGGCTCATCCCGATATTTCAATTTTTCGATCCGAGAGCGCAGATTGTGTGTCACCTCCAAAATAACATTTTTCACCTGAATAAAAATTCGATTATCTTTCGCAAAAAAATTAAAAAAAATTATTCTACGGTTCTAAATGCATGGAAATTGATGTATTATCAAGCCTTGTTCGTTAGAAAGTCAAAGCGCAGCGGAAACAGTCGCTATGACAGAGAAAACGATCGATATCGTGATTTTTGTAAACGTAAAGCAGGTGGTTTTCGGTTAATTCGGTTTTTTGCGATTTTCTCAGCTCCTGTTGGAGATATCGCAAATCCACGGCCAGATTCGTGATCAGCGCGACGAAATACATCAGATAACGTCCATCCTATGTGGGAAATATCCCAAAAATCGTTTTTCGCGTTTTTCTCGGCTCCTGTGGGAGATAGAGCGAAAAGGGGCTTAATACAGGATCCTTGATTACCCCTGATTTTAGTAGTCGTAAAAAAGGTCATAACTTTTGAATCGTCCTAACGATCCTTAAAATTCTTTTTGCATTCGAAAGAGCACAGAAAAACAAAGAAAATGCGACTAGGCTCATCCCGATATTTCAATTTTTCGATCCGAGAGCGCAGATTGTGTGTCACCTCCAAAATAACATTTTTCACCTGAATAAAAATTCGATTATCTTTCGCAAAAAAATTGAAAAAAATTATTCTACGGTTCTAAATGCATGGAAATTGATGTATTATCAAGCCTTGTTCGTTAGAAAGTCAAAGCGCAGCGGAAACAGTCGCTATGACAGAGAAAACGATCGATATCGTGATTTTTGTAAACGTAAAGCAGGTGGTTTTCGGTTAATTCGGTTTTTTGCGATTTTCTCAGCTCCTGTTGGAGATATCGCAAATCCACGTCCAGATTCGTGATCAGCGCGACGAAATACATCAGATAACGTCCATCCCATGTGGGAAATATCCCAAAAATCGTTTTTCGCGTTTTTCTCGGCTCCTGTGGGAGATAGAGCAAAAAGGAGCTTAATACAGTATCCTTGATTTCCCCTGATTTTGGTAGTCGTAAAAAAGGTCATAACTTTTGAATCGTCCGACCGATCCTTAAAATTCTTTTTGCATTCGAAAGAGCACAGAAAAACAAAGAAAATGCGACTAGGCTCATCCCGATATTTCAATTTTTCGATTCGAGAGCGCAGATTGTGTGTCACCTCCAAAATAACATTTTTCACCTGACTAAAATCTCGATTATCTTTCGCAAAAAAATTGAAAAAAATTATTCTACGGTTCTAAATGCATGGAAATTGATGTATTATCAAGCCTTGTTCGTTAGAAAGTCAAAGCGCAGCGGAAACAGTCGCTATGACAGAGAAAACGATCGATATCGTGATTTTTGTAAACGTAAAGCAGGTGGTTTTCGGTTAATTCGGTTTTTTGCGATTTTCTCAGCTCCTGTTGGAGATATCGCAAATCCACGGCCAGATTCGTGATCAGCGCGACGAATACATTAGATAACGTCCATCCTATGTGGGAAATATCCCAAAAATCGTTTTTCGCGTTTTTCTCGGCTCCTGTGGGAGATAGAGCGAAAAGGGGCTTAATACAGGATCCTTGATTTCCCCTGATTTTGGTAGTCGTAAAAAAGGTCATAACTTTTGAATCGTCCTAACGATCCTTAAAATTCTTTTTGCATTCGAAAGAGCACAGAAAAACAAAGAAAATGCGACTAGGCTCATCCCGATATTTCAATTTTTCGATCCGAGAGCGCAGATTGTGTGTCACCTCCAAAATAACATTTTTCACCTGACTAAAATCTCGATTATCTTTCGCAAAAAAATTGAAAAAAATTATTCTACGGTTCTAAATGCATGGAAATTGATGTATTATCAAGCCTTGTTCGTTAGAAAGTCAAAGCGCAGCGGAAACAGTCGCTATGACAGAGAAAACGATCGATATCGTGATTTTTGTAAACGTAAAGCAGGTGGTTTTCGGTTAATTCGGTTTTTTGCGATTTTCTCAGCTCCTGTTGGAGATATCGCAAATCCACGGCCAGATTCGTGATCAGCGCGACGAAATACATCAGATAACGTCCATCCTATGTGGGAAATATCCCAAAAATCGTTTTTCGCGTTTTTCTCGGCTCCTGTGGGAGATAGAGCAAAAAGGGGCTTAATACAGTATCCTTGATTTCCCCTGATTTTGGTAGTCGTAAAAAAGGTCATAACTTTTGAATCGTCCGACCGATCCTTAAAATTCTTTTTGCATTCGAAAGAGCACAGAAAAACAAAGAAAATGCGACTAGGCTCATCCCGATATTTCAATTTTTCGATCCGAGAGCGCAGATTGTGTGTCACCTCCAAAATAACATTTTTCACCTGAATAAAAATTCGATTATCTTTCGCAAAAAAATTAAAAAAAATTATTCTACGGTTCTAAATGCATGGAAATTGATGTATTATCAAGCCTTGTTCGTTAGAAAGTCAAAGCGCAGCGGAAACAGTCGCTATGACAGAGAAAACGATCGATATCGTGATTTTTGTAAACGTAAAGCAGGTGGTTTTCGGTTAATTCGGTTTTTTGCGATTTTCTCAGTTCCTGTTGGAGATATCGCAAATCCACGGCCAGATTCGTGATCAGCGCGACGAAATACATCAGATAACGTCCATCCTATGTGGGAAATATCCCAAAAATCGTTTTTCGCGTTTTTCTCGGCTCCTGTGGGAGATAGAGCGAAAAGGGGCTTAATACAGGATCCTTGATTACCCCTGATTTTAGTAGTCGTAAAAAAGGTCATAACTTTTGAATCGTCCTAACGATCCTTAAAATTCTTTTTGCATTCGAAAGAGCACAGAAAAACAAAGAAAATGCGACTAGGCTCATCCCGATATTTCAATTTTTCGATCCGAGAGCGCAGATTGTGTGTCACCTCCAAAATAACATTTTTCACCTGACTAAAATCTCGATTATCTTTCGCAAAAAAATTGAAAAAAATTATTCTACGGTTCTAAATGCATGGAAATTGATGTATTATCAAGCCTTGTTCGTTAGAAAGTCAAAGCGCAGCGGAAACAGTCGCTATGACAGAGAAAACGATCGATATCGTGATTTTTGTAAACGTAAAGCAGGTGGTTTTCGGTTAATTCGGTTTTTTGCGATTTTCTCAGCTCCTGTTGGAGATATCGCAAATCCACGGCCAGATTCGTGATCAGCGCGACGAAATACATCAGATAAAGTCCATCCCATGTGGGAAATATCCCAAAAATCGTTTTTCGCGTTTTTCTCGGCTCCTGTGGGAGATAGAGCAAAAAGGGGCTTAATACAGTATCATTGATTTCCCCTAATTTTCGTAGTCGTAAAAAAGGTCATAACTTTTGAATCGTCCGACCGATCCTTAAAATTCTTTTTGCATTCGAAAGAGCACAGAAAAACAAAGAAAATGCGACTAGGCTCATCCCGATATTTCAATTTTTCGATTCGAGAGCGCAGATTGTGTGTCACCTCCAAAATAACATTTTTCACCTGACTAAAATCTCGATTATCTTTCGCAAAAAAATTGAAAAAAATTATTCTACGGTTCTAAATGCATGGAAATTGATGTATTATCAAGCCTTGTTCGTTAGAAAGTCAAAGCGCAGCGGAAACAGTCGCTATGACAGAGAAAACGATCGATATCGTGATTTTTGTAAACGTAAAGCAGGTGGTTTTCGGTTAATTCGGTTTTTTGCGATTTTCTCAGCTCCTGTTGGAGATATCGCAAATCCACGGCCAGATTCGTGATCAGCGCGACGAATACATTAGATAACGTCCATCCTATGTGGGAAATATCCCAAAAATCGTTTTTCGCGTTTTTCTCGGCTCCTGTGGGAGATAGAGCGAAAAGGGGCTTAATACAGGATCGTTGATTTCCCCTGATTTTGGTAGTCGTAAAAAAGGTCATAACTTTTGAATCGTCCTAACGATCCTTAAAATTCTTTTTGCATTCGAAAGAGCACAGAAAAACAAAGAAAATGCGACTAGGCTCATCCCGATATTTCAATTTTTCGATCCGAGAGCGCAGATTGTGTGTCACCTCCAAAATAACATTTTTCACCTGACTAAAATCTCGATTATCTTTCGCAAAAAAATTGAAAAAAATTATTCTACGGTTCTAAATGCATGGAAATTGATGTATTATCAAGCCTTGTTCGTTAGAAAGTCAAAGCGCAGCGGAAACAGTCGCTATGACAGAGAAAACGATCGATATCGTGATTTTTGTAAACGTAAAGCAGGTGGTTTTCGGTTAATTCGGTTTTTTGCGATTTTCTCAGCTCCTGTTGGAGATATCGCAAATCCACGGCCAGATTCGTGATCAGCGCGACGAAATACATCAGATAACGTCCATCCTATGTGGGAAATATCCCAAAAATCGTTTTCCGCGTTTTTCTCGGCTCCTGTGGGAGATAGAGCAAAAAGGGGCTTAATACAGTATCCTTGATTTCCCCTGATTTTGGTAGTCGTAAAAAAGGTCATAACTTTTGAATCGTCCGACCGATCCTTAAAATTCTTTTTGCATTCGAAAGAGCACAGAAAAACAAAGAAAATGCGACTAGGCTCATCCCGATATTTCAAATTTTCGATCCGAGAGCGCAGATTGTGTGTCACCTCCAAAATAACATTTTTCACCTGAATAAAAATTCGATTATCTTTCGCAAAAAAATTGAAAAAAATTATTCTACGGTTCTAAATGCATGAAAATTGATGTATTATCAAGCCTTGTTCGTTAGAAAGTCAAAGCGCAGCGGAAACAGTCGCTATGACAGAGAAAACGATCGATATCGTGATTTTTGTAAACGTAAAGCAGGTGGTTTTCGGTTAATTCGGTTTTTTGCGATTTTCTCAGCTCCTGTTGGAGATATCGCAAATCCACGGCCAGATTCGTGATCAGCGCGACGAATACATTAGATAACGTCCATCCTATGTGGGAAATATCCCAAAAATCGTTTTTCGCGTTTTTCTCGGCTCCTGTGGGAGATAGAGCGAAAAGGGGCTTAATACAGGATCCTTGATTTCCCCTGATTTTGGTAGTCGTAAAAAAGGTCATAACTTTTGAATCGTCCTAACGATCCTTAAAATTCTTTTTGCATTCGAAAGAGCACAGAAAAACAAAGAAAATGCGACTAGGCTCATCCCGATATTTCAATTTTTCGATCCGAGAGCGCAGATTGTGTGTCACCTCCAAAATAACATTTTTCACCTGACTAAAATCTCGATTATCTTTCGCAAAAAAATTGAAAAAAATTATTCTACGGTTCTAAATGCATGGAAATTGATGTATTATCAAGCCTTGTTCGTTAGAAAGTCAAAGCGCAGCGGAAACAGTCGCTATGACAGAGAAAACGATCGATATCGTGATTTTTGTAAACGTAAAGCAGGTGGTTTTCGGTTAATTCGGTTTTTTGCGATTTTCTCAGCTCCTGTTGGAGATATCGCAAATCCACGGCCAGATTCGTGATCAGCGCGACGAAATACATCAGATAACGTTTATCCTATGTGGGAAATATCCCAAAAATCGTTTTTCGCGTTTTTCTCGGCTCCTGTGGGAGATAGAGCGAAAAGGGGCTTAATACAGGATCCTTGATTACCCCTGATTTTAGTAGTCGTAAAAAAGGTCATAACTTTTGAATCGTCCGACCGATCCTTAAAATTCTTTTTGCATTCGAAAGAGCACAGAAAAACAAAGAAAATGCGACTAGGCTCATCCCGATATTTCAATTTTTCGATCCGAGAGCGCAGATTGTGTGTCACCTCCAAAATAACATTTTTCACCTGAATAAAAATTCGATTATCTTTCGCAAAAAAATTAAAAAAAATTATTCTACGGTTCTAAATGCATGGAAATTGATGTATTATCAAGCCTTGTTCGTTAGAAAGTCAAAGCGCAGCGGAAACAGTCGCTATGACAGAGAAAACGATCGATATCGTGATTTTTGTAAACGTAAAGCAGGTGGTTTTCGGTTAATTCGGTTTTTTGCGATTTTCTCAGCTCCTGTTGGAGATATCGCAAATCCACGGCCAGATTCGTGATCAGCGCGACGAAATACATCAGATAACGTTTATCCTATGTGGGAAATATCCCAAAAATCGTTTTTCGCGTTTTTCTCGGCTCCTGTGGGAGATAGAGCGAAAAGGGGCTTAATACAGGATCCTTGATTACCCCTGATTTTAGTAGTCGTAAAAAAGGTCATAACTTTTGAATCGTCCGACCGATCCTTAAAATTCTTTTTGCATTCGAAAGAGCACAGAAAAACAAAGAAAATGCGACTAGGCTCATCCCGATATTTCAATTTTTCGATTCGAGAGCGCAGATTGTGTGTCACCTCCAAAATAACATTTTTCACCTGACTAAAATCTCGATTATCTTTCGCAAAAAAATTGAAAAAAATTATTCTACGGTTCTAAATGCATGGAAATTGATGTATTATCAAGCCTTGTTCGTTAGAAAGTCAAAGCGCAGCGGAAACAGTCGCTATGACAGAGAAAACGATCGATATCGTGATTTTTGTAAACGTAAAGCAGGTGGTTTTCGGTTAATTCGGTTTTTTGCGATTTTCTCAGCTCCTGTTGGAGATATCGCAAATCCACGGCCAGATTCGTGATCAGCGCGACGAATACATTAGATAACGTCCATCCTATGTGGGAAATATCCCAAAAATCGTTTTTCGCGTTTTTCTCGGCTCCTGTGGGAGATAGAGCGAAAAGGGGCTTAATACAGGATCGTTGATTTCCCCTGATTTTGGTAGTCGTAAAAAAGGTCATAACTTTTGAATCGTCCTAACGATCCTTAAAATTCTTTTTGCATTCGAAAGAGCACAGAAAAACAAAGAAAATGCGACTAGGCTCATCCCGATATTTCAATTTTTCGATCCGAGAGCGCAGATTGTGTGTCACCTCCAAAATAACATTTTTCACCTGAATAAAAATTCGATTATCTTTCGCAAAAAAATTAAAAAAAATTATTCTACGGTTCTAAATGCATGGAAATTGATGTATTATCAAGCCTTGTTCGTTAGAAAGTCAAAGCGCAGCGGAAACAGTCGCTATGACAGAGAAAACGATTGATATCGTGATTTTTGTAAACGTAAAGCAGGTGGTTTTCGGTTAATTCGGTTTTTTGCGATTTTCTCAGCTCCTGTTGGAGATATCGCAAATCCACGGCCAGATTCGTGATCAGCGCGACGAAATACATCAGATAACGTCCATCCCATGTGGGAAATATCCCAAAAATCGTTTTTCGCGTTTTTCTCGGCTCCTGTGGGAGATAGAGCAAAAAGGGGCTTAATACAGTATCATTGATTTCCCCTAATTTTCGTAGTCGTAAAAAAGGTCATAACTTTTGAATCGTCCGACCGATCCTTAAAATTCTTTTTGCATTCGAAAGAGCACAGAAAAATAAAGAAAATGCGACTAGGCTCATCCCGATATTTCAATTTTTCGATTCGAGAGCGCAGATTGTGTGTCACCTCCAAAATAACATTTTTCACCTGAATAAAAATTCGATTATCTTTCGCAAAAAAATTGAAAAAAATTATTCTACGGTTCTAAATGCATGGAAATTGATGTATTATCAAGCCTTGTTCGTTAGAAAGTCAAAGCGCAGCGGAAACAGTCGCTATGACAGAGAAAACGATCGATATCGTGATTTTTGTAAACGTAAAGCAGGTGGTTTTCGGTTAATTCGGTTTTTTGCGATTTTCTCAGCTCCTGTTGGAGATATCGCAAATCCACGGCCAGATTCGTGATCAGCGCGACGAAATACATCAGATAACGTTTATCCTATGTGGGAAATATCCCAAAAATCGTTTTTCGCGTTTTTCTCGGCTCCTGTGGGAGATAGAGCGAAAAGGGGCTTAATACAGGATCCTTGATTACCCCTGATTTTAGTAGTCGTAAAAAAGGTCATAACTTTTGAATCGTCCGACCGATCCTTAAAATTCTTTTTGCATTCGAAAGAGCACAGAAAAACAAAGAAAATGCGACTAGGCTCATCCCGATATTTCAATTTTTCGATTCGAGAGCGCAGATTGTGTGTCACCTCCAAAATAACATTTTTCACCTGACTAAAATCTCGATTATCTTTCGCAAAAAAATTGAAAAAAATTATTCTACGGTTCTAAATGCATGGAAATTGATGTATTATCAAGCCTTGTTCGTTAGAAAGTCAAAGCGCAGCGGAAACAGTCGCTATGACAGAGAAAACGATCGATATCGTGATTTTTGTAAACGTAAAGCAGGTGGTTTTCGGTTAATTCGGTTTTTTGCGATTTTCTCAGCTCCTGTTGGAGATATCGCAAATCCACGGCCAGATTCGTGATCAGCGCGATGAATACATTAGATAACGTCCATCCTATGTGGGAAATATCCCAAAAATCGTTTTTCGCGTTTTTCTCGGCTCCTGTGGGAGATAGAGCGAAAAGGGGCTTAATACAGGATCGTTGATTTCCCCTAATTTTCGTAGTCGTAAAAAAGGTCATAACTTTTGAATCGTCCGACCGATCCTTAAAATTCTTTTTGCATTCGAAAGAGCACAGAAAAATAAAGAAAATGCGACTAGGCTCATCCCGATATTTCAATTTTTCGATTCGAGAGCGCAGATTGTGTGTCACCTCCAAAATAACATTTTTCACCTGAATAAAAATTCGATTATCTTTCGCAAAAAAATTGAAAAAAATTATTCTACGGTTCTAAATGCATGGAAATTGATGTATTATCAAGCCTTGTTCGTTAGAAAGTCAAAGCGCAGCGGAAACAGTCGCTATGACAGAGAAAACGATCGATATCGTGATTTTTGTAAACGTAAAGCAGGTGGTTTTCGGTTAATTCGGTTTTTTGCGATTTTCTCAGCTCCTGTTGGAGATATCGCAAATCCACGGCCAGATTCGTGATCAGCGCGATGAATACATTAGATAACGTCCATCCTATGTGGGAAATATCCCAAAAATCGTTTTTCGCGTTTTTCTCGGCTCCTGTGGGAGATAGAGCGAAAAGGGGCTTAATACAGGATCGTTGATTTCCCCTGATTTTGGTAGTCGTAAAAAAGGTCATAACTTTTGAATCGTCCTAACGATCCTTAAAATTCTTTTTGCATTCGAAAGAGCACAGAAAAACAAAGAAAATGCGACTAGGCTCATCCCGATATTTCAATTTTTCGATCCGAGAGCGCAGATTGTGTGTCACCTCCAAAATAACATTTTTCACCTGACTAAAATCTCGATTATCTTTCGCAAAAAAATTGAAAAAAATTATTCTACGGTTCTAAATGCATGGAAATTGATGTATTATCAAGCCTTGTTCGTTAGAAAGTCAAAGCGCAACGGAAACAGTCGCTATGACAGAGAAAACGATCGATATCGTGATTTTTGTAAACGTAAAGCAGGTGGTTTTCGGTTAATTCGGTTTTTTGCGATTTTCTCAGCTCCTGTTGGAGATATCGCAAATCCACGGCCAGATTCGTGATCAGCGCGACGAAATACATCAGATAACGTCCATCCTATGTGGGAAATATCCCAAAAATCGTTTTCCGCGTTTTTCTCGGCTCCTGTGGGAGATAGAGCAAAAAGGGGCTTAATACAGTATCCTTGATTTCCCCTGATTTTGGTAGTCGTAAAAAAGGTCATAACTTTTGAATCGTCCGACCGATCCTTAAAATTCTTTTTGCATTCGAAAGAGCACAGAAAAACAAAGAAAATGCGACTAGGCTCATCCCGATATTTCAATTTTTCGATCCGAGAGCGCAGATTGTGTGTCACCTCCAAAATAACATTTTTCACCTGAATAAAAATTCGATTATCTTTCGCAAAAAAATTGAAAAAAATTATTCTACGGTTCTAAATGCATGAAAATTGATGTATTATCAAGCCTTGTTCGTTAGAAAGTCAAAGCGCAGCGGAAACAGTCGCTATGACAGAGAAAACGATCGATATCGTGATTTTTGTAAACGTAAAGCAGGTGGTTTTCGGTTAATTCGGTTTTTTGCGATTTTCTCAGCTCCTGTTGGAGATATCGCAAATCCACGGCCAGATTCGTGATCAGCGCGACGAATACATTAGATAACGTCCATCCTATGTGGGAAATATCCCAAAAATCGTTTTTCGCGTTTTTCTCGGCTCCTGTGGGAGATAGAGCGAAAAGGGGCTTAATACAGGATCCTTGATTTCCCCTGATTTTGGTAGTCGTAAAAAAGGTCATAACTTTTGAATCGTCCTAACGATCCTTAAAATTCTTTTTGCATTCGAAAGAGCACAGAAAAACAAAGAAAATGCGACTAGGCTCATCCCGATATTTCAATTTTTCGATCCGAGAGCGCAGATTGTGTGTCACCTCCAAAATAACATTTTTCACCTGAATAAAAATTCGATTATCTTTCGCAAAAAAATTAAAAAAAATTATTCTACGGTTCTAAATGCATGGAAATTGATGTATTATCAAGCCTTGTTCGTTAGAAAGTCAAAGCGCAGCGGAAACAGTCGCTATGACAGAGAAAACGATCGATATCGTGATTTTTGTAAACGTAAAGCAGGTGGTTTTCGGTTAATTCGGTTTTTTGCGATTTTCTCAGCTCCTGTTGGAGATATCGCAAATCCACGGCCAGATTCGTGATCAGCGCGACGAAATACATCAGATAACGTTTATCCTATGTGGGAAATATCCCAAAAATCGTTTTTCGCGTTTTTCTCGGCTCCTGTGGGAGATAGAGCGAAAAGGGGCTTAATACAGGATCCTTGATTACCCCTGATTTTAGTAGTCGTAAAAAAGGTCATAACTTTTGAATCGTCCGACCGATCCTTAAAATTCTTTTTGCATTCGAAAGAGCACAGAAAAACAAAGAAAATGCGACTAGGCTCATCCCGATATTTCAATTTTTCGATTCGAGAGCGCAGATTGTGTGTCACCTCCAAAATAACATTTTTCACCTGACTAAAATCTCGATTATCTTTCGCAAAAAAATTGAAAAAAATTATTCTACGGTTCTAAATGCATGGAAATTGATGTATTATCAAGCCTTGTTCGTTAGAAAGTCAAAGCGCAGCGGAAACAGTCGCTATGACAGAGAAAACGATCGATATCGTGATTTTTGTAAACGTAAAGCAGGTGGTTTTCGGTTAATTCGGTTTTTTGCGATTTTCTCAGCTCCTGTTGGAGATATCGCAAATCCACGGCCAGATTCGTGATCAGCGCGACGAATACATTAGATAACGTCCATCCTATGTGGGAAATATCCCAAAAATCGTTTTTCGCGTTTTTCTCGGCTCCTGTGGGAGATAGAGCGAAAAGGGGCTTAATACAGGATCGTTGATTTCCCCTGATTTTGGTAGTCGTAAAAAAGGTCATAACTTTTGAATCGTCCTAACGATCCTTAAAATTCTTTTTGCATTCGAAAGAGCACAGAAAAACAAAGAAAATGCGACTAGGCTCATCCCGATATTTCAATTTTTCGATCCGAGAGCGCAGATTGTGTGTCACCTCCAAAATAACATTTTTCACCTGACTAAAATCTCGATTATCTTTCGCAAAAAAATTGAAAAAAATTATTCTACGGTTCTAAATGCATGGAAATTGATGTATTATCAAGCCTTGTTCGTTAGAAAGTCAAAGCGCAGCGGAAACAGTCGCTATGACAGAGAAAACGATCGATATCGTGATTTTTGTAAACGTAAAGCAGGTGGTTTTCGGTTAATTCGGTTTTTTGCGATTTTCTCAGCTCCTGTTGGAGATATCGCAAATCCACGGCCAGATTCGTGATCAGCGCGACGAAATACATCAGATAACGTCCATCCTATGTGGGAAATATCCCAAAAATCGTTTTCCGCGTTTTTCTCGGCTCCTGTGGGAGATAGAGCAAAAAGGGGCTTAATACAGTATCCTTGATTTCCCCTGATTTTGGTAGTCGTAAAAAAGGTCATAACTTTTGAATCGTCCGACCGATCCTTAAAATTCTTTTTGCATTCGAAAGAGCACAGAAAAACAAAGAAAATGCGACTAGGCTCATCCCGATATTTCAAATTTTCGATCCGAGAGCGCAGATTGTGTGTCACCTCCAAAATAACATTTTTCACCTGAATAAAAATTCGATTATCTTTCGCAAAAAAATTGAAAAAAATTATTCTACGGTTCTAAATGCATGAAAATTGATGTATTATCAAGCCTTGTTCGTTAGAAAGTCAAAGCGCAGCGGAAACAGTCGCTATGACAGAGAAAACGATCGATATCGTGATTTTTGTAAACGTAAAGCAGGTGGTTTTCGGTTAATTCGGTTTTTTGCGATTTTCTCAGCTCCTGTTGGAGATATCGCAAATCCACGGCCAGATTCGTGATCAGCGCGACGAATACATTAGATAACGTCCATCCTATGTGGGAAATATCCCAAAAATCGTTTTTCGCGTTTTTCTCGGCTCCTGTGGGAGATAGAGCGAAAAGGGGCTTAATACAGGATCCTTGATTTCCCCTGATTTTGGTAGTCGTAAAAAAGGTCATAACTTTTGAATCGTCCTAACGATCCTTAAAATTCTTTTTGCATTCGAAAGAGCACAGAAAAACAAAGAAAATGCGACTAGGCTCATCCCGATATTTCAATTTTTCGATCCGAGAGCGCAGATTGTGTGTCACCTCCAAAATAACATTTTTCACCTGACTAAAATCTCGATTATCTTTCGCAAAAAAATTGAAAAAAATTATTCTACGGTTCTAAATGCATGGAAATTGATGTATTATCAAGCCTTGTTCGTTAGAAAGTCAAAGCGCAGCGGAAACAGTCGCTATGACAGAGAAAACGATCGATATCGTGATTTTTGTAAACGTAAAGCAGGTGGTTTTCGGTTAATTCGGTTTTTTGCGATTTTCTCAGCTCCTGTTGGAGATATCGCAAATCCACGGCCAGATTCGTGATCAGCGCGACGAAATACATCAGATAACGTTTATCCTATGTGGGAAATATCCCAAAAATCGTTTTTCGCGTTTTTCTCGGCTCCTGTGGGAGATAGAGCGAAAAGGGGCTTAATACAGGATCCTTGATTACCCCTGATTTTAGTAGTCGTAAAAAAGGTCATAACTTTTGAATCGTCCGACCGATCCTTAAAATTCTTTTTGCATTCGAAAGAGCACAGAAAAACAAAGAAAATGCGACTAGGCTCATCCCGATATTTCAATTTTTCGATCCGAGAGCGCAGATTGTGTGTCACCTCCAAAATAACATTTTTCACCTGAATAAAAATTCGATTATCTTTCGCAAAAAAATTAAAAAAAATTATTCTACGGTTCTAAATGCATGGAAATTGATGTATTATCAAGCCTTGTTCGTTAGAAAGTCAAAGCGCAGCGGAAACAGTCGCTATGACAGAGAAAACGATCGATATCGTGATTTTTGTAAACGTAAAGCAGGTGGTTTTCGGTTAATTCGGTTTTTTGCGATTTTCTCAGCTCCTGTTGGAGATATCGCAAATCCACGGCCAGATTCGTGATCAGCGCGACGAAATACATCAGATAACGTTTATCCTATGTGGGAAATATCCCAAAAATCGTTTTTCGCGTTTTTCTCGGCTCCTGTGGGAGATAGAGCGAAAAGGGGCTTAATACAGGATCCTTGATTACCCCTGATTTTAGTAGTCGTAAAAAAGGTCATAACTTTTGAATCGTCCGACCGATCCTTAAAATTCTTTTTGCATTCGAAAGAGCACAGAAAAACAAAGAAAATGCGACTAGGCTCATCCCGATATTTCAATTTTTCGATTCGAGAGCGCAGATTGTGTGTCACCTCCAAAATAACATTTTTCACCTGACTAAAATCTCGATTATCTTTCGCAAAAAAATTGAAAAAAATTATTCTACGGTTCTAAATGCATGGAAATTGATGTATTATCAAGCCTTGTTCGTTAGAAAGTCAAAGCGCAGCGGAAACAGTCGCTATGACAGAGAAAACGATCGATATCGTGATTTTTGTAAACGTAAAGCAGGTGGTTTTCGGTTAATTCGGTTTTTTGCGATTTTCTCAGCTCCTGTTGGAGATATCGCAAATCCACGGCCAGATTCGTGATCAGCGCGACGAATACATTAGATAACGTCCATCCTATGTGGGAAATATCCCAAAAATCGTTTTTCGCGTTTTTCTCGGCTCCTGTGGGAGATAGAGCGAAAAGGGGCTTAATACAGGATCGTTGATTTCCCCTGATTTTGGTAGTCGTAAAAAAGGTCATAACTTTTGAATCGTCCTAACGATCCTTAAAATTCTTTTTGCATTCGAAAGAGCACAGAAAAACAAAGAAAATGCGACTAGGCTCATCCCGATATTTCAATTTTTCGATCCGAGAGCGCAGATTGTGTGTCACCTCCAAAATAACATTTTTCACCTGACTAAAATCTCGATTATCTTTCGCAAAAAAATTGAAAAAAATTATTCTACGGTTCTAAATGCATGGAAATTGATGTATTATCAAGCCTTGTTCGTTAGAAAGTCAAAGCGCAGCGGAAACAGTCGCTATGACAGAGAAAACGATCGATATCGTGATTTTTGTAAACGTAAAGCAGGTGGTTTTCGGTTAATTCGGTTTTTTGCGATTTTCTCAGCTCCTGTTGGAGATATCGCAAATCCACGGCCAGATTCGTGATCAGCGCGACGAAATACATCAGATAACGTCCATCCTATGTGGGAAATATCCCAAAAATCGTTTTCCGCGTTTTTCTCGGCTCCTGTGGGAGATAGAGCAAAAAGGGGCTTAATACAGTATCCTTGATTTCCCCTGATTTTGGTAGTCGTAAAAAAGGTCATAACTTTTGAATCGTCCGACCGATCCTTAAAATTCTTTTTGCATTCGAAAGAGCACAGAAAAACAAAGAAAATGCGACTAGGCTCATCCCGATATTTCAAATTTTCGATCCGAGAGCGCAGATTGTGTGTCACCTCCAAAATAACATTTTTCACCTGAATAAAAATTCGATTATCTTTCGCAAAAAAATTGAAAAAAATTATTCTACGGTTCTAAATGCATGAAAATTGATGTATTATCAAGCCTTGTTCGTTAGAAAGTCAAAGCGCAGCGGAAACAGTCGCTATGACAGAGAAAACGATCGATATCGTGATTTTTGTAAACGTAAAGCAGGTGGTTTTCGGTTAATTCGGTTTTTTGCGATTTTCTCAGCTCCTGTTGGAGATATCGCAAATCCACGGCCAGATTCGTGATCAGCGCGACGAATACATTAGATAACGTCCATCCTATGTGGGAAATATCCCAAAAATCGTTTTTCGCGTTTTTCTCGGCTCCTGTGGGAGATAGAGCGAAAAGGGGCTTAATACAGGATCCTTGATTTCCCCTGATTTTGGTAGTCGTAAAAAAGGTCATAACTTTTGAATCGTCCTAACGATCCTTAAAATTCTTTTTGCATTCGAAAGAGCACAGAAAAACAAAGAAAATGCGACTAGGCTCATCCCGATATTTCAATTTTTCGATCCGAGAGCGCAGATTGTGTGTCACCTCCAAAATAACATTTTTCACCTGACTAAAATCTCGATTATCTTTCGCAAAAAAATTGAAAAAAATTATTCTACGGTTCTAAATGCATGGAAATTGATGTATTATCAAGCCTTGTTCGTTAGAAAGTCAAAGCGCAGCGGAAACAGTCGCTATGACAGAGAAAACGATTGATATCGTGATTTTTGTAAACGTAAAGCAGGTGGTTTTCGGTTAATTCGGTTTTTTGCGATTTTCTCAGCTCCTGTTGGAGATATCGCAAATCCACGGCCAGATTCGTGATCAGCGCGACGAAATACATCAGATAACGTCCATCCCATGTGGGAAATATCCCAAAAATCGTTTTTCGCGTTTTTCTCGGCTCCTGTGGGAGATAGAGCAAAAAGGGGCTTAATACAGTATCATTGATTTCCCCTAATTTTCGTAGTCGTAAAAAAGGTCATAACTTTTGAATCGTCCGACCGATCCTTAAAATTCTTTTTGCATTCGAAAGAGCACAGAAAAATAAAGAAAATGCGACTAGGCTCATCCCGATATTTCAATTTTTCGATTCGAGAGCGCAGATTGTGTGTCACCTCCAAAATAACATTTTTCACCTGAATAAAAATTCGATTATCTTTCGCAAAAAAATTGAAAAAAATTATTCTACGGTTCTAAATGCATGGAAATTGATGTATTATCAAGCCTTGTTCGTTAGAAAGTCAAAGCGCAGCGGAAACAGTCGCTATGACAGAGAAAACGATCGATATCGTGATTTTTGTAAACGTAAAGCAGGTGGTTTTCGGTTAATTCGGTTTTTTGCGATTTTCTCAGCTCCTGTTGGAGATATCGCAAATCCACGGCCAGATTCGTGATCAGCGCGACGAAATACATCAGATAACGTTTATCCTATGTGGGAAATATCCCAAAAATCGTTTTTCGCGTTTTTCTCGGCTCCTGTGGGAGATAGAGCGAAAAGGGGCTTAATACAGGATCCTTGATTACCCCTGATTTTAGTAGTCGTAAAAAAGGTCATAACTTTTGAATCGTCCGACCGATCCTTAAAATTCTTTTTGCATTCGAAAGAGCACAGAAAAACAAAGAAAATGCGACTAGGCTCATCCCGATATTTCAATTTTTCGATTCGAGAGCGCAGATTGTGTGTCACCTCCAAAATAACATTTTTCACCTGACTAAAATCTCGATTATCTTTCGCAAAAAAATTGAAAAAAATTATTCTACGGTTCTAAATGCATGGAAATTGATGTATTATCAAGCCTTGTTCGTTAGAAAGTCAAAGCGCAGCGGAAACAGTCGCTATGACAGAGAAAACGATCGATATCGTGATTTTTGTAAACGTAAAGCAGGTGGTTTTCGGTTAATTCGGTTTTTTGCGATTTTCTCAGCTCCTGTTGGAGATATCGCAAATCCACGGCCAGATTCGTGATCAGCGCGATGAATACATTAGATAACGTCCATCCTATGTGGGAAATATCCCAAAAATCGTTTTTCGCGTTTTTCTCGGCTCCTGTGGGAGATAGAGCGAAAAGGGGCTTAATACAGGATCGTTGATTTCCCCTAATTTTCGTAGTCGTAAAAAAGGTCATAACTTTTGAATCGTCCGACCGATCCTTAAAATTCTTTTTGCATTCGAAAGAGCACAGAAAAATAAAGAAAATGCGACTAGGCTCATCCCGATATTTCAATTTTTCGATTCGAGAGCGCAGATTGTGTGTCACCTCCAAAATAACATTTTTCACCTGAATAAAAATTCGATTATCTTTCGCAAAAAAATTGAAAAAAATTATTCTACGGTTCTAAATGCATGGAAATTGATGTATTATCAAGCCTTGTTCGTTAGAAAGTCAAAGCGCAGCGGAAACAGTCGCTATGACAGAGAAAACGATCGATATCGTGATTTTTGTAAACGTAAAGCAGGTGGTTTTCGGTTAATTCGGTTTTTTGCGATTTTCTCAGCTCCTGTTGGAGATATCGCAAATCCACGGCCAGATTCGTGATCAGCGCGATGAATACATTAGATAACGTCCATCCTATGTGGGAAATATCCCAAAAATCGTTTTTCGCGTTTTTCTCGGCTCCTGTGGGAGATAGAGCGAAAAGGGGCTTAATACAGGATCGTTGATTTCCCCTGATTTTGGTAGTCGTAAAAAAGGTCATAACTTTTGAATCGTCCTAACGATCCTTAAAATTCTTTTTGCATTCGAAAGAGCACAGAAAAACAAAGAAAATGCGACTAGGCTCATCCCGATATTTCAATTTTTCGATCCGAGAGCGCAGATTGTGTGTCACCTCCAAAATAACATTTTTCACCTGACTAAAATCTCGATTATCTTTCGCAAAAAAATTGAAAAAAATTATTCTACGGTTCTAAATGCATGGAAATTGATGTATTATCAAGCCTTGTTCGTTAGAAAGTCAAAGCGCAACGGAAACAGTCGCTATGACAGAGAAAACGATCGATATCGTGATTTTTGTAAACGTAAAGCAGGTGGTTTTCGGTTAATTCGGTTTTTTGCGATTTTCTCAGCTCCTGTTGGAGATATCGCAAATCCACGGCCAGATTCGTGATCAGCGCGACGAAATACATCAGATAACGTCCATCCTATGTGGGAAATATCCCAAAAATCGTTTTCCGCGTTTTTCTCGGCTCCTGTGGGAGATAGAGCAAAAAGGGGCTTAATACAGTATCCTTGATTTCCCCTGATTTTGGTAGTCGTAAAAAAGGTCATAACTTTTGAATCGTCCGACCGATCCTTAAAATTCTTTTTGCATTCGAAAGAGCACAGAAAAACAAAGAAAATGCGACTAGGCTCATCCCGATATTTCAATTTTTCGATCCGAGAGCGCAGATTGTGTGTCACCTCCAAAATAACATTTTTCACCTGAATAAAAATTCGATTATCTTTCGCAAAAAAATTGAAAAAAATTATTCTACGGTTCTAAATGCATGAAAATTGATGTATTATCAAGCCTTGTTCGTTAGAAAGTCAAAGCGCAGCGGAAACAGTCGCTATGACAGAGAAAACGATCGATATCGTGATTTTTGTAAACGTAAAGCAGGTGGTTTTCGGTTAATTCGGTTTTTTGCGATTTTCTCAGCTCCTGTTGGAGATATCGCAAATCCACGGCCAGATTCGTGATCAGCGCGACGAATACATTAGATAACGTCCATCCTATGTGGGAAATATCCCAAAAATCGTTTTTCGCGTTTTTCTCGGCTCCTGTGGGAGATAGAGCGAAAAGGGGCTTAATACAGGATCCTTGATTTCCCCTGATTTTGGTAGTCGTAAAAAAGGTCATAACTTTTGAATCGTCCTAACGATCCTTAAAATTCTTTTTGCATTCGAAAGAGCACAGAAAAACAAAGAAAATGCGACTAGGCTCATCCCGATATTTCAATTTTTCGATCCGAGAGCGCAGATTGTGTGTCACCTCCAAAATAACATTTTTCACCTGAATAAAAATTCGATTATCTTTCGCAAAAAAATTAAAAAAAATTATTCTACGGTTCTAAATGCATGGAAATTGATGTATTATCAAGCCTTGTTCGTTAGAAAGTCAAAGCGCAGCGGAAACAGTCGCTATGACAGAGAAAACGATTGATATCGTGATTTTTGTAAACGTAAAGCAGGTGGTTTTCGGTTAATTCGGTTTTTTGCGATTTTCTCAGCTCCTGTTGGAGATATCGCAAATCCACGGCCAGATTCGTGATCAGCGCGACGAAATACATCAGATAACGTCCATCCCATGTGGGAAATATCCCAAAAATCGTTTTTCGCGTTTTTCTCGGCTCCTGTGGGAGATAGAGCAAAAAGGGGCTTAATACAGTATCATTGATTTCCCCTAATTTTCGTAGTCGTAAAAAAGGTCATAACTTTTGAATCGTCCGACCGATCCTTAAAATTCTTTTTGCATTCGAAAGAGCACAGAAAAATAAAGAAAATGCGACTAGGCTCATCCCGATATTTCAATTTTTCGATTCGAGAGCGCAGATTGTGTGTCACCTCCAAAATAACATTTTTCACCTGAATAAAAATTCGATTATCTTTCGCAAAAAAATTGAAAAAAATTATTCTACGGTTCTAAATGCATGGAAATTGATGTATTATCAAGCCTTGTTCGTTAGAAAGTCAAAGCGCAGCGGAAACAGTCGCTATGACAGAGAAAACGATCGATATCGTGATTTTTGTAAACGTAAAGCAGGTGGTTTTCGGTTAATTCGGTTTTTTGCGATTTTCTCAGCTCCTGTTGGAGATATCGCAAATCCACGGCCAGATTCGTGATCAGCGCGACGAAATACATCAGATAACGTTTATCCTATGTGGGAAATATCCCAAAAATCGTTTTTCGCGTTTTTCTCGGCTCCTGTGGGAGATAGAGCGAAAAGGGGCTTAATACAGGATCCTTGATTACCCCTGATTTTAGTAGTCGTAAAAAAGGTCATAACTTTTGAATCGTCCGACCGATCCTTAAAATTCTTTTTGCATTCGAAAGAGCACAGAAAAACAAAGAAAATGCGACTAGGCTCATCCCGATATTTCAATTTTTCGATTCGAGAGCGCAGATTGTGTGTCACCTCCAAAATAACATTTTTCACCTGACTAAAATCTCGATTATCTTTCGCAAAAAAATTGAAAAAAATTATTCTACGGTTCTAAATGCATGGAAATTGATGTATTATCAAGCCTTGTTCGTTAGAAAGTCAAAGCGCAGCGGAAACAGTCGCTATGACAGAGAAAACGATCGATATCGTGATTTTTGTAAACGTAAAGCAGGTGGTTTTCGGTTAATTCGGTTTTTTGCGATTTTCTCAGCTCCTGTTGGAGATATCGCAAATCCACGGCCAGATTCGTGATCAGCGCGATGAATACATTAGATAACGTCCATCCTATGTGGGAAATATCCCAAAAATCGTTTTTCGCGTTTTTCTCGGCTCCTGTGGGAGATAGAGCGAAAAGGGGCTTAATACAGGATCGTTGATTTCCCCTAATTTTCGTAGTCGTAAAAAAGGTCATAACTTTTGAATCGTCCGACCGATCCTTAAAATTCTTTTTGCATTCGAAAGAGCACAGAAAAATAAAGAAAATGCGACTAGGCTCATCCCGATATTTCAATTTTTCGATTCGAGAGCGCAGATTGTGTGTCACCTCCAAAATAACATTTTTCACCCGAATAAAAATTCGATTATCTTTCGCAAAAAAATTGAAAAAAATTATTCTACGGTTCTAAATGCATGGAAATTGATGTATTATCAAGCCTTGTTCGTTAGAAAGTCAAAGCGCAGCGGAAACAGTCGCTATGACAGAGAAAACGATCGATATCGTGATTTTTGTAAACGTAAAGCAGGTGGTTTTCGGTTAATTCGGTTTTTTGCGATTTTCTCAGCTCCTGTTGGAGATATCGCAAATCCACGGCCAGATTCGTGATCAGCGCGATGAATACATTAGATAACGTCCATCCTATGTGGGAAATATCCCAAAAATCGTTTTTCGCGTTTTTCTCGGCTCCTGTGGGAGATAGAGCGAAAAGGGGCTTAATACAGGATCGTTGATTTCCCCTGATTTTGGTAGTCGTAAAAAAGGTCATAACTTTTGAATCGTCCTAACGATCCTTAAAATTCTTTTTGCATTCGAAAGAGCACAGAAAAACAAAGAAAATGCGACTAGGCTCATCCCGATATTTCAATTTTTCGATCCGAGAGCGCAGATTGTGTGTCACCTCCAAAATAACATTTTTCACCTGACTAAAATCTCGATTATCTTTCGCAAAAAAATTGAAAAAAATTATTCTACGGTTCTAAATGCATGGAAATTGATGTATTATCAAGCCTTGTTCGTTAGAAAGTCAAAGCGCAACGGAAACAGTCGCTATGACAGAGAAAACGATCGATATCGTGATTTTTGTAAACGTAAAGCAGGTGGTTTTCGGTTAATTCGGTTTTTTGCTATTTTCTCAGCTCCTGTTGGAGATATCGCAAATCCACGGCCAGATTCGTGATCAGCGCGACGAAATACATCAGATAACGTCCATCCTATGTGGGAAATATCCCAAAAATCGTTTTCCGCGTTTTTCTCGGCTCCTGTGGGAGATAGAGCAAAAAGGGGCTTAATACAGTATCCTTGATTTCCCCTGATTTTGGTAGTCGTAAAAAAGGTCATAACTTTTGAATCGTCCGACCGATCCTTAAAATTCTTTTTGCATTCGAAAGAGCACAGAAAAACAAAGAAAATGCGACTAGGCTCATCCCGATATTTCAATTTTTCGATCCGAGAGCGCAGATTGTGTGTCACCTCCAAAATAACATTTTTCACCTGAATAAAAATTCGATTATCTTTCGCAAAAAAATTGAAAAAAATTATTCTACGGTTCTAAATGCATGGAAATTGATGTATTATCAAGCCTTGTTCGTTAGAAAGTCAAAGCGCAACGGAAACAGTCGCTATGACAGAGAAAACGATCGATATCGTGATTTTTGTAAACGTAAAGCAGGTGGTTTTCGGTTAATTCGGTTTTTTGCTATTTTCTCAGCTCCTGTTGGAGATATCGCAAATCCACGGCCAGATTCGTGATCAGCGCGACGAAATACATCAGATAACGTCCATCCTATGTGGGAAATATCCCAAAAATCGTTTTCCGCGTTTTTCTCGGCTCCTGTGGGAGATAGAGCAAAAAGGGGCTTAATACAGTATCCTTGATTTCCCCTGATTTTGGTAGTCGTAAAAAAGGTCATAACTTTTGAATCGTCCGACCGATCCTTAAAATTCTTTTTGCATTCGAAAGAGCACAGAAAAACAAAGAAAATGCGACTAGGCTCATCCCGATATTTCAATTTTTCGATCCGAGAGCGCAGATTGTGTGTCACCTCCAAAATAACATTTTTCACCTGAATAAAAATTCGATTATCTTTCGCAAAAAAATTGAAAAAAATTATTCTACGGTTCTAAATGCATGAAAATTGATGTATTATCAAGCCTTGTTCGTTAGAAAGTCAAAGCGCAGCGGAAACAGTCGCTATGACAGAGAAAACGATCGATATCGTGATTTTTGTAAACGTAAAGCAGGTGGTTTTCGGTTAATTCGGTTTTTTGCGATTTTCTCAGCTCCTGTTGGAGATATCGCAAATCCACGGCCAGATTCGTGATCAGCGCGACGAATACATTAGATAACGTCCATCCTATGTGGGAAATATCCCAAAAATCGTTTTTCGCGTTTTTCTCGGCTCCTGTGGGAGATAGAGCGAAAAGGGGCTTAATACAGGATCCTTGATTTCCCCTGATTTTGGTAGTCGTAAAAAAGGTCATAACTTTTGAATCGTCCTAACGATCCTTAAAATTCTTTTTGCATTCGAAAGAGCACAGAAAAACAAAGAAAATGCGACTAGGCTCATCCCGATATTTCAATTTTTCGATCCGAGAGCGCAGATTGTGTGTCACCTCCAAAATAACATTTTTCACCTGAATAAAAATTCGATTATCTTTCGCAAAAAAATTAAAAAAAATTATTCTACGGTTCTAAATGCATGGAAATTGATGTATTATCAAGCCTTGTTCGTTAGAAAGTCAAAGCGCAGCGGAAACAGTCGCTATGACAGAGAAAACGATCGATATCGTGATTTTTGTAAACGTAAAGCAGGTGGTTTTCGGTTAATTCGGTTTTTTGCGATTTTCTCAGCTCCTGTTGGAGATATCGCAAATCCACGGCCAGATTCGTGATCAGCGCGACGAAATACATCAGATAACGTTTATCCTATGTGGGAAATATCCCAAAAATCGTTTTTCGCGTTTTTCTCGGCTCCTGTGGGAGATAGAGCGAAAAGGGGCTTAATACAGGATCCTTGATTACCCCTGATTTTAGTAGTCGTAAAAAAGGTCATAACTTTTGAATCGTCCGACCGATCCTTAAAATTCTTTTTGCATTCGAAAGAGCACAGAAAAACAAAGAAAATGCGACTAGGCTCATCCCGATATTTCAATTTTTCGATTCGAGAGCGCAGATTGTGTGTCACCTCCAAAATAACATTTTTCACCTGACTAAAATCTCGATTATCTTTCGCAAAAAAATTGAAAAAAATTATTCTACGGTTCTAAATGCATGGAAATTGATGTATTATCAAGCCTTGTTCGTTAGAAAGTCAAAGCGCAGCGGAAACAGTCGCTATGACAGAGAAAACGATCGATATCGTGATTTTTGTAAACGTAAAGCAGGTGGTTTTCGGTTAATTCGGTTTTTTGCGATTTTCTCAGCTCCTGTTGGAGATATCGCAAATCCACGGCCAGATTCGTGATCAGCGCGACGAATACATTAGATAACGTCCATCCTATGTGGGAAATATCCCAAAAATCGTTTTTCGCGTTTTTCTCGGCTCCTGTGGGAGATAGAGCGAAAAGGGGCTTAATACAGGATCGTTGATTTCCCCTGATTTTGGTAGTCGTAAAAAAGGTCATAACTTTTGAATCGTCCTAACGATCCTTAAAATTCTTTTTGCATTCGAAAGAGCACAGAAAAACAAAGAAAATGCGACTAGGCTCATCCCGATATTTCAATTTTTCGATCCGAGAGCGCAGATTGTGTGTCACCTCCAAAATAACATTTTTCACCTGACTAAAATCTCGATTATCTTTCGCAAAAAAATTGAAAAAAATTATTCTACGGTTCTAAATGCATGGAAATTGATGTATTATCAAGCCTTGTTCGTTAGAAAGTCAAAGCGCAGCGGAAACAGTCGCTATGACAGAGAAAACGATCGATATCGTGATTTTTGTAAACGTAAAGCAGGTGGTTTTCGGTTAATTCGGTTTTTTGCGATTTTCTCAGCTCCTGTTGGAGATATCGCAAATCCACGGCCAGATTCGTGATCAGCGCGACGAAATACATCAGATAACGTCCATCCTATGTGGGAAATATCCCAAAAATCGTTTTCCGCGTTTTTCTCGGCTCCTGTGGGAGATAGAGCAAAAAGGGGCTTAATACAGTATCCTTGATTTCCCCTGATTTTGGTAGTCGTAAAAAAGGTCATAACTTTTGAATCGTCCGACCGATCCTTAAAATTCTTTTTGCATTCGAAAGAGCACAGAAAAACAAAGAAAATGCGACTAGGCTCATCCCGATATTTCAAATTTTCGATCCGAGAGCGCAGATTGTGTGTCACCTCCAAAATAACATTTTTCACCTGAATAAAAATTCGATTATCTTTCGCAAAAAAATTGAAAAAAATTATTCTACGGTTCTAAATGCATGAAAATTGATGTATTATCAAGCCTTGTTCGTTAGAAAGTCAAAGCGCAGCGGAAACAGTCGCTATGACAGAGAAAACGATCGATATCGTGATTTTTGTAAACGTAAAGCAGGTGGTTTTCGGTTAATTCGGTTTTTTGCGATTTTCTCAGCTCCTGTTGGAGATATCGCAAATCCACGGCCAGATTCGTGATCAGCGCGACGAATACATTAGATAACGTCCATCCTATGTGGGAAATATCCCAAAAATCGTTTTTCGCGTTTTTCTCGGCTCCTGTGGGAGATAGAGCGAAAAGGGGCTTAATACAGGATCCTTGATTTCCCCTGATTTTGGTAGTCGTAAAAAAGGTCATAACTTTTGAATCGTCCTAACGATCCTTAAAATTCTTTTTGCATTCGAAAGAGCACAGAAAAACAAAGAAAATGCGACTAGGCTCATCCCGATATTTCAATTTTTCGATCCGAGAGCGCAGATTGTGTGTCACCTCCAAAATAACATTTTTCACCTGACTAAAATCTCGATTATCTTTCGCAAAAAAATTGAAAAAAATTATTCTACGGTTCTAAATGCATGGAAATTGATGTATTATCAAGCCTTGTTCGTTAGAAAGTCAAAGCGCAGCGGAAACAGTCGCTATGACAGAGAAAACGATCGATATCGTGATTTTTGTAAACGTAAAGCAGGTGGTTTTCGGTTAATTCGGTTTTTTGCGATTTTCTCAGCTCCTGTTGGAGATATCGCAAATCCACGGCCAGATTCGTGATCAGCGCGACGAAATACATCAGATAACGTTTATCCTATGTGGGAAATATCCCAAAAATCGTTTTTCGCGTTTTTCTCGGCTCCTGTGGGAGATAGAGCGAAAAGGGGCTTAATACAGGATCCTTGATTACCCCTGATTTTAGTAGTCGTAAAAAAGGTCATAACTTTTGAATCGTCCGACCGATCCTTAAAATTCTTTTTGCATTCGAAAGAGCACAGAAAAACAAAGAAAATGCGACTAGGCTCATCCCGATATTTCAATTTTTCGATCCGAGAGCGCAGATTGTGTGTCACCTCCAAAATAACATTTTTCACCTGAATAAAAATTCGATTATCTTTCGCAAAAAAATTAAAAAAAATTATTCTACGGTTCTAAATGCATGGAAATTGATGTATTATCAAGCCTTGTTCGTTAGAAAGTCAAAGCGCAGCGGAAACAGTCGCTATGACAGAGAAAACGATCGATATCGTGATTTTTGTAAACGTAAAGCAGGTGGTTTTCGGTTAATTCGGTTTTTTGCGATTTTCTCAGCTCCTGTTGGAGATATCGCAAATCCACGGCCAGATTCGTGATCAGCGCGACGAAATACATCAGATAACGTTTATCCTATGTGGGAAATATCCCAAAAATCGTTTTTCGCGTTTTTCTCGGCTCCTGTGGGAGATAGAGCGAAAAGGGGCTTAATACAGGATCCTTGATTACCCCTGATTTTAGTAGTCGTAAAAAAGGTCATAACTTTTGAATCGTCCGACCGATCCTTAAAATTCTTTTTGCATTCGAAAGAGCACAGAAAAACAAAGAAAATGCGACTAGGCTCATCCCGATATTTCAATTTTTCGATTCGAGAGCGCAGATTGTGTGTCACCTCCAAAATAACATTTTTCACCTGACTAAAATCTCGATTATCTTTCGCAAAAAAATTGAAAAAAATTATTCTACGGTTCTAAATGCATGGAAATTGATGTATTATCAAGCCTTGTTCGTTAGAAAGTCAAAGCGCAGCGGAAACAGTCGCTATGACAGAGAAAACGATCGATATCGTGATTTTTGTAAACGTAAAGCAGGTGGTTTTCGGTTAATTCGGTTTTTTGCGATTTTCTCAGCTCCTGTTGGAGATATCGCAAATCCACGGCCAGATTCGTGATCAGCGCGACGAATACATTAGATAACGTCCATCCTATGTGGGAAATATCCCAAAAATCGTTTTTCGCGTTTTTCTCGGCTCCTGTGGGAGATAGAGCGAAAAGGGGCTTAATACAGGATCGTTGATTTCCCCTGATTTTGGTAGTCGTAAAAAAGGTCATAACTTTTGAATCGTCCTAACGATCCTTAAAATTCTTTTTGCATTCGAAAGAGCACAGAAAAACAAAGAAAATGCGACTAGGCTCATCCCGATATTTCAATTTTTCGATCCGAGAGCGCAGATTGTGTGTCACCTCCAAAATAACATTTTTCACCTGAATAAAAATTCGATTATCTTTCGCAAAAAAATTAAAAAAAATTATTCTACGGTTCTAAATGCATGGAAATTGATGTATTATCAAGCCTTGTTCGTTAGAAAGTCAAAGCGCAGCGGAAACAGTCGCTATGACAGAGAAAACGATTGATATCGTGATTTTTGTAAACGTAAAGCAGGTGGTTTTCGGTTAATTCGGTTTTTTGCGATTTTCTCAGCTCCTGTTGGAGATATCGCAAATCCACGGCCAGATTCGTGATCAGCGCGACGAAATACATCAGATAACGTCCATCCCATGTGGGAAATATCCCAAAAATCGTTTTTCGCGTTTTTCTCGGCTCCTGTGGGAGATAGAGCAAAAAGGGGCTTAATACAGTATCATTGATTTCCCCTAATTTTCGTAGTCGTAAAAAAGGTCATAACTTTTGAATCGTCCGACCGATCCTTAAAATTCTTTTTGCATTCGAAAGAGCACAGAAAAATAAAGAAAATGCGACTAGGCTCATCCCGATATTTCAATTTTTCGATTCGAGAGCGCAGATTGTGTGTCACCTCCAAAATAACATTTTTCACCTGAATAAAAATTCGATTATCTTTCGCAAAAAAATTGAAAAAAATTATTCTACGGTTCTAAATGCATGGAAATTGATGTATTATCAAGCCTTGTTCGTTAGAAAGTCAAAGCGCAGCGGAAACAGTCGCTATGACAGAGAAAACGATCGATATCGTGATTTTTGTAAACGTAAAGCAGGTGGTTTTCGGTTAATTCGGTTTTTTGCGATTTTCTCAGCTCCTGTTGGAGATATCGCAAATCCACGGCCAGATTCGTGATCAGCGCGACGAAATACATCAGATAACGTTTATCCTATGTGGGAAATATCCCAAAAATCGTTTTTCGCGTTTTTCTCGGCTCCTGTGGGAGATAGAGCGAAAAGGGGCTTAATACAGGATCCTTGATTACCCCTGATTTTAGTAGTCGTAAAAAAGGTCATAACTTTTGAATCGTCCGACCGATCCTTAAAATTCTTTTTGCATTCGAAAGAGCACAGAAAAACAAAGAAAATGCGACTAGGCTCATCCCGATATTTCAATTTTTCGATTCGAGAGCGCAGATTGTGTGTCACCTCCAAAATAACATTTTTCACCTGACTAAAATCTCGATTATCTTTCGCAAAAAAATTGAAAAAAATTATTCTACGGTTCTAAATGCATGGAAATTGATGTATTATCAAGCCTTGTTCGTTAGAAAGTCAAAGCGCAGCGGAAACAGTCGCTATGACAGAGAAAACGATCGATATCGTGATTTTTGTAAACGTAAAGCAGGTGGTTTTCGGTTAATTCGGTTTTTTGCGATTTTCTCAGCTCCTGTTGGAGATATCGCAAATCCACGGCCAGATTCGTGATCAGCGCGATGAATACATTAGATAACGTCCATCCTATGTGGGAAATATCCCAAAAATCGTTTTTCGCGTTTTTCTCGGCTCCTGTGGGAGATAGAGCGAAAAGGGGCTTAATACAGGATCGTTGATTTCCCCTAATTTTCGTAGTCGTAAAAAAGGTCATAACTTTTGAATCGTCCGACCGATCCTTAAAATTCTTTTTGCATTCGAAAGAGCACAGAAAAATAAAGAAAATGCGACTAGGCTCATCCCGATATTTCAATTTTTCGATTCGAGAGCGCAGATTGTGTGTCACCTCCAAAATAACATTTTTCACCTGAATAAAAATTCGATTATCTTTCGCAAAAAAATTGAAAAAAATTATTCTACGGTTCTAAATGCATGGAAATTGATGTATTATCAAGCCTTGTTCGTTAGAAAGTCAAAGCGCAGCGGAAACAGTCGCTATGACAGAGAAAACGATCGATATCGTGATTTTTGTAAACGTAAAGCAGGTGGTTTTCGGTTAATTCGGTTTTTTGCGATTTTCTCAGCTCCTGTTGGAGATATCGCAAATCCACGGCCAGATTCGTGATCAGCGCGATGAATACATTAGATAACGTCCATCCTATGTGGGAAATATCCCAAAAATCGTTTTTCGCGTTTTTCTCGGCTCCTGTGGGAGATAGAGCGAAAAGGGGCTTAATACAGGATCGTTGATTTCCCCTGATTTTGGTAGTCGTAAAAAAGGTCATAACTTTTGAATCGTCCTAACGATCCTTAAAATTCTTTTTGCATTCGAAAGAGCACAGAAAAACAAAGAAAATGCGACTAGGCTCATCCCGATATTTCAATTTTTCGATCCGAGAGCGCAGATTGTGTGTCACCTCCAAAATAACATTTTTCACCTGACTAAAATCTCGATTATCTTTCGCAAAAAAATTGAAAAAAATTATTCTACGGTTCTAAATGCATGGAAATTGATGTATTATCAAGCCTTGTTCGTTAGAAAGTCAAAGCGCAACGGAAACAGTCGCTATGACAGAGAAAACGATCGATATCGTGATTTTTGTAAACGTAAAGCAGGTGGTTTTCGGTTAATTCGGTTTTTTGCGATTTTCTCAGCTCCTGTTGGAGATATCGCAAATCCACGGCCAGATTCGTGATCAGCGCGACGAAATACATCAGATAACGTCCATCCTATGTGGGAAATATCCCAAAAATCGTTTTCCGCGTTTTTCTCGGCTCCTGTGGGAGATAGAGCAAAAAGGGGCTTAATACAGTATCCTTGATTTCCCCTGATTTTGGTAGTCGTAAAAAAGGTCATAACTTTTGAATCGTCCGACCGATCCTTAAAATTCTTTTTGCATTCGAAAGAGCACAGAAAAACAAAGAAAATGCGACTAGGCTCATCCCGATATTTCAATTTTTCGATCCGAGAGCGCAGATTGTGTGTCACCTCCAAAATAACATTTTTCACCTGAATAAAAATTCGATTATCTTTCGCAAAAAAATTGAAAAAAATTATTCTACGGTTCTAAATGCATGAAAATTGATGTATTATCAAGCCTTGTTCGTTAGAAAGTCAAAGCGCAGCGGAAACAGTCGCTATGACAGAGAAAACGATCGATATCGTGATTTTTGTAAACGTAAAGCAGGTGGTTTTCGGTTAATTCGGTTTTTTGCGATTTTCTCAGCTCCTGTTGGAGATATCGCAAATCCACGGCCAGATTCGTGATCAGCGCGACGAATACATTAGATAACGTCCATCCTATGTGGGAAATATCCCAAAAATCGTTTTTCGCGTTTTTCTCGGCTCCTGTGGGAGATAGAGCGAAAAGGGGCTTAATACAGGATCCTTGATTTCCCCTGATTTTGGTAGTCGTAAAAAAGGTCATAACTTTTGAATCGTCCTAACGATCCTTAAAATTCTTTTTGCATTCGAAAGAGCACAGAAAAACAAAGAAAATGCGACTAGGCTCATCCCGATATTTCAATTTTTCGATCCGAGAGCGCAGATTGTGTGTCACCTCCAAAATAACATTTTTCACCTGAATAAAAATTCGATTATCTTTCGCAAAAAAATTAAAAAAAATTATTCTACGGTTCTAAATGCATGGAAATTGATGTATTATCAAGCCTTGTTCGTTAGAAAGTCAAAGCGCAGCGGAAACAGTCGCTATGACAGAGAAAACGATCGATATCGTGATTTTTGTAAACGTAAAGCAGGTGGTTTTCGGTTAATTCGGTTTTTTGCGATTTTCTCAGCTCCTGTTGGAGATATCGCAAATCCACGGCCAGATTCGTGATCAGCGCGACGAAATACATCAGATAACGTTTATCCTATGTGGGAAATATCCCAAAAATCGTTTTTCGCGTTTTTCTCGGCTCCTGTGGGAGATAGAGCGAAAAGGGGCTTAATACAGGATCCTTGATTACCCCTGATTTTAGTAGTCGTAAAAAAGGTCATAACTTTTGAATCGTCCGACCGATCCTTAAAATTCTTTTTGCATTCGAAAGAGCACAGAAAAACAAAGAAAATGCGACTAGGCTCATCCCGATATTTCAATTTTTCGATTCGAGAGCGCAGATTGTGTGTCACCTCCAAAATAACATTTTTCACCTGACTAAAATCTCGATTATCTTTCGCAAAAAAATTGAAAAAAATTATTCTACGGTTCTAAATGCATGGAAATTGATGTATTATCAAGCCTTGTTCGTTAGAAAGTCAAAGCGCAGCGGAAACAGTCGCTATGACAGAGAAAACGATCGATATCGTGATTTTTGTAAACGTAAAGCAGGTGGTTTTCGGTTAATTCGGTTTTTTGCGATTTTCTCAGCTCCTGTTGGAGATATCGCAAATCCACGGCCAGATTCGTGATCAGCGCGACGAATACATTAGATAACGTCCATCCTATGTGGGAAATATCCCAAAAATCGTTTTTCGCGTTTTTCTCGGCTCCTGTGGGAGATAGAGCGAAAAGGGGCTTAATACAGGATCGTTGATTTCCCCTGATTTTGGTAGTCGTAAAAAAGGTCATAACTTTTGAATCGTCCTAACGATCCTTAAAATTCTTTTTGCATTCGAAAGAGCACAGAAAAACAAAGAAAATGCGACTAGGCTCATCCCGATATTTCAATTTTTCGATCCGAGAGCGCAGATTGTGTGTCACCTCCAAAATAACATTTTTCACCTGACTAAAATCTCGATTATCTTTCGCAAAAAAATTGAAAAAAATTATTCTACGGTTCTAAATGCATGGAAATTGATGTATTATCAAGCCTTGTTCGTTAGAAAGTCAAAGCGCAGCGGAAACAGTCGCTATGACAGAGAAAACGATCGATATCGTGATTTTTGTAAACGTAAAGCAGGTGGTTTTCGGTTAATTCGGTTTTTTGCGATTTTCTCAGCTCCTGTTGGAGATATCGCAAATCCACGGCCAGATTCGTGATCAGCGCGACGAAATACATCAGATAACGTCCATCCTATGTGGGAAATATCCCAAAAATCGTTTTCCGCGTTTTTCTCGGCTCCTGTGGGAGATAGAGCAAAAAGGGGCTTAATACAGTATCCTTGATTTCCCCTGATTTTGGTAGTCGTAAAAAAGGTCATAACTTTTGAATCGTCCGACCGATCCTTAAAATTCTTTTTGCATTCGAAAGAGCACAGAAAAACAAAGAAAATGCGACTAGGCTCATCCCGATATTTCAAATTTTCGATCCGAGAGCGCAGATTGTGTGTCACCTCCAAAATAACATTTTTCACCTGAATAAAAATTCGATTATCTTTCGCAAAAAAATTGAAAAAAATTATTCTACGGTTCTAAATGCATGAAAATTGATGTATTATCAAGCCTTGTTCGTTAGAAAGTCAAAGCGCAGCGGAAACAGTCGCTATGACAGAGAAAACGATCGATATCGTGATTTTTGTAAACGTAAAGCAGGTGGTTTTCGGTTAATTCGGTTTTTTGCGATTTTCTCAGCTCCTGTTGGAGATATCGCAAATCCACGGCCAGATTCGTGATCAGCGCGACGAATACATTAGATAACGTCCATCCTATGTGGGAAATATCCCAAAAATCGTTTTTCGCGTTTTTCTCGGCTCCTGTGGGAGATAGAGCGAAAAGGGGCTTAATACAGGATCCTTGATTTCCCCTGATTTTGGTAGTCGTAAAAAAGGTCATAACTTTTGAATCGTCCTAACGATCCTTAAAATTCTTTTTGCATTCGAAAGAGCACAGAAAAACAAAGAAAATGCGACTAGGCTCATCCCGATATTTCAATTTTTCGATCCGAGAGCGCAGATTGTGTGTCACCTCCAAAATAACATTTTTCACCTGACTAAAATCTCGATTATCTTTCGCAAAAAAATTGAAAAAAATTATTCTACGGTTCTAAATGCATGGAAATTGATGTATTATCAAGCCTTGTTCGTTAGAAAGTCAAAGCGCAGCGGAAACAGTCGCTATGACAGAGAAAACGATCGATATCGTGATTTTTGTAAACGTAAAGCAGGTGGTTTTCGGTTAATTCGGTTTTTTGCGATTTTCTCAGCTCCTGTTGGAGATATCGCAAATCCACGGCCAGATTCGTGATCAGCGCGACGAAATACATCAGATAACGTTTATCCTATGTGGGAAATATCCCAAAAATCGTTTTTCGCGTTTTTCTCGGCTCCTGTGGGAGATAGAGCGAAAAGGGGCTTAATACAGGATCCTTGATTACCCCTGATTTTAGTAGTCGTAAAAAAGGTCATAACTTTTGAATCGTCCGACCGATCCTTAAAATTCTTTTTGCATTCGAAAGAGCACAGAAAAACAAAGAAAATGCGACTAGGCTCATCCCGATATTTCAATTTTTCGATCCGAGAGCGCAGATTGTGTGTCACCTCCAAAATAACATTTTTCACCTGAATAAAAATTCGATTATCTTTCGCAAAAAAATTAAAAAAAATTATTCTACGGTTCTAAATGCATGGAAATTGATGTATTATCAAGCCTTGTTCGTTAGAAAGTCAAAGCGCAGCGGAAACAGTCGCTATGACAGAGAAAACGATCGATATCGTGATTTTTGTAAACGTAAAGCAGGTGGTTTTCGGTTAATTCGGTTTTTTGCGATTTTCTCAGCTCCTGTTGGAGATATCGCAAATCCACGGCCAGATTCGTGATCAGCGCGACGAAATACATCAGATAACGTTTATCCTATGTGGGAAATATCCCAAAAATCGTTTTTCGCGTTTTTCTCGGCTCCTGTGGGAGATAGAGCGAAAAGGGGCTTAATACAGGATCCTTGATTACCCCTGATTTTAGTAGTCGTAAAAAAGGTCATAACTTTTGAATCGTCCGACCGATCCTTAAAATTCTTTTTGCATTCGAAAGAGCACAGAAAAACAAAGAAAATGCGACTAGGCTCATCCCGATATTTCAATTTTTCGATTCGAGAGCGCAGATTGTGTGTCACCTCCAAAATAACATTTTTCACCTGACTAAAATCTCGATTATCTTTCGCAAAAAAATTGAAAAAAATTATTCTACGGTTCTAAATGCATGGAAATTGATGTATTATCAAGCCTTGTTCGTTAGAAAGTCAAAGCGCAGCGGAAACAGTCGCTATGACAGAGAAAACGATCGATATCGTGATTTTTGTAAACGTAAAGCAGGTGGTTTTCGGTTAATTCGGTTTTTTGCGATTTTCTCAGCTCCTGTTGGAGATATCGCAAATCCACGGCCAGATTCGTGATCAGCGCGACGAATACATTAGATAACGTCCATCCTATGTGGGAAATATCCCAAAAATCGTTTTTCGCGTTTTTCTCGGCTCCTGTGGGAGATAGAGCGAAAAGGGGCTTAATACAGGATCGTTGATTTCCCCTGATTTTGGTAGTCGTAAAAAAGGTCATAACTTTTGAATCGTCCTAACGATCCTTAAAATTCTTTTTGCATTCGAAAGAGCACAGAAAAACAAAGAAAATGCGACTAGGCTCATCCCGATATTTCAATTTTTCGATCCGAGAGCGCAGATTGTGTGTCACCTCCAAAATAACATTTTTCACCTGACTAAAATCTCGATTATCTTTCGCAAAAAAATTGAAAAAAATTATTCTACGGTTCTAAATGCATGGAAATTGATGTATTATCAAGCCTTGTTCGTTAGAAAGTCAAAGCGCAGCGGAAACAGTCGCTATGACAGAGAAAACGATCGATATCGTGATTTTTGTAAACGTAAAGCAGGTGGTTTTCGGTTAATTCGGTTTTTTGCGATTTTCTCAGCTCCTGTTGGAGATATCGCAAATCCACGGCCAGATTCGTGATCAGCGCGACGAAATACATCAGATAACGTCCATCCTATGTGGGAAATATCCCAAAAATCGTTTTCCGCGTTTTTCTCGGCTCCTGTGGGAGATAGAGCAAAAAGGGGCTTAATACAGTATCCTTGATTTCCCCTGATTTTGGTAGTCGTAAAAAAGGTCATAACTTTTGAATCGTCCGACCGATCCTTAAAATTCTTTTTGCATTCGAAAGAGCACAGAAAAACAAAGAAAATGCGACTAGGCTCATCCCGATATTTCAAATTTTCGATCCGAGAGCGCAGATTGTGTGTCACCTCCAAAATAACATTTTTCACCTGAATAAAAATTCGATTATCTTTCGCAAAAAAATTGAAAAAAATTATTCTACGGTTCTAAATGCATGAAAATTGATGTATTATCAAGCCTTGTTCGTTAGAAAGTCAAAGCGCAGCGGAAACAGTCGCTATGACAGAGAAAACGATCGATATCGTGATTTTTGTAAACGTAAAGCAGGTGGTTTTCGGTTAATTCGGTTTTTTGCGATTTTCTCAGCTCCTGTTGGAGATATCGCAAATCCACGGCCAGATTCGTGATCAGCGCGACGAATACATTAGATAACGTCCATCCTATGTGGGAAATATCCCAAAAATCGTTTTTCGCGTTTTTCTCGGCTCCTGTGGGAGATAGAGCGAAAAGGGGCTTAATACAGGATCCTTGATTTCCCCTGATTTTGGTAGTCGTAAAAAAGGTCATAACTTTTGAATCGTCCTAACGATCCTTAAAATTCTTTTTGCATTCGAAAGAGCACAGAAAAACAAAGAAAATGCGACTAGGCTCATCCCGATATTTCAATTTTTCGATCCGAGAGCGCAGATTGTGTGTCACCTCCAAAATAACATTTTTCACCTGACTAAAATCTCGATTATCTTTCGCAAAAAAATTGAAAAAAATTATTCTACGGTTCTAAATGCATGGAAATTGATGTATTATCAAGCCTTGTTCGTTAGAAAGTCAAAGCGCAGCGGAAACAGTCGCTATGACAGAGAAAACGATCGATATCGTGATTTTTGTAAACGTAAAGCAGGTGGTTTTCGGTTAATTCGGTTTTTTGCGATTTTCTCAGCTCCTGTTGGAGATATCGCAAATCCACGGCCAGATTCGTGATCAGCGCGACGAAATACATCAGATAACGTTTATCCTATGTGGGAAATATCCCAAAAATCGTTTTTCGCGTTTTTCTCGGCTCCTGTGGGAGATAGAGCGAAAAGGGGCTTAATACAGGATCCTTGATTACCCCTGATTTTAGTAGTCGTAAAAAAGGTCATAACTTTTGAATCGTCCGACCGATCCTTAAAATTCTTTTTGCATTCGAAAGAGCACAGAAAAACAAAGAAAATGCGACTAGGCTCATCCCGATATTTCAATTTTTCGATCCGAGAGCGCAGATTGTGTGTCACCTCCAAAATAACATTTTTCACCTGAATAAAAATTCGATTATCTTTCGCAAAAAAATTGAAAAAAATTATTCTACGGTTCTAAATGCATGGAAATTGATGTATTATCAAGCCTTGTTCGTTAGAAAGTCAAAGCGCAGCGGAAACAGTCGCTATGACAGAGAAAACGATCGATATCGTGATTTTTGTAAACGTAAAGCAGGTGGTTTTCGGTTAATTCGGTTTTTTGCGATTTTCTCAGCTCCTGTTGGAGATATCGCAAATCCACGGCCAGATTCGTGATCAGCGCGACGAAATACATCAGATAACGTCCATCCCATGTGGGAAATATCCCAAAAATCGTTTTTCGCGTTTTTCTCGGCTCCTGTGGGAGATAGAGCGAAAAGGGGCTTAATACAGGATCCTTGATTTCCCCTGATTTTGTTAGTCGTAAAAAAGGTCATAACTTTTGAATCGTCCTAACGATCCTTAAAATTCTTTTTGCATTCGAAAGAGCGCAGAAAAACAAAGAAAATGCGACTAGGCTCATCCCGATATTTCAATTTTTCGATCCGAGAGCGCAGATTGTGTGTCACCTCCAAAATAACATTTTTCACCTGAATAAAAATTCGATTATCTTTCGCAAAAAAATTGAAAAAAATTATTCTACGGTTCTAAATGCATGAAAATTGATGTATTATCAAGCCTTGTTCGTTAGAAAGTCAAAGCGCAGCGGAAACAGTCGCTATGACAGAGGAAACGATCGATATCGTGATTTTTGTAAACGTAAAGCAGGTGGTTTTCGGTTAATTCGGTTTTTTGCGATTTTCTCAGCTCCTGTTGGAGATATCGCAAATCCACGGCCAGATTCGTGATCAGCGCGACGAAATACATCAGATAACGTTTATCCTATGTGGGAAATATCCCAAAAATCGTTTTCCGCGTTTTTCTCGGCTCCTGTGGGAGATAGAGCAAAAAGGGGCTTAATACAGTATCCTTGATTTCCCCTGATTTTGGTAGTCGTAAAAAAGGTCATAACTTTTGAATCGTCCGACCGATCCTTAAAATTCTTTTTGCATTCGAAAGAGCACAGAAAAACAAAGAAAATGCGACTAGGCTCATCCCGATATTTCAATTTTTCGATCCGAGAGCGCAGATTGTGTGTCACCTCCAAAATAACATTTTTCACCTGAATAAAAATTCGATTATCTTTCGCAAAAAAATTGAAAAAAATTATTCTACGGTTCTAAATGCATGGAAATTGATGTATTATCAAGCCTTGTTCGTTAGAAAGTCAAAGCGCAGCGGAAACAGTCGCTATGACAGAGAAAACGATCGATATCGTGATTTTTGTAAACGTAAAGCAGGTGGTTTTCGGTTAATTCGGTTTTTTGCGATTTTCTCAGCTCCTGTTGGAGATATCGCAAATCCACGGCCAGATTCGTGATCAGCGCGACGAAATACATCAGATAACGTCCATCCCATGTGGGAAATATCCCAAAAATCGTTTTTCGCGTTTTTCTCGGCTCCTGTGGGAGATAGAGCAAAAAGGGGCTTAATACAGTATCCTTGATTTCCCCTGATTTTGCTAGTCGTAAAAAAGGTCATAACTTTTGAATCGTCCGACCGATCCTTAAAATTCTTTTTGCATTCGAAAGAGCACAGAAAAACAAAGAAAATGCGACTAGGCTCATCCCGATATTTCAATTTTTCGATTCGAGAGCGCAGATTGTGTGTCACCTCCAAAATAACATTTTTCACCTGAATAAAAATTCGATTATCTTTCGCAAAAAAATTGAAAAAAATTATTCTACGGTTCTAAATGCATGGAAATTGAAGTATTATCAAGCCTTGTTCGTTAGAAAGTCAAAGCGCAGCGGAAACAGTCGCTATGACAGAGAAAACGATCGATATCGTGATTTTTGTAAACGTAAAGCAGGTGGTTTTCGGTTAATTCGGTTTTTTGCGCTTTTCTCAGCTCCTGTTGGAGATATCGCAAATCCACGGCCAGATTCGTGATCAGCGCGACGAAATACATCAGATAACGTCCATCCCATGTGGGAAATATCCCAAAAATCGTTTTTCGCGTTTTTCTCGGCTCCTGTGGGAGATAGAGCAAAAAGGGGCTTAATACAGTATCCTTGATTTCCCCTGATTTTGGTAGTCGTAAAAAAGGTCATAACTTTTGAATCGTCCAACCGATCCTTAAAATTCTTTTTGCATTCGAAAGAGCACAGAAAAACAAAGAAAATGCGACTAGGCTCATCCCGATATTTCAATTTTTCGATTCGAGAGCGCAGATTGTGTGTCACCTCCAAAATAACATTTTTCACCTGACTAAAATCTCGATTATCTTTCGCAAAAAAATTAAAAAAAATTATTCTACGGTTCTAAATGCATGGAAATTGATGTATTATCAAGCCTTGTTCGTTAGAAAGTCAAAGCGCAGCGGAAACAGTCGCTATGACAGAGAAAACGATCGATATCGTGATTTTTGTAAACGTAAAGCAGGTGGTTTTCGGTTAATTCGGTTTTTTGCGATTTTCTCAGCTCCTGTTGGAGATATCGCAAATCCACGGCCAGATTCGTGATCAGCGCGACGAAATACATTAGATAACGTCCATCCTATGTGGGAAATATCCCAAAAATCGTTTTTCGCGTTTTTCTCGGCTCCTGTGGGAGATAGAGCGAAAAGTGGCTTAATACAGGATCCTTGATTTCCCCTGATTTTGGTAGTCGTAAAAAAGGTCATAACTTTTGAATCGTCCTAACGATCCTTAAAATTCTTTTTGCATTCGAAAGAGCACAGAAAAACAAAGAAAATGCGACTAGGCTCATCTCGATATTTCAATTTTTCGATTCGAGAGCGCAGATTGTGTGTCACCTCCAAAATAACATTTTTCACCTGACTAAAATCTCGATTATCTTTCGCAAAAAAATTGAAAAAAATTATTCTACGGTTCTAAATGCATGGAAATTGATGTATTATCAAGCCTTGTTCGTTAGAAAGTCAAAGCGCAGCGGAAACAGTCGCTATGACAGAGAAAACGATCGATATCGTGATTTTTGTAAACGTAAAGCAGGTGGTTTTCGGTTAATTCGGTTTTTTGCGATTTTCTCAGCTCCTGTTCGAGATATCGCAAATCCACGGCCAGATTCGTGATCAGCGCGACGAAATACATCAGATAACGTCCATCCCATGTGGGAAATATCCCAAAAATCGTTTTTCGCGTTTTTCTCGGCTCCTGTGGGAGATAGAGCAAAAAGGGGCTTAATACAGTATCCTTGATTTCCCCTGATTTTGCTAGTCGTAAAAAAGGTCATAACTTTTGAATCGTCCGACCGATCCTTAAAATTCTTTTTGCATTCGAAAGAGCACAGAAAAACAAAGAAAATGCGACTAGGCTCATCCCGATATTTCAATTTTTCGATCCGAGAGCGCAGATTGTGTGTCACCTCCAAAATAACATTTTTCACCTGAATAAAAATTCGATTATCTTTCGCAAAAAAATTAAAAAAAATTATTCTACGGTTCTAAATGCATGGAAATTGATGTATTCACAAGCCTTGTTCGTTAGAAAGTCAAAGCGCAGCGGAAACAGTCGCTATGACAGAGAAAACGATCGATATCGTGATTTTTGTAAACGTAAAGCAGGTGGTTTTCGGTTAATTCGGTTTTTTGCGATTTTCTCAGCTCCTGTTCGAGATATCGCAAATCCACGGCCAGATTCGTGATCAGCGCGACGAAATACATCAGATAACGTCCATCCCATGTGGGAAATATCCCAAAAATCGTTTTTCGCGTTTTTCTCGGCTCCTGTGGGAGATAGAGCAAAAAGGGGCTTAATACAGTATCCTTGATTTCCCCTGATTTTGCTAGTCGTAAAAAAGGTCATAACTTTTGAATCGTCCGACCGATCCTTAAAATTCTTTTTGCATTCGAAAGAGCACAGAAAAACAAAGAAAATGCGACTAGGCTCATCCCGATATTTCAATTTTTCGATCCGAGAGCGCAGATTGTGTGTCACCTCCAAAATAACATTTTTCACCTGAATAAAAATTCGATTATCTTTCGCAAAAAAATTAAAAAAAATTATTCTACGGTTCTAAATGCATGGAAATTGATGTATTCACAAGCCTTGTTCGTTAGAAAGTCAAAGCGCAGCGGAAACAGTCGCTATGACAGAGAAAACGATCGATATCGTGATTTTTGTAAACGTAAAGCAGGTGGTTTTCGGTTAATTCGGTTTTTTGCGATTTTCTCAGCTCCTGTTGGAGATATCGCAAATCCACGGCCAGATTCGTGATCAGCGCGACGAAATACATCAGATAACGTCCATCCCATGTGGGAAATATCCCAAAAATCGTTTTTCGCGTTTTTCTCGGCTCCTGTGGGAGATAGAGCAAAAAGGGGCTTAATACAGTATCATTGATTTCCCCTAATTTTCGTAGTCGTAAAAAAGGTCATAACTTTTGAATCGTCCGACCGATCCTTAAAATTCTTTTTGCATTCGAAAGAGCACAGAAAAATAAAGAAAATGCGACTAGGCTCATCCCGATATTTCAATTTTTCGATCCGAGAGCGCAGATTGTGTGTCACCTCCAAAATAACATTTTTCACCTGAATAAAAATTCGATTATCTTTCGCAAAAAAATTGAAAAAAATTATTCTACGGTTCTAAATGCATGGAAATTGATGTATTATCAAGCCTTGTTCGTTAGAAAGTCAAAGCGCAGCGGAAACAGTCGCTATGACAGAGAAAACGATCGATATCGTGATTTTTGTGAACGTAAAGCAGGTGGTTTTCGGTTAATTCGGTTTTTTGCGATTTTCTCAGCTCCTGTTGGAGATATCGCAAATCCACGGCCAGATTCGTGATCAGCGCGACGAAATACATCAGATAACGTCCATCCCATGTGGGAAATATCCCAAAAATCGTTTTTCGCGTTTTTCTCGGCTCCTGTGGGAGATAGAGCAAAAAGGGGCTTAATACAGTATCCTTGATTTCCCCTGATTTTGGTAGTCGTAAAAAAGGTCATAACTTTTGAATCGTCCGACCGATCCTTAAAATTCTTTTTGCATTCGAAAGAGCACAGAAAAACAAAGAAAATGCGACTAGGCTCATCCCGATATTTCAATTTTTCGATTCGAGAGCGCAGATTGTGTGTCACCTCCAAAATAACATTTTTCACCTGACTAAAATCTCGATTATCTTTCGCAAAAAAATTGAAAAAAATTATTCTACGGTTCTAAATGCATGGAAATTGATGTATTATCAAGCCTTGTTCGTTAGAAAGTCAAAGCGCAGCGGAAACAGTCGCTATGACAGAGAAAACGATCGATATCGTGATTTTTGTAAACGTAAAGCAGGTGGTTTTCGGTTAATTCGGTTTTTTGCGATTTTCTCAGCTCCTGTTCGAGATATCGCAAATCCACGGCCAGATTCGTGATCAGCGCGACGAAATACATCAGATAACGTCCATCCCATGTGGGAAATATCCCAAAAATCGTTTTTCGCGTTTTTCTCGGCTCCTGTGGGAGATAGAGCAAAAAGGGGCTTAATACAGTATCCTTGATTTCCCCTGATTTTGCTAGTCGTAAAAAAGGTCATAACTTTTGAATCGTCCGACCGATCCTTAAAATTCTTTTTGCATTCGAAAGAGCACAGAAAAACAAAGAAAATGCGACTAGGCTCATCCCGATATTTCAATTTTTCGATCCGAGAGCGCAGATTGTGTGTCACCTCCAAAATAACATTTTTCACCTGAATAAAAATTCGATTATCTTTCGCAAAAAAATTAAAAAAAATTATTCTACGGTTCTAAATGCATGGAAATTGATGTATTCACAAGCCTTGTTCGTTAGAAAGTCAAAGCGCAGCGGAAACAGTCGCTATGACAGAGAAAACGATCGATATCGTGATTTTTGTAAACGTAAAGCAGGTGGTTTTCGGTTAATTCGGTTTTTTGCGATTTTCTCAGCTCCTGTTGGAGATATCGCAAATCCACGGCCAGATTCGTGATCAGCGCGACGAAATACATCAGATAACGTCCATCCCATGTGGGAAATATCCCAAAAATCGTTTTTCGCGTTTTTCTCGGCTCCTGTGGGAGATAGAGCAAAAAGGGGCTTAATACAGTATCATTGATTTCCCCTAATTTTCGTGGTCGTAAAAAAGGTCATAACTTTTGAATCGTCCGACCGATCCTTAAAATTCTTTTTGCATTCGAAAGAGCACAGAAAAATAAAGAAAATGCGACTAGGCTCATCCCGATATTTCAATTTTTCGATCCGAGAGCGCAGATTGTGTGTCACCTCCAAAATAACATTTTTCACCTGAATAAAAATTCGATTATCTTTCGCAAAAAAATTGAAAAAAATTATTCTACGGTTCTAAATGCATGGAAATTGATGTATTATCAAGCCTTGTTCGTTAGAAAGTCAAAGCGCAGCGGAAACAGTCGCTATGACAGAGAAAACGATCGATATCGTGATTTTTGTGAACGTAAAGCAGGTGGTTTTCGGTTAATTCGGTTTTTTGCGATTTTCTCAGCTCCTGTTGGAGATATCGCAAATCCACGGCCAGATTCGTGATCAGCGCGACGAAATACATCAGATAACGTCCATCCCGTGTGGGAAATATCCCAAAAATCGTTTTTCGCGTTTTTCTCGGCTCCTGTGGGAGATAGAGCAAAAAGGGGCTTAATACAGTATCATTGATTTCCCCTAATTTTCGTAGTCGTAAAAAAGGTCATAACTTTTGAATCGTCCGACCGATCCTTAAAATTCTTTTTGCATTCGAAAGAGCACAGAAAAACAAAGAAAATGCGACTAGGCTCATCCCGATATTTCAATTTTTCGATTCGAGAGCGCAGATTGTGTGTCACCTCCAAAATAACATTTTTCACCTGACTAAAATCACGATTATCTTTCGCAAAAAAATTGAAAAAAATTATTCTACGGTTCTAAATGCATGGAAATTGATGTATTATCAAGCCTTGTTCGTTAGAAAGTCAAAGCGCAGCGGAAACAGTCGCTATGACAGAGAAAACGATCGATATCGTGATTTTTGTAAACGTAAAGCAGGTGGTTTTCGGTTAATTCGGTTTTTTGCGCTTTTCTCAGCTCCTGTTGGAGATATCGCAAATCCACGGCCAGATTCGTGATCAGCGCGACGAAATACATCAGATAACGTCCATCCCATGTGGGAAATATCCCAAAAATCGTTTTTCGCGTTTTTCTCGGCTCCTGTGGGAGATAGAGCAAAAAGGGGCTTAATACAGTATCCTTGATTTCCCCTGATTTTGGTAGTCGTAAAAAAGGTCATAACTTTTGAATCGTCCGACCGATCCTTAAAATTTCTTTTGCATTCGAAAGAGCACAGAAAAACAAAGAAAATGCGACTAGGCTCATCCCGATATTTCAATTTTTCGATTCGAGAGCGCAGATTGTGTGTCACCTCCAAAATAACATTTTTCACCTGACTAAAATCTCGATTATCTTTCGCAAAAAAATTGAAAAAAATTATTCTACGGTTCTAAATGCATGGAAATTGATGTATTATCAAGCCTTGTTCGTTAGAAAGTCAAAGCGCAGCGGAAACAGTCGCTATGACAGAGAAAACGATCGATATCGTGATTTTTGTAAACGTAAAGCAGGTGGTTTTCGGTTAATTCGGTTTTTTGCGATTTTCTCAGCTCCTGTTGGAGATATCGCAAATCCACGGCCAGATTCGTGATCAGCGCGACGAAATACATCAGATAACGTCCATCCCATGTGGGAAATATCCCAAAAATCGTTTTTCGCGTTTTTCTCGGCTCCTGTGGGAGATAGAGCAAAAAGGGGCTTAATACAGTATCATTGATTTCCCCTAATTTTCGTAGTCGTAAAAAAGGTCATAACTTTTGAATCGTCCGACCGATCCTTAAAATTCTTTTTGCATTCGAAAGAGCACAGAAAAATAAAGAAAATGCGACTAGGCTCATCCCGATATTTCAATTTTTCGATCCGAGAGCGCAGATTGTGTGTCACCTCCAAAATAACATTTTTCACCTGAATAAAAATTCGATTATCTTTCGCAAAAAAATTGAAAAAAATTATTCTACGGTTCTAAATGCATGGAAATTGATGTATTATCAAGCCTTGTTCGTTAGAAAGTCAAAGCGCAGCGGAAACAGTCGCTATGACAGAGAAAACGATCGATATCGTGATTTTTGTGAACGTAAAGCAGGTGGTTTTCGGTTAATTCGGTTTTTTGCGATTTTCTCAGCTCCTGTTGGAGATATCGCAAATCCACGGCCAGATTCGTGATCAGCGCGACGAAATACATCAGATAACGTCCATCCCGTGTGGGAAATATCCCAAAAATCGTTTTTCGCGTTTTTCTCGGCTCCTGTGGGAGATAGAGCAAAAAGGGGCTTAATACAGTATCATTGATTTCCCCTAATTTTCGTAGTCGTAAAAAAGGTCATAACTTTTGAATCGTCCGACCGATCCTTAAAATTCTTTTTGCATTCGAAAGAGCACAGAAAAACAAAGAAAATGCGACTAGGCTCATCCCGATATTTCAATTTTTCGATTCGAGAGCGCAGATTGTGTGTCACCTCCAAAATAACATTTTTCACCTGACTAAAATCACGATTATCTTTCGCAAAAAAATTGAAAAAAATTATTCTACGGTTCTAAATGCATGGAAATTGATGTATTATCAAGCCTTGTTCGTTAGAAAGTCAAAGCGCAGCGGAAACAGTCGCTATGACAGAGAAAACGATCGATATCGTGATTTTTGTAAACGTAAAGCAGGTGGTTTTCGGTTAATTCGGTTTTTTGCGCTTTTCTCAGCTCCTGTTGGAGATATCGCAAATCCACGGCCAGATTCGTGATCAGCGCGACGAAATACATCAGATAACGTCCATCCCATGTGGGAAATATCCCAAAAATCGTTTTTCGCGTTTTTCTCGGCTCCTGTGGGAGATAGAGCAAAAAGGGGCTTAATACAGTATCCTTGATTTCCCCTGATTTTGGTAGTCGTAAAAAAGGTCATAACTTTTGAATCGTCCGACCGATCCTTAAAATTCTTTTTGCATTCGAAAGAGCACAGAAAAACAAAGAAAATGCGACTAGGCTCATCCCGATATTTCAATTTTTCGATTCGAGAGCGCAGATTGTGTGTCACCTCCAAAATAACATTTTTCACCTGACTAAAATCTCGATTATCTTTCGCAAAAAAATTGAAAAAAATTATTCTACGGTTCTAAATGCATGGAAATTGATGTATTATCAAGCCTTGTTCGTTAGAAAGTCAAAGCGCAGCGGAAACAGTCGCTATGACAGAGAAAACGATCGATATCGTGATTTTTGTAAACGTAAAGCAGGTGGTTTTCGGTTAATTCGGTTTTTTGCGATTTTCTCAGCTCCTGTTGGAGATATCGCAAATCCACGGCCAGATTCGTGATCAGCGCGACGAAATACATCAGATAACGTCCATCCCATGTGGGAAATATCCCAAAAATCGTTTTTCGCGTTTTTCTCGGCTCCTGTGGGAGATAGAGCAAAAAGGGGCTTAATACAGTATCATTGATTTCCCCTAATTTTCGTAGTCGTAAAAAAGGTCATAACTTTTGAATCGTCCGACCGATCCTTAAAATTCTTTTTGCATTCGAAAGAGCACAGAAAAATAAAGAAAATGCGACTAGGCTCATCCCGATATTTCAATTTTTCGATCCGAGAGCGCAGATTGTGTGTCACCTCCAAAATAACATTTTTCACCTGAATAAAAATTCGATTATCTTTCGCAAAAAAATTGAAAAAAATTATTCTACGGTTCTAAATGCATGGAAATTGATGTATTATCAAGCCTTGTTCGTTAGAAAGTCAAAGCGCAGCGGAAACAGTCGCTATAACAGAGAAAACGATCGATATCGTGATTTTTGTGAACGTAAAGCAGGTGGTTTTCGGTTAATTCGGTTTTTTGCGATTTTCTCAGCTCCTGTTGGAGATATCGCAAATCCACGGCCAGATTCGTGATCAGCGCGACGAAATACATCAGATAACGTCCATCCCGTGTGGGAAATATCCCAAAAATCGTTTTTCGCGTTTTTCTCGGCTCCTGTGGGAGATAGAGCAAAAAGGGGCTTAATACAGTATCATTGATTTCCCCTAATTTTCGTAGTCGTAAAAAAGGTCATAACTTTTGAATCGTCCGACCGATCCTTAAAATTCTTTTTGCATTCGAAAGAGCACAGAAAAACAAAGAAAATGCGACTAGGCTCATCCCGATATTTCAATTTTTCGATTCGAGAGCGCAGATTGTGTGTCACCTCCAAAATAACATTTTTCACCTGACTAAAATCACGATTATCTTTCGCAAAAAAATTGAAAAAAATTATTCTACGGTTCTAAATGCATGGAAATTGATGTATTATCAAGCCTTGTTCGTTAGAAAGTCAAAGCGCAGCGGAAACAGTCGCTATGACAGAGAAAACGATCGATATCGTGATTTTTGTAAACGTAAAGCAGGTGGTTTTCGGTTAATTCGGTTTTTTGCGCTTTTCTCAGCTCCTGTTGGAGATATCGCAAATCCACGGCCAGATTCGTGATCAGCGCGACGAAATACATCAGATAACGTCCATCCCATGTGGGAAATATCCCAAAAATCGTTTTTCGCGTTTTTCTCGGCTCCTGTGGGAGATAGAGCAAAAAGGGGCTTAATACAGTATCCTTGATTTCCCCTGATTTTGGTAGTCGTAAAAAAGGTCATAACTTTTGAATCGTCCGACCGATCCTTAAAATTCTTTTTGCATTCGAAAGAGCACAGAAAAACAAAGAAAATGCGACTAGGCTCATCCCGATATTTCAATTTTTCGATTCGAGAGCGCAGATTGTGTGTCACCTCCAAAATAACATTTTTCACCTGACTAAAATCTCGATTATCTTTCGCAAAAAAATTGAAAAAAATTATTCTACGGTTCTAAATGCATGGAAATTGATGTATTATCAAGCCTTGTTCGTTAAAAAGTCAAAGCGCAGCGGAAACAGTCGCTATGACAGAGAAAACGATCGATATCGTGATTTTTGTAAACGTAAAGCAGGTGGTTTTCGGTTAATTCGGTTTTTTGCGATTTTCTCAGCTCCTGTTGGAGATATCGCAAATCCACGGCCAGATTCGTGATCAGCGCGACGAAATACATCAGATAACGTCCATCCTATGTGGGAAATATTCCAAAAATCGTTTTTCGCGTTTTTCTCGGCTCCTGTGGGAGATAGAGCAAAAAGGGGCTTAATACAGTATCCTTGATTTCCCCTGATTTTGGTAGTCGTAAAAAAGGTCATAACTTTTGAATCGTCCGACCGATCCTTAAAATTCTTTTTGCATTCGAAAGAGCACAGAAAAACAAAGAAAATGCGACTAGGCTCATCCCGATATTTCAATTTTTCGATCCGAGAGCGCAGATTGTGTGTCACCTCCAAAATAACATTTTTCACCTGAATAAAAATTCGATTATCTTTCGCAAAAAAATTGAAAAAAATTATTCTACGGTTCTAAATGCATGGAAATTGATGTATTATCAAGCCTTGTTCGTTAGAAAGTCAAAGCGCAGCGGAAACAGTCGCTATGACAGAGAAAACGATCGATATCGTGATTTTTGTAAACGTAAAGCAGGTGGTTTTCGGTTAATTCGGTTTTTTGCGATTTTCTCAGCTCCTGTTGGAGATATCGCAAATCCACGGCCAGATTCGTGATCAGCGCGACGAAATACATCAGATAACGTCCATCCTATGTGGGAAATATCCCAAAAATCGTTTTTCGCGTTTTTCTCGGCTCCTGTGGGAGATAGAGCAAAAAGGGGCTTAATACAGTATCCTTGATTTCCCCTGATTTTGGTAGTCGTAAAAAAGGTCATAACTTTTGAATCGTCCGACCGATCCTTAAAATTCTTTTTGCTTTCGAAAGAGCACAGAAAAACAAAGAAAATGCGACTAGGCTCATCTCGATATTTCAATTTTTCGATTCGAGAGCGCAGATTGTGTGTCACCTCCAAAATAACATTTTTCACCTGACTAAAATCTCGATTATCTTTCGCAAAAAAATTGAAAAAAATTATTCTACGGTTCTAAATGCATGGAAATTGATGTATTATCAAGCCTTGTTCGTTAGAAAGTCAAAGCGCAGCGGAAACAGTCGCTATGACAGAGAAAACGATCGATATCGTGATTTTTGTAAACGTAAAGCAGGTGGTTTTCGGTTAATTCGGTTTTTTGCGATTTTCTCAGTTCCTGTTGGAGATATCGCAAATCCACGGCCAGATTCGTGATCAGCGCGACGAAATACATCAGATAACGTCCATCCTATGTGGGAAATATCCCAAAAATCGTTTTTCGCGTTTTTCTCGGCTCCTGTGGGAGATAGAGCGAAAAGGGGCTTAATACAGGATCCTTGATTTCCACTGATTTTGTTAGTCGTAAAAAAGGTCATAACTTTTGAATCGTCCTAACGATCCTTAAAATTCTTTTTGCATTCGAAAGAGCACAGAAAAACAAAGAAAATGCGACTAGGCTCATCCCGATATTTCAATTTTATGATCCGAGAGCGCAGATTGTGTGTCACCTCCAAAATAACATTTTTCACCTGACTAAAAATTCGATTATCTTTCGCAAAAAAATTGAAAAAAATTATTCTACGGTTCTAAATGCTTGGAAATTGATGTATTATCAAGCCTTGTTCGTTAGAAAGTCAAAGCGCAGCGGAAACAGTCGCTATGACAGAGAAAACGATCGATATCGTGATTTTTGTAAACGTAAAGCAGGTGGTTTTCGGTTAATTCGGTTTTTTGCGATTTTCTCAGCTCCTGTTGGAGATATCGCAAATCCACGGCCAGATTCGTTATCAGCGCGACGATATACATCAGATAACGTCCATCCCATGTGGGAAATATCCCAAAAATCGTTTTTCGCGTTTTTCTCGGCTCCTGTGGGAGATAGAGCAAAAAGGGGCTTAATACAGTATCCTTGATTTCCCCTGATTTTGGTAGTCGTAAAAAAGGTCATAACTTTTGAATCGTCCGACCGATCCTTAAAATTCTTTTTGCATTCGAAAGAGCACAGAAAAACAAAGAAAATGCGACTAGGCTCATCCCGATATTTCAATTTTTCGATTCGAGAGCGCAGATTGTGTGTCACCTCCAAAATAACATTTTTCACCTGACTAAAATCTCGATTATCTTTCGCAAAAAAATTGAAAAAAATTATTCTACGGTTCTAAATGCATGGAAATTGATGTATTATCAAGCCTTGTTCGTTAGAAAGTCAAAGCGCAGCGGAAACAGTCGCTATGACAGAGAAAACGATCGATATCGTGATTTTTGTAAACGTAAAGCAGGTGGTTTTCGGTTAATTCGGTTTTTTGCGATTTTCTCAGTTCCTGTTGGAGATATCGCAAATCCACGGCCAGATTCGTGATCAGCGCGACGAAATACATCAGATAACGTCCATCCTATGTGGGAAATATCCCAAAAATCGTTTTTCGCGTTTTTCTCGGCTCCTGTGGGAGATAGAGCGAAAAGGGGCTTAATACAGGATCCTTGATTTCCCCTGATTTTGTTAGTCGTAAAAAAGGTCATAACTTTTGAATCGTCCTAACGATCCTTAAAATTCTTTTTGCATTCGAAAGAGCACAGAAAAACAAAGAAAATGCGACTAGGCTCATCCCGATATTTCAATTTTATGATCCGAGAGCGCAGATTGTGTGTCACCTCCAAAATAACATTTTTCACCTGACTAAAAATTCGATTATCTTTCGCAAAAAAATTGAAAAAAATTATTCTACGGTTCTAAATGCATGGAAATTGATGTATTATCAAGCCTTGTTCGTTAGAAAGTCAAAGCGCAGCGGAAACAGTCGCTATGACAGAGAAAACGATCGATATCGTGATTTTTGTAAACGTAAAGCAGGTGGTTTTCGGTTAATTCGGTTTTTTGCGATTTTCTCAGCTCCTGTTGGAGATATCGCAAATCCACGGCCAGATTCGTGATCAGCGCGACGAAATACATCAGATAACGTCCATCCTATGTGGGAAATATCCCAAAAATCGTTTTTCGCGTTTTTCTCGGCTCCTGTGGGAGATAGAGCGAAAAGGGGCTTAATACAGGATCCTTGATTTCCCCTGATTTTGTTAGTCGTAAAAAAGGTCATAACTTTTGAATCGTCCTAACGATCCTTAAAATTCTTTTTGCATTCGAAAGAGCACAGAAAAACAAAGAAAATGCGACTAGGCTCATCCCGATATTTCAATTTTATGATCCGAGAGCGCAGATTGTGTGTCACCTCCAAAATAACATTTTTCACCTGACTAAAAATTCGATTATCTTTCGCAAAAAAATTGAAAAAAATTATTCTACGGTTCTAAATGCATGGAAATTGATGTATTATCAAGCCTTGTTCGTTAGAAAGTCAAAGCGCAGCGGAAACAGTCGCTATGACAGAGAAAACGATCGATATCGTGATTTTTGTAAACGTAAAGCAGGTGGTTTTCGGTTAATTCGGTTTTTTGCGATTTTCTCAGCTCCTGTTGGAGATATCGCAAATCCACGGCCAGATTCGTTATCAGCGCGACGAAATACGTTAAATAGGGTTCATGTACAGTGCGAAATATAGAAAAATCCGTTTTTCGAATTTTTTTCGTCTCCTGTAAGAAATAAACACAGGTTTCTCGATTTTCTCCGTTTTTGTTGACCTTCAAAGTGGTCATTACTTTTGAATGCTTCGACCGATCCTCAAAATTTTTTTTGCATTCGAAAGAGCATAGAAAAAGGGAAAAAATGCGACTAGGCTCATCTCGATATTCCAATTTTTCGAGCCTAGAGCGTACATTGTATGTTTACCTTCAAAATACCATTTTTCACATAACTAAGAAATTGATTATTTTTCGCAAAAAAAATGAAACGAATTCCGCATCGCAAATCCACGACCAGTTAGCATTATATTTCTTTTCCAAGGTGAAATTCGAACTCGAACACAAGGAAAATTAATTTTAGACTTCGAGGTAGGTAAAAGTAGGGTTTATTTATAAAGGCAATTAAAATAAAATCGCAATGTTCGGTTTGTTGGCACCGATGGCCAGTACAGTGCATTTAAATTTGTTATTTCCTGCGATGATTTTACAATTCTTTTCGTGTATTGCGTTCACGTAGCCTCGATACACCTAGGTAGGTAGTTTGTTATTGTATCGTGCGTTGGCAGTAAGCCTGTCACTCGACACACACGCACAAAGTTATACGCGTCGAACTTTCTCTTAAAGCCGATATCTGAATTATACCTATAATTCCCTTTATTTATCACTTGTTTCACTTCCTTACTATCCACTTTAAGCCTAGTTGCTTATACACTGCTTGCTTATTCTACCTATTTAAATGCTATGCGCTTGAATTCTATTCGCTTATATTTTATCCGCTCAACTCTATTCAATTAATTCTATTCACTTAAAACCTATTCGATTTTAGAATAATGTAAATCTCATCTAAATTCCACTAATAATTTTTCTTATCGTTCAAATGACTCGCCTGTCTTTCCTCTTTCTGCTGGTTTCGTTGTATACCACACAGCCTCGATGTTCTTAATTAAAAGAACACGTATCTCAATAAAATGTAACAGTAAATGTTTCAAGAGCTCAAACTTATAAAAAAATGCACGTATTATCGGAGAAAAGAGCCTTCGACTAGGAGAGCGCTTTTCCTTCCTGCAGCCTCTTTGATACCTTGCCCCGCAGTCTGGTACTCCTCTTCGTCATTATTCACAGCCACAAAATGTAGTACGTATAACCATTAGATGCAATTGTCAATTATATTACTCGTAATATAGTGTAACCGCTCGTTTGACCGTTCCGTACGCCAAACGATAGTCATAAATCGTGTAGATCAGATGATGGCATTTAGTTATAGTCGTACTTGAGTTACCGACAGCCGCGCGGATCACCCGTAGATCCCTCGGCCTTATATTCCCATGTTTCGTGCTATCATCGTCTAATCGCGGTTACATGAACACTACTCTTCCCAGTCACTGAGTAGCCGTGTCCGTGGTTTGACATGTAATATGTGTCGTGCAATGACATACGTAATTGATTTCTTGATTTAAAAGTTACATTGGGTTGCACGAGGCTAGGAGCGTCATCCTGCACCCTACAAGGATGTCAGTGGCTGGGCCTTATTTACCACGCTTGTGCGAAACCTCTGCGGTCGTGATTTCTATTATTACTGTCAAATGAAAATAATATGGAAAGAAACGACTACTAAATCATCGCATCCTGAGTTGTTGGATGGAGAGTCTAAAGAGTGCCGGAGCGGTTGCATATGATGTACTGTATACGCTACCAACAACGGTCATCGGTTCGCCAGTAAGCGGCTTCGCATTACCGTTGACGCTGTTAAACGAAGAGCGACGATGTAAACACGAGACTCCCAGATAAGTCGTTGTAAAGCTAAGATAGAAAAAACCCCTCCATTCCACCACCTCGGACACCTCGGAATTGAGATAAGAGAGACCCCTCCATTCATGCATCTCGGACACCTCTGGGACTTGCGTAGAGCATCCTCCCTCGCACGACAGTCAGTCTACTCGGGACACTGCTCTTATGCACCTCCTTACATACGTAATATAAACCACATTGTAAACTCCACGATTGTACGATTGTAAAACACTGTCTTTACTACGAATAAATAAACGAGTCACTACTCAAACTTTTCAAAAAGGCAAGAATCGGTATAATCCCCGTAACAGTCGTGCTTTCTTTTATATGATCTGTGATATATGTAATGGTATCATCATGTTTGCATTGGATTTATATTCGTGATTTATACGTAAATACCTCGATTCTGAGCTAAAGAGTGTCGTCGTTGAAATTTGTGAATTATCTAGTTGTGGTTAATCGAAATATTTTATTTGCTGTAATATTTGCTGTGATGACGGGAATGAATTCGTTCGCGATTATGTATGGAACAGGAATGATTTATTACAATTGTCGTAGTCCTTAAGTTAATCCGAATTTATATATATATCGTTACCAAAGCGTGTGTGGATTGTAAACGAAACTTTGTTGAATGCAACTTATACTTATTAATTTCTTTAAAAATAATTCGTCCGAGTGATATTGTTGTGATGCAAGAGTATGCTATTAATAGAGTCGAAGTGACGTTTTTCCCTCTGTCGAGCCTGAGATAGATCAATTATCGAACATCCGAGAGACAATTATATTTTTTTAAGATAATCGAATATTCATATTAAAGAATTATAGCAGTATATGAGATATAACTTATCGTTGAACCCATATATTTATATATATATATATACAAAAAACCTTGATCAGTGCAAACCAATTGTTAGATTACCTTCTGGACACATAAGAAAGTATTACAATAGATTCATGATAATAGTGCATTTATTATACATAATAGATTTTTGAGACATGTGATATAAAATTATTAACGACTTGAACTCGAGCGAGAGAGGAAAAAATCGTGTCGAACTCTCTTATTTCCTAACTCACGAATTAACAATGAACGAATCGCCATTTCGAAAAATTGCATACTTGACCATTATGTACATAGCATGCTGCGCTTTATGATGAGCATTAAATTTTTTCCGGTTTTTCTTGTGAAATTCTTGTGAAATCTGCTGAAAAGGCACGTTATCTTTGAATTATTGGTTACCAAGTAATCAGTAGTACCCATCAACTAATTAATCAGTCGAATCACAGTTGTCTATGAAATTACTTCTCTTAAACAACTATTTTTCTTTGTGCTTGTGTGTCCATAACACGCGACACCTGATTTTATTACCTAATCGATAAGTGTAATACAACAATTATTTACTAATCGTGTTAATATACAGTGTTAATATATAATATACAGTTCTCTATTCATATTTATCACGATAACAGTTTTGCCGAGATTTTTTAACGTAATACGTAATGTAATAATCTCACAATTAAAAACATAAATAAATTTCTTAATACAAATTGCGCGAGATTTACTTAAAATATATTATCAATGATGAATACTTACCAATCTGTTTTTTTTTCACATATTAATCGCTTTGTTATAAATGCAATCAAATTAATTAAGTATCAAGATATAAGCTAACTGTTTTAAGTATAACAAGAGGTACGTATGACAGCGATAATGTCACACGTTATATACAATGTGCGGTTACTGGGAATAACCAACTCCGTACGTCCATATCAGTGTTTTAACAGAGTATCTAAAAGTAACTCAACATATGATTTACCTGTCCGAATAAGCGACCTTGATGATAATATTGTTAAATTATGTTTCACCGGAAATTAAATGGTTACATGGGATTCTCCATTGCTTCTTGAAGAAAACAAGGTAATATAACTTATCTGGAAAATATGTAAAAGCTAAATGATAAGAGCTAAAAAGCTTTCGTCGTTCATCAGCATATAGTTGAGAAAAAAAAACCAGCTCCGTGACGTGCAGGCTTGAAAAAACGCTGAAAATAACATTTTTATCCATGCAGATAGTCCGGCCATTTGTACACTTACCTTAATGATCGTTTTTCAAACGTCTTTCATGGTCGCAACCAATTTTAACGAAATTAGCAATTAGTTACACGAGAATATTGTTTTAACCAGTTACATTCAAGAGATATTCTCCAAAACAATGAAAATATTGGCACAAATGTGGAAAACAATGTGATAGTCGCCTTAGATTATTAAAAATGTCTGATACAACCTTAAATCGAAGACTTTGCGTATGTTTTATTAGTTCTAAACAGTCAAAGCTATATTACTTGTGTTGTGACGAACGGGAAAATTGCAAGCCAGACGTCATATGCCAAATTTGGCAAAACATTTGCGACCGCCGTCGGTGAACAGGGTTGACCCAACTTTGCAATTCGATGCACTTATAATGTCGAGCTAACGTTGGCGTGAGGACCGGGAAAGCGTTGTAAACCTGGCACCCTGTGTTCGCTAACCGTTCTGCTAGTTGCATAATCCCATCTGCGAAGAGTCGAGATAGCACTAAATAAATGAAAACCAGGGGTTTCGGAGTAAATTACTCCAAGAGACAACCGAAAGTGTAAAAAAAATAACAAATAGAACGCACTATAAGCGAGAAACAGAAAAGAATAGTGTCGGTACTGGGTTTGCGAAAACAGATGAAAAGAGACGCCAAATTGAGCCAACGAATTAACTTTGAAGGGAGATTTCACCCCTTAGAAATGTTTTCCGCCGATACAAAAAAATACGTGTCTTTTAGTTTTCGATGCTCTACAACATACGTGAGTTTCATCAAAATCGGAGGGGGACACCAAACTGTCCTTCCTTGTCAGGTGTAAGTTCGAAAGAAGGGAAGTTGAGAAAGCTTCTATGCCGGAATGGTGTCCACCGAGATAAATAGATTTTATTTAATAAACAAATATTCAAAGATGGTTGGTTTTGCATTGAAGCCAAATCTATAAAGAGTTTTGGACCTCGAATTTTCGGAAAAATAAGTTCAATCCATCGAATTTTCATAAACTTTAATAAATTCAGCTGAAGATTTATGCGAAAGCGATACTACGTTCAGCCGTGCTCGATATTGAGGTTGTACAAAATCGGTAGAGAGGTTTGAATTTTATGTCGAGCTTAAACTTTCTACACGAACTTAATAAGGTTGAGGGATTTTTTAAATTCGACATAAATCAATGGAAATGTTCGAGTTTTATAAAACATTCAAATTGTTTATTCAAGATTGCTACAGCCTGCAAAATAAAAGTGTGTAACTTGAAAATGCCTTCAGCAATTGATCTAAAATTAAGCAAAATAGTTGCATAATATATTCTTCGGTAACACACGTAATTGCGTATAATTTTAATAAAAATATATTGAAGCAAAGAGACTTAGAGATCCCAAAATTTAAACATGAATTAAAAAGAATTCAATACATAAACTATTCTATTTGGGATTCTTGGAATCCCTCCAATTTCGTTAAACTTATGTTCCTACCATTAATTCTTTATAAGTCACAAGAATATCCCCACATTTCGGCTCTACCGCAAGAACGCGTTACCCCCACTCTGCTCTTCATAGTCACATTCCGGGACGGTTTCGGGCGGTGTGACTTATAAAGGTGTAAAAAACAAAAGAATAATACCAAGTGGGACGTTTCAGGTTGCTTTCTCAATATTTCTCATATTTTACATGGCTTGCACTATGAAATGAATTGTAAGGAAATCAAAAGCAGGGTATTTAGAGAAATTTAAACTCAGAGACACCTGAAATTAGCTAATAAAAGTATTATTAATGATAAAAAGAAAGAAAAACTCAGATGGCACTAGGATGCGAATGTAGATAAATAGATATACAAGATTTAGACAACGGAGAGGCACGCGCGTACCCTGTTTCGATTCAAACTCCATACCTTTTACGAGCGCCAAGCGCGAATTTTCTAATAGCGAGCTGAGCACTACGTACGCGTGGATGACGAGAATGATGTGTGTCGTAGTCATTCTATGGTTATGGCGCTGTCCCCATACGATAACTCGACTCTTGGAATATTGATTAGCCGGCGGAAGATTCTAGAGACGGGGAATATTTTCATGCGTCATATTCGCCATTTCTGCCGTACGTATTACCTTTTTTATGTAACCCTATGTACGAGCAGGGTACAATAAAGATTTCTTGGAAGATACTAGAGATCCAAAGGGTTTAAGCGTGACAAGAACAAATTGCAGAATTGGTTAAATATTCTCATTGCCATACCTCGAGAGCGTGTTTTTCGCCGCCACTACGACTATAATTTAAATAATGCTCGGATGAAGCAAACTTACTTTACAAAGAATTATACAAGCGATGAAAAAGCTATTATATTTCAACCTTCTCGTCTTTGAACTCGAAACTACTTTGATACTCGTGTGCCGGGGCGAAATTACAGAATCTCTTGTACCATCATACGGAATACTTAATAGACATTTCGTTCGGCAATGTGACGGCTCTCGATATCGACCATTTCTCCCATCGCTTCTCGACCGTCATGGACATTTTTCGGAGTCGGTTTTATCGCATCAATGTTAACCTGCTGTCGATGCTCGGCCTATGGCCTTATCAGAAACACAAGTCGTGGCAATTGTTTCAACAAATAATGTGTCAAATAAGTGTGATTACAATAATCATACCCGAGGTAACACTTTAACATTGTTATCTCATATCGATACTTTGATATTAATCGCTATACAATCGCAGATTATTGAGATATTAGAAAAATGGAGTGATATCGACATTATTATAGAGTGCCTTACCCCAATGGGCGTCCAACTTCTCGCTTGTACCAAGTCTATTAATTGTCTTATTCACCGAAAAAAGGTGAGACGTTATAACCTGTCGCAGAAAGTATGCGAAGTAAGAGAAAAAATAAGTAGTGAGTAAACTTTGCGTACTCGCTATATTATATGGAAACATCTCCAGTAGCGTTAGCATCGGGTGGGATTGTTATTGGCAATTTCTAATAGGACCACAATGATTTTTGGCGTCTCGTTTGGCAGGAAGGTCTCGTTAAGAATGCGTTTACATAAAAAAAATACTTTGATCGTAGATGACGAAACTATTGGAAATGATCAAGAGAGACTGGTCGAGTCTAAGAAACGATAAAGAGATCGAAATTCTTAGCAAATATGCCGAAGAAGGACGTATTCTTACTATTATTTATCTAGGTGAACGTAATACCTTCGCACAGACAAAAGTGGTTCAACAGTACAACCAACTTAATCTATTGGCTGTGCTCTACCGAAGTATGTAGATACGACAGCCGACTGATTACCTAAGTTTTATATTTACAAAGTAACTAATTACCAAGTTGCTATTTAAACAGTTGGGTACAATCCAATCAGTAGTTTATTGGGTGATTAATTGCGTCAATCAACTGATCGGTCAGTTGAATCACAATTGACTATTAAATTGCTTCTGCTGACGAACCACTTTTATTTATGGTCATGGGAAAATAATAAGAGACACCTTATCGCATTACATAATCGTTAATCGTATTATAAATATTAACTTCCAATAGCGTTCATGTCCTGTAGTACCATCTTATATCTCTTGATGCCACTTTTGCCGAGATTTCTCGATGTCATAGTTCCTCTGAACGAGAGTCGGCCATATGTATATCCGTTCCCAACCCAATACTATGTAGATTCTGAGGAATATTTTAAATGGATATCCCTGCATACCTACTCAGGTTCTATAGTAACGATGGCAATTGTCATCGCGGCAGACACGATGTTTACTTGTTACGTTATGCACATTTGTGGAATGCTCGCGGTTATCGGGTAATAACAGTATGGTTTCGTTCGAAAAACTTTTATTGCATGTTCAGTACAATGTATTGCATAAAAACTATGGTCTGGACAGGCATCGACTGGAAAATTTGACGTCCAAGTGTTCCGATACGAATGTCGGTGCTTATATTATGTCGACAGACGATGACAATAGATGCCATCGAGAAATAGTACTTTGCATCGATCAGCACCACAAAGCTACAGAGTTTGTATTTTTGTTTGTAAAATGATCATTTTTGTATGAGCCTTCAAACTTATTACAATTATTTCATGAACATCGATGAAGAGTCGCTAAAATTATAGAATCTTCTTATTCCATATCATACCTGATTGTACTTGGTATATGTGTGTTTCTGCTGAGCATTTCAGGGGTACAGGTTCGTAAATTCGTATACAATACAAATATTATATCCCGCACGGACTTCTTTATCTTATTTTTTCTCATTGCAACACGTAGTTATTGATGAAATTCGGCCAAGTTGAGGAGATGATAAGAATCTTTGAGTTCAATCTTGGTCAGTGCATTCATCTGTTGTTCATCAGTTGGTCATGTCAAAAATTAATCGATGAGAGCGTCTACTTTAGGGAATCCCTGTGAGTAACTTTTTTACTCAGATCCGTATTTTCGAGAATTTCGATAATTAAAACCATACGCAATTTTACATATAGCTACGCTGCTGAATGGTATTCGCTATCACAGAAAAATAAAAATCTCTTGAGGTTCGCCATGATGCGCGCACTAAAACCTCAGAAAATCACTGCTGGAAAGATCTCCGACATGTCAATTGAAAACTTTGGCGTGGTAATATACGACGAAAATGTTTTCTTCTGTCCTCGTTATTGAGTAATAATATTACTAATGTTTAGTAAAATCTCATGGAGTTTATCTTTCTCTCTTACTTCGAAGGTCATCCAAACGGCTCTGTCGTATTTTACGGTATTCGCATCAATTCAATAATTGCTTTGCATGAGTTTATCGTGCTGACTTACGGGAAACAACTCATATAAATACTTAAGCTTCGAATCATGGATGACGATTTTATAGTCGCTAGTAAACAAATATTGAAAAGGTACTCGATATCGTTGAAAATTTAATCATAAAAATTAGGTGGAACGTTTACATTTGTCAATAAAAAGTTGATGAATACATATGCTCTGCATTTCATCTGGTCCATCGGCTTAACGCATCACCGTAATTGCGGAGTTTGATCGATCGAGCAAAGGGGGCATCCACCGCACGCAGTTTCACCGAGCGGTTTACATCGACTCGAAATCATCGATCGATGGCATTCAATATAATAATTTTTGATTGCGGTCCGAGAATGCGCTCGGTACGCAACCATTGGCCTACCTGATCATTATGATTGTACAATTAATTAAGGCATTTTTATCGTAATTTTTTACGTGTTCGCATAGTCGATGAAACCAATCTGCATGCTTCCCCTGCATCACCTCAGTAGATCCGTGCAACCGTTGTTGTGGGGTTGCTGTACGGTTACTGGTTTTTTGTGGTTAAAGTTTGATTCGTTTTGGGTTAATTAATTTGTATATTCAGTAAGAAAACTCGGAATAATCCGACCAGGCATTAGGCCAGTGACCATGAGGGGACTTTGAATAATTTGGGCCACGGAGGGATCTCATTGGATTCATCGGTAGCTTAGAATAAAACTTGGAATAAAGCTAAGAAATGCTTCAAATGCTTTATTCGGGGTCATACTTCTTCAAATTGTAAATCTTGTTGAAAATGATCACATTGTTCAGGTTATCCTTACATCGATAAATGTGATTCTCCAACCGCATTCTGTAGCAATCGCAAGAGTAATGATCAAGAACCACTATCTGATAAGAGTCCAACATTTATCTTATATAAGAAGTCAATAAAGTACGTTTCATTACAAACATTTTGGCCCTTGAGGATAAATTCTTCATTTCTATAAAAACCGTTCGTTCGCCGTCTGTCTGTATCATCTCAATTATTCTGAGTTTCCACTCTTAGGTTACAATAAACCTGTTTAAACCCCGCTTATTCAGCACTATCTGCGCTCAAAATTGAACAAACAAACAAACAAACAAACAAACAAATAATTATATATATATATATATATATATATATATATTTTTTTTAATACTGTTAATAATAAATATTATATTATTATAATATATTGTGACGATATAGGAGCTAAGCCAGCTGGCCACGAAGACGCTACTGCTGCCGTCGTCGAGAGGGGACTGAACGACTCACACTCCGGGTAAACAAGTGAGTACGCACTGGCTGCCCGCCCACACCATGTCAAGAGTCACGTGGGAGTCAGGCCCAATATGAGAGTTCCGCAGAACTTTTACAATCGGCCGGCTATGAAAGGAATTGCGAAATAACTGAGAACACATCGTATAATTACGAAATTTCCCAGATGAATCAATAACACATTACTACAAAAAAAATTGGATAGACCGCTACTCTACGAGGTACCCCTAAAATTCATTAAAAAATGTAATAAAAGTCCATCAAATTCCAGATATGAGTAAACCACCCATACAATCTTAGAGATAAACACAAAAAACCAAAGACCCGAATTTTGTTCTAAATTTTCAAAACGTCTTCTTATCTTGAAAATTACGTTGATGTAATTTGACTGTTTATAACGAATAGACTTTTTTCGCAAATTCGATATTCGATATCGAGTCCTGCGTATTTTTACTATCGACACGTTCGCCGAATAAACGTTTTTTTTTGTTCCGATCCTACTACTCTAAATATTAATTTTTTACCCAACATATTCCTCGTTCACGGCGAGCGCCGTGTTACAATTTTTAACGTTCTTTCAAAAAATTTTATAACTTCGATATATTTAACAAGTGAAAAAATTGTTTTTCACTAAAAAAAAATGGTAACTCATCTAAAGAATCTTACAAAGTACAACCTTGCACATTGCTACCTGATTACTTTCCACGTTTCATGAAGCTTATGAATTCATAAAGCATATGAAAAAGTACAGCGATTGATTTTATGCCTTTGGCCGTTCATAAACGGACAGTATATAAATAAGAGGTCTGAAAAAAAATTGCATAGTTAGCCATTAATTTCACAACATGCTTCGCTTAGAAATAACTTTGGACCACATGTCTCCGATGTCGAGTACAAAAGTTATTCACTTTTGAATATAAAGTGTTTAAGCCTCGCGGGCCGCGAGCCAGGATCTTACTCGCGGCGTGAGCATCATGTACCTGAAGGATTTTGTAATGATAATAATAGGATTTAATGAAATTTTGTGGACTCCAACCGTTTCTTTTACTTTGCGGGTCATTCGAATGTTGCTGTCCTATTTTATGGTCTTGGCATGAATGCAATAATCGCTTTACATGTGTCTTCATCGAATTTTCATAAACTTTAAGGGGTAATGCCACTCTAGAATTTTCGAAAAATCGATTATTATTTTTTTTTTTAAGGACCTCAAAAATAAGTACTTGGTTTTTCTTGTGTAATTATTGATTTGTTTTTACAATGAACGACAAAGTGGTGTACAGTGGGAAGAAAAGCGGAAAAACGGCATCTGGCAACAGCAAGAGACCAAAAACAATTATTCATGATTTTTTACTGCTCAAAACTTCAAACGCGTTTATCTCAAAACTGCATTTTTCAAGCTGGCCGGAAACATAACTCAGACAATGTTCAACCGAATCACTTGAAATTTTGAATATATCTTTAAAAATACATCTTCTATGGAAGTACGTAGGATTTTCTTTTTATATTGCATAGTTCATTCGTTATTAACAATTATCTGACGATTTTTTAGGCAAATTTTCCACTTTTCACTTTAGAACTGCGCCATTTGGCCAAAAATCAATACATCGAAAAAAATCCTACGTACTTCTATAGCTCTTGTTAGATATAATCGAAAAAAAATTCATTGGCCCATCATAATTCAAAAATTACAGGAGCTGCTTGTCCTGCCATAGACCCCGGAAAAATGGAGACGTCATCGCAAAAACGCTGCACAGCCGCCATTTTGTAATTAATTGCTTCAAAAAAATTATTGTATACAGTCAAAGATATGTACCAGGTCTATAAATATGAAACCGGAATTTTTGTATAGAAAATACATGTTTATTGTATGAAAATGATAAAAAATATTTTATTCGAAGTATTGCCCATCGCTAGCTATACATTTTTCCCACCTGTCTGACAATTTGTGGATGCCACGCCAAAAAAACTGTTGCTCTTTTGAGGCAAACCAGTCATCGAGCCATTTTCGTACATTTTCGTAAGAAGTAAAGCGCTGCTCAGCAAGTGCGTGTCCCATCGATGCAAATAAGTAGTAATCGGACGGAGCCAAGACTGGTGAGTAAGCCGCATGTGAAAGTATTTCCCAACTAAACGCCTCAATCGTTTCCTTGACCAGTTTTGCTGTGTGTGATGGTGCATTATCATGAAGCAGAATCACTTTGTGTTGCCTTTTTTATATTCTGGTCGTTTTTCATGCAAAGCTTGATTTAAATCGATCATTTGTTGTCGGTAGCGTTCAGTATTAACGGTTTCGCTAGGTTTTAGCAGCTCATAATAGATCACACCCTTCTGATCCCACCAAACACAGAGCATTGTCTTCCGTCCATAGCGATTTGGCCTTGCAGTCGATGTCGTGGGTCGCCTGGAGTTACCCATCATCTTTTACGCTTAGGATTCTCAAAATATATCCTACTTTTCATCGCCAGTCACAATTCAATGGAGAAATGACTTTCTTTTGTACCTGGCGAGCAGCATTTCGCAAATGATTTTTCGGTTTTCCTGCTGTCTTTCATTCAGTTCATGTGGAACCCATTTTCCCATCTTCTGGATCTTTCCCATGGCTTTCAAACGTATGGAGACGGCTTCTTGTGTCACAGTTAATTGATCCGCGAGTTGTTGTTGCGTTTGAGCGTCATCCTCATCCAACAATGCTTGCAATTCGCTCTCTTCAAACTTTTTCGGTGGTCTTCCACGTTCGTCGTTTCTCACGTAAAAATCGCCACTTTTGAATTTTTTAAACCACTCAAAGCACTGTGATTTACCAAGAGCATGCTCACCGTAAGCTTCGACGAGCATTCGATGCGACTCTGCAGCAGTTTTCTTCAATTGGTAACAGAAAATCAATGCTGTCCGAAAATCGTAGTTTCCAGGCACAAAATTCGACATGTTCAACGCTATTACAAACTATGCTGTTGTATGAAACTTGTATTGTTGTGAGTCGAAAATCTTTGTCAGAGATGTCAACAAGGAAATGGCGCCAATGACGCGGTTTGACGGTAACTACATTGACAGCTAGGGCCACCTATGGGCAAATTCCGGTTTCATATTTATAGACCTGGTAATTGTACTTGGTATCTGTGTGTTGCTGTTGAGCATTTCAGGGGTGCAGGTTCGTAAATTCGTATGCAATAAAAGTGTTATATCCCCAGGAACTTCTTTACCTCATTTTTTCTCATTGCATTACTTAGTTATTGATGAAATTCGGCCAAATCGAGGAGATGATAAGACTCCTTCAGTTCAATCTCGCTCAACTCTCGCATCTACTTATCAACAGTTGGTCATGTCAAAAATTAATCGATGAGAACGTCAAATTTACGGAATCCATGTAAGTGTAACTTTTTCACTTTGCTCCGTATTTTCGAGCACTGCGATAATTAACACCAAAACGCAATTTTACATATAGCTACACTGCTGAATGGTATTCGCTATCTCAGAAAAATAAAAATCTTTTGAGATTCGTCATGCTGCGCGCACTAAAACTGCAGAAAATCACAGCTGGAGAGATCTACGACATGTCAATTGAAAACTTTGGTGTGGTAATATACGACGAAAATGTTTCTTCCTGTCCTCGCTATTGAGTAATAAGGTAACGAACGTTTAGTAAAATCTCATGAAATCTATCTTTCTCTCTTACTTCGAAGGTTGTCCAAACAGCTTTATCGTATTTTACGGTATTCGCATCAATAACTGCTTTCCATGTTTTTAAATACTTAAGCTACAAAGTATGGATGATTGCTCTATAGTCGCGAATAAATAAAGATTTAGAAGGTACTCGATATCGTTGAAAATGAAATCATAAAAACAAGGTGAAACGTTAACTTTGGTTAATACAAAAAATTGACAAATACGTCTGCTCTGCAATTAGTTCGAACCATCGACTCAACCCATCACCGTCATTGATAAGTGTAACCGATCGCGCAGAGGGGGCGTCCGCATGCAGCTTGCCGAGCTGTTTACATCGACACAAAATCATCGAACGACGGCATTCAATATAATAATTGTTTCTTGCGACCTGAGAATGCACTTAATACGCAACCATTGACCTACCTGATTATTATGAGTCCAGCAAGATAAGCATATCAGCAGTGTCGATATTAGTATGGAGCTCGGCATTGACCACAAAACTGTTCTTTGATGACCCGTCAAAAATTGCGAGAGCTTGGTTGGGAAGTTTTGATGCATCCACCGTATATAGTCCAGATATAACACACTCTGACTATCACTTATTCTGATCTCTGCAGAACTCTCTCAATCGGATTAAGCTGCTTTCAAAAGAAGCCTGTGAAAACCACTTGATTCAGTTTTTCAACCAGAAACCACAAAAGTTCTTCACCGATGGCATCATGGCTCTACCCGAAAAATGGCGAAACATTGTAGATAACAATGGAGCATATTTGGTTTAAATAAATTCATTTTCACACTATAAGAAAACCAGTTGAATTTTACTGAAAAAAAAACGCCACGAACTTTTTCCCAGACACAACATTTTAGTTAGACAAAAAATATTTAAAAGACACTCGATATCGGTGTAAATTTATTTACGAAAAAGTGCCAATGGTGTTTTCGCACCCCTCGTAACTTTCATATTGTATTCGTTGCTGGCATGAAGTTACAAGTGATCTTGTAATTTACCAAAGTTCGGAAATTGAGAGGGGGGGTGGAGGGGGTTTGCTGTATCTGGAGCCGTTCGGAAAAATCTCATAATGGCCCAGAATCGCGATTGGTAGGTGTCAGTTTCTCATTGGAAGGACACGGAAGGGGACACGGTGACAACATTCTACTTCGTGGATGCACCACGCAAGTATTTCACAGTTTTCGCATCAGTTCTATAATCATTTTCTATGTGTTTGTATTGATCCAACTTGCCGTGAAACTATCTATATATTCTTATTATGATACGAATCATGAATGATAATAACGCGATCTGTAGCCAATAAATATTTGAAAGATACTCTGTCGTAAGTGAAAATTTAATTACAAAAATCAGATGAAATGTGTAATTTATTCGGAATTAGTCCGAAGCATCGGCTGAACAAGACACAACACACAACACAGTCATTGTTGAAAGTAATTAAAGGGAGAGGAGGACTGCGCCACGCTACTTACGTTTACTTGGAAATTTTCGACCGATGACATTAGGCACGATAATTGCTGGTTGAAATCTCAGAATGTACTTAATACCGGAGTGTAATTTTTCAAAGATCTATCAAAACACCACACAACTAAAGCCAGGCGTCCTACACTCATATTACTCTAGACACCAGACGCTTACGCGCTAAGAGGACGCACCAATAAAATTAGCCCAGCTGCTTTTGCTCTGTCAGCTGCAGTATTTTTTATTGCAGATTCGAATTCTTCGTAAAAAAAATACGCAAGTGTTATTGGAGAAAATTTCATTCGATTCGAAATGGCGAATGGGAAATTTATTAAAGTAGTACGAGCAAAGTAACAAGTTCAATGACAGTCGCATTATAAAAATCTTGAAATACCGCTATATAAATCTCGATAAAATATTAACATTAAAAAGTGTAATTTTTCATGTGCATGCGGATACACAATTTTTAATGCTCTGTAAAATATTAAAACATGATGTATTTTTACTCAAATTGTTTGATCGGAAGAAAATGTTGACATTTCTAAAAGAATTTGGGCAAGTGTGTAGAATGGCAGTGACGATGGCCTGCCGAAATATCGAAGAGAGAAAATATGTGGTGATCACCGGGGATCGAACTCGGATTGTTCAGGTACGAGTTAGAGCTCTATAACGTCAAACCACTGCGCTGAAGTCACCTATACATTCGCCTTATTCGAATCGTCTACTTATATGCAAGGCAGGCATCGTTCCAAAATAAAAATCAATAAAAGAATGTGTTGACTTTGCATTTACTTATTTAACATAAATAGCTAGTAACCTTGCATCAGATTTAAAATACGTTGCTTCTCTATTCCTTTTTTGTAGCATGTATTTAAAAAATCATCATTGTACCCAATAACCACGTACGTGCTCGTAAAACCTTAGGAGAGTAAAATTCTAAGATTAAATAATTACGTGAATAATCAAATACAATTCTGTCACGAGGCTGCTTCGCGGTCTGAACAACACGAGCTATAATCCCAAAATACGCGAAAAACTACAGGAGTCCTCTATTTTTTAATTTATTTGAAATAGAAAGAAGTATCGTTACGCTATCTTTACTTTGCAAAATATGATTCGTTTCGTCTCTACTATATGCCATCGGTTTCATAAGAATGATTTCACACACTCGATAATACAAAGCACAGATTTCGCAAAACACAATCTCACATCGGTAAACCCAGGAACTTAAATCATCAATATTCATTATCGTAGATTTCACTCACGCACGTGTTCACTCAATCGTTAATGCACCTCGAACTTAACGCTGAATTTACTAAACTCGATGACTGTGACTTCCTGTGAATCCAATGTGAGAAACTATCAATGTTGATTTTGATTCGCTACACTGGGCTACACACTCGGGGTATCAAGCGCACGAGAACAGAAGAAACAGCCGTCTCACTGTTTCTCGATGGTCTCGTACGATTGATAAACCGAGCAAACGGAGCCAAACTTGCGTTAAGATAAGGCAAAACCTCCATACTCACAGAGATGTGCTGCTTCTCTTTCACTACACCGTGAGCGCCATACGTACTAGCCTATCGCTTTCCCGCTCATGACTCGCGTTGGAGGTTTCGCCTGTGGGATCATGTATCTATAATTTAACTGGAGACCCCAATTTGTTTCGCCTCACGAGAAGCATTAGGAACTACGCTTCTGTATAAGTCTGAAGTTTTGTATAAGTTGACAGAATGAAGCTAAACTTAATTCACGCTAACGACGGCGTCTTCCAAGTTTTGTGAAACTACCGATAATCTATACAAATCGCGGGAATCGAAACGCGCTCGATACCGCTGTTCCGATCAACAAAAATTACAAGAGAAACTAATCAAATAAAGAAACTCTATCCATTAACATCAAGAGCTCACCGGCTTCGGACGAGGTGTTTCACGTATCTATCTTCCTTCTGAACGATGAACGGTGACTAACGTTTGCGCTCTCATTCCACTCAAGTGGACTGTCAGATGAGAAATGAGAATAGACAAGAGAGCGGAGAAACAATGGAAACTATCGATCTCGGGAGTACAAGCTCTATCCTGCTCCACTCTTCTATATTTTCCTGGCGGAATGAGACGCGCGCAAGAGACTTCGTAGCACAGCGCGCAACTATAACAAGTGGCATGAAAGTTTCCGAATGACAACCGCGATGCTGGCATCCATTGGATTACAACAGCAAAAGCATTAACGCTTTAGGTATCTATCGACATTTTTTTTCTGTTCACTGAGGATATAATACTGCATCACTGGAATGTTTAATAGTCGCGTCCGTTGCATTACCAGTACATTCTGAATTTCGTATTATTTTTAAAACGATAGCCTTTGTAGCTGTCTTACACCGGTATAGTAAGAGTTGCCTACGGTAGAGGGCAGGGACGCGCAGTAAGTAGCATGGATTCCTGACGCTGAGAGTAGTGGAACCAAGAATCGTAAGATGGCGCAGAATATAAAGTAACACCGCGTTTTCATGGAAGAGCGTCTATCAAAATCGTTCGTAATTATACGGTGTATATAAGACCGTTGGTTGATAACCAATGTCTCGAAAGACACAATTTTTCGAGTGTTCACCTACGGTGCACCGTTGTTCAGTTGTTCCTGTTGGCCAAGCGTAATTCGAGAGATTGAGTCTTCGAGACATTGGTTACCACCCGGACCGTTCATTATATCCCAACAGTGGCGCGTCCGCATCGATAACGCAGTGCTGCTTTACAGCGACCACTGATAAGTTGGCTGGATTTTCTTCTTTGCAAGCGCATAGCAATTTTACGCAATTTTTTGAATAAATAGAAGCGAGAGGGACACATGCGTTACTTGGCCCGTTTCTCTCTCGCTCTGTGTTCCATTCATGGACGCAAAAACGCTTTATTCAGCCTAACGTTTCCTCGATAGCGAGATAAGTCTATTCTGTATATCCAGAAGACCCGAAAGATGGCTCTTGGATGCATTTCCGTTGCAATAGGAAAATGAAAATGGTAAACGCGGTGTTATCATATAAATTAAGAAAAACCGAAGAGACACTCCATCTGTTCCAAACGTAATACAAATATGTCTGTAAGTATTAGAAAGAAAAAACAATCTATAATGACATGTAATGTACAATATTGAAAAGAATCGACTAACAATTGGTTTACTTTATATTTTCAGGCAGCAAAACAGGTAATAAAGAATAGAGCTCGCTTAACCAAGAAAATTTTTATCATATCCTCATATTTTTATGTTTTCTCATAGCCGCAAAATGTCCACGGCGATCACAAGGAAAAAAAGAGGAAGGAAAGCATCTTAGACTTGTCCAAGTACCTCGAGAAAAATATACGAGTAAAGTTTGCCGGAGGTAGAGAAACTGCCGGAATTCTCAAAGGATACGACCCTCTCCTAAACCTTGTGCTCGATAACACCACGGAGTATCTCAGAGGTACAATATTAATCTCATGGAAGAAATCTTAAAAAGTTTTTTATTTATTTCAATGAATCATCCATTTGTTTTTCTTTTTTTCAGATCCCGATGATCCGTATAAACTTAACCAGGGTACAAGAATGTTGGGACTTGTAGTGTGTCGTGGTACCTCTGTAGTACTAATCTGTCCCGTCGATGGTATGGAATCCATTCAAAATCCGTTCATACAGCAGGACGGTTAATATTTATATTTGGTAAATGTCTCAGAAATCTTAAAGTTTATCCGTTAAAACGGACCGTCGATGCAAAGTTAAATTATATTATCGCTTCACGATGTATTATTTTAACGAAAGATGTATTTTGCGATTGCATTACAGCATGCACCAGTACGCGGCGATTAATTAAATAATTTTTTCCATTTCTGATTAAGTAAATAATTTTTGTTTTGTTAATTTTTTTTTTTAATGCTCACCACACAAATAAATATTTTCTGTACTTGTAAGTACTCGTCTGAGCCTTCTTGTATTGGACGTGATGAGTGCACAAAATGGCAATATACAAAAATACTGTACTAAGAATAAAATGGATAATTTTTAAATGTGGCCATTCAATCACAGATAAAATTGCATCAAGTGCTCATAATTTAGTTTAATACTGTTTGTATGAGATAAGGTAGATGTTCCAGTTATTGGTAATACCGGTAAACGATAAGGTACTTGTAACAATTCTATTCTCTTAATTATCAATTGAAACATTATTTTTCCGTGAATTAGTAGAAGAAAATAAATCATTTCCGAAGATCCATTTTTTTAATTCAATTGAATGCATAATATGAAGTTAAACTTATATTCACGCTGCAAGTAGCAATTTTTTTTTTAACTGGAGCCTGCGCGTACAACTTAATAAATATTGAATACATTTTCGAGCCAGGAAATCCATGCAAAATTAATTCATACAGCATGATGGTTATCTAAATAATAATACAAGTTAATATAAATATTTGGCGAATACTTCACTAGAGATTTTTAAGTTTTTCCATTCTATCTAAAAATTGATAAAAAGTTGAATGAAAAGTTGAATTTTCGCATAACGAGTTCTTTCAATGAAATATGTATCTTATGATTACCTTGCAGTATGTGGCAGTTCGCGTATTGGTAAATGTATTGGGAAAATTAATATACAAAAAATAAGACGCTTCAACGTATAAACCGGTATATTAAATTGAAGATACAAGTGTTAAGTAGAATAAAATTATTTGTATATCGAACAAAACTTTTTCTAATATACCGATACATCATTTTACATCACAGTTGTTAATTTAATCCGAACGTTCTGCACAAGTAACCAAATGATAACTATAAAATGAAACAATTTTACAGTGCAACAATGAATTACACAATTTTTCCACTTTTGATCAAATAAATAGCTTTTGTGATCATAAAATGTCTTTATTTTTGTTTGTCACAAATAAATATTTGCTGCGCCTGTAATTACACATCTTGGTATCCGTGCATTGAACGTGATGAGTGTATAAAATTATATTACTACAATAAGAATAAAATAGTGAATAAACCGCGGTCGTTAAGTCACCGGTGATATTCACGAAAGGATTCATTGTTTAGTTTAACATTTGTTTAATAACATAAGGATCACATTTCAGTTATTGGTCATATTAGTGAGGGATAGAATACTAATGATAGTTCTTTATCCTTTTACTTATCGAATGAAATATTATTTTTTCATCAATCGTTAGGAAGGAAATGTAAATTTTCTGAAATACTATTTCTCAAATTCAGAAAATTTCAATTAATAAAATCAAATAAAAAATATTCTAGAGTTACAAGTAACAAGTTGATCGAACTGAAATCTGCTCGTACATCTTAATCGGTACCGAATTCATTTCTTAGCCACGGATATTCCTCAGGGCACTCGAAGCACGTATGCAAATACCTGTAAGACTTGAGAACTCTGCTTGGTAGTTTGCAGGAACTCGGTAGATCGCAAGCGACTTCGTACGGCTCGAATTGCCGCCTGCGGCACTGCCAAGCCTCGAAACTTCCGAGATCTCTTACAGCAGTCGGTTTTTTCATCCACTCGATTACTTGATGACTCGTGACAAAATAGACGTCCGGAAGTCGAAGCAGTTCATCGAGGAATTTCTGTAAGTACAATGGAATTTTTATATCATCGTATCCACAATTTGTGGACGGTGTTTGTCAATACCATCGAACTTACGGTAAACACATAGAGATTAGTAGAATTCTCGAACCACGCGGCGTGAAAGTGAAGACCGAGCGGTGCACGATTCGTAATGTAATGCCTTTTAAAGTTCAGCATCAACATCTTGTAGATTTCTTCATCAGACATATTCTGCGCGCAAGCCTCGACAGTCGCACAGGTGTATTCCTGAGATTGAACGATCATGCCGAGCAATTATTATATTGCGTTAAAATAATTAGTAAAAGCAATAAATATTCATACCCCGGATATGAGCTCGTTCAAGGGAACTTCCCACAGACCAGGGTAGGCGCGAGATGGGCATATCTGCCCTGGACCGATGCACTCGTGCGGTGATTTGTAGTCAAGAGTATAAGGCCATATCGGTGGATCCGAGAAAGGTGCAATGATCGATGAGTCGTAGCCGAATCCGAACTCGGACATCATTAAAAACTGACGATTCCATCCAACCCTCAGAAACGGTACTCTCAATCCTTCCACAAATTGATATAAATGATTAAGTTTCTAGTATGTTAAGAATTATTTTTTATATTAAAGATAATTTACCTTTTATATCTTCCATTCTCACAGCTCCGTACTTATTGATGATATTCGCGATCCCGACCATTTCATCGAACCAATCTTCGATGGTAGCGTTCCTGGACCACCATTCCATAGGTCCTCGGTGTCTAAAAACGGAAAAGATCACATACATTGAGTTAACCCGAGGGCCTTCTACGTTTCATCTTATAAGGTGATCGCTTACGTGACCGAGTGAGCAGCGATTTCGTGACCGGCGTTCCACAAAAATTGAACGTCACGATAATTCGTGTACTGATGACTCACGTAGAAAGTGCCTCGGATGGGACAACCATTTGGATTCTTACGATCGTCACTGAACAGCTCTTGAAGAAAAAAAATTTGCCATATTTTTTCCTTAACTTTTTTCGTTTATTTAGAATAAAGAAACAACGTCGTTTTCATATTCGAGTGGAAATTTACATATAGTTGAACTGTATGCCAAGTATACAACAAATATTAAAAATATATGTAACATATATTTTATGCCCTAAAATCTTCCATTTTTCACTTGGAAGTTTGCTCCGCACATGTTTTGCGTATATTTCAACTATATAAATTTTCGTACGGGTAAATCATGCGATTAAAAGGTCTATCAGAAAGGAATAGAAATGAATAAAAACCGCATACATCCGGATACTATTTAATCTGGATTTATGTGGTTTTTGTATATTTCTATCGGACCTTATCAACATATCGCGAGATCTTAATGAAAACGTATATTGCGTATAATAACAAACAATCCACTCACTCATATAAAGATCAACATTTTCGGCGTTAATGGCATCGTCGAATGTGATTGTTATCATCTGCGGAACGTCAGAGATGGATAAATTTCCTGGTATATGTTTGCCATCGCTGGAGCACCAGCAATCGGGAAGGTGACATTTTCGGGGTTCGCACTCACCCGCGGCATTGGGATCATTCTTGCCATCTGCAAATCGGGAAACATTTTCGACGCGTAAAACCCTAAAATACCACTTAAAAAAATTGATTATCTTACCGCACCACCCTTCATCCGATCGATCAGGGCAGTCAACACTCCCATCGCAGAAATAACTATTAGGAAGACACGTGCCGTCTCCACAAGCGAGCGTATCATCCTCGCACTCGCCATTCTCCAACAGGGGCTTTGGCGGTTGTTCCTCTAGAAAATACTTTTCGAAATTTAAGTCAACCTTCTTCGCATTAAATATTGTTATAAATATTGTACAATTGTTTAATTTAAAATCCTTTCAACTCTCAATAGCATACCCGAAGTCACGTCGCAATTCTCCACGTTGGATTTGAAGTCGCATATCTGTCGTGAAACGTCGAACAACAGACCCTCCGAGCATTTGAACTCGAATACTTCATTGTCTGTAACGCGTTCAAAATGTTATTCACTAAAATAATACGTTTTCTGTAGTTGCTTAAATTGGTTTCGAGCATGAGAAAGTTACGAATGTACACTCGCCGCAAACGCGTAAGTGCGTTGGAAGGGAAGGTGTACGTAACGGTAAAGTTGGCGGAGCGACGAGGACTACTCAAGAGTACGTTTTAATACCGGAGTACCCGGTATTAGAAAAAGTGTTGGCGTAACGAGGTATTACCGATCAAGGGGTGATTGCTTGTGTAATCGAACCGTATCTAGAGTTCCGTCGCCCTGAGCTACTCTATCTGTATAAGAGTGTGTTAGTGGCGCTCGGAATGTACGCTAACAATTAATTTACTACTTGTAATGATTTTTTCTTGTTATCAGAAATTCCTTCAAAGCTAACGGTAAATCAGGTTTACCTAGGCAGAGATAATATTTGGCGCATTCGAGCGGTGACCAAACAATGTGAGCCGGAGTATTTGGGTTCCGGTAGAACTTGCTGTCCTCGATACAAGGCGTCTGACTCGAAGTCCCTTTTCCTTTCGCTATCGTGATTCCTGCGCACATAGATCGAAAGAGAGCATCAGAAGACATCACAATATCCACGCATTTTATCCATATGATAAAAAAAGATGAAACTCTGTCAAACTCTCTTGGAGTCATTTCTAAACTTTCGACGTTAATCAAGAGTAAAACGCGTCTAACGTCGAGCAAGCTAGCAGTGACGTTAACAGATACATTTTCTGATCACTTTCTCATTTTGCCGCATGACCGATAGAAAAATTGCTTCGAACGCACTTGGGATAATGACGATAATGACAACATCAACGATAATAATGTTACTGTGGAGGACCTGGCGTAAGTCCGAGAGAAACGGACTCTCCGCACGTCGTACTGTACGTTTTCACTTCGGAGCACGAAAGGAAGTGAAACTTCCGTTGTGTCAAAGTGCACTTTTCCTTCGACAATTCGTTAATTCGATTTTTCCGAGATATACGGATAGCTAGATATCTTAGAGATTGTGCGTTCAAGCGGATAGCGAGTAAAGATATCTTGGCGTGTTAACTTTAAATTTCGTTACCGATTGTATGCGGTATGTGACCCGATCTTACCGGGTTGAAGCACTAATAGCGCGAGTAGCGTAGAACCCAGCAACCGCGGTTCCTGCATGTCGCACCGAGCGCAACTTCGCGTCTTCGCCAGGTGTCTCGCACTTTCCAACTGATACCTCCCACTGAAAGTGTGCCTTATATGATGAGTAAGCTGGTTTGACCAGTTCCTTCCGATGTTTCCCACCGACTAATTTCACTTACTGACCACCGATCGGTGAAATGTGGATCATCGCTTCGAGCTCTCCGGAGTCTCTTCACCGTTGTTGGCTCGAAGAATCACTTCTTCAGATCGTTCTCGTCTTCTTTTTCGAGTCGTCTTGAGACTATACACCTTTACGGCCAATGACCGTGTGACCGCGATTGAAGTAACATTCTTGGCGAAAACATTTTTTGCTTGATCACAGGGACGTCCGATAGATATCTTCGAGTTTTATGTCTTGCGACAATTATGCTCGTGCATAATAACATATGTTGCAGGGACTTTCGCATGAATTACAGTAGCATTATGAGACTCATTCAACAATTATGATTAACGAAATTATCTGCATTCTTTATTTTGTCGACAAGCTCAGTAATCATCTACGGTTCTTTCTTATCCTTGGCATGGTGTCGAGTCAAAAGGGGTAAATCACGCGATAAACCAAAGTTTGTGTTTCGTTCGAAAACACAACGCTTAATATGCTCAAAGTTACAGGGTACATTCATTTATATACATAAACCTAGAAAATCTTTCCAGCTATTAAGGGAAATCCACAGATTTCAGTAAGAATAGTTTTTTTTTTTCTAACAATCAAAAAATCGTACAAGCAATCCTGTACGACTGACTGTTCTGACAATATTAAGAAAAAAAATTAAAATCCTACAGGACCTGAAAAAATGTAGGAGTTGTATTTTTTCATTAAATGGAAAGTAATATTGAAACAACCCTGTAAAGTAGAACCTTTCGAATGATCCTCAACATTTTATATCTCTTCGAAAGCAACATCTATGACAAAGAATGATCAATTTTGTTTTTCTAACAAACCGATAATTAATTATTGATCATACTTGCATCATTTGCAAAAGGTGTTAAATAATGAGGAAAGAATTTGTATCCTTGGCAGTAGTTTTGCTTATGTACAAAGTTATAACAGCTCGGTATCATTCAAATTATGCAAGTGACCACAAACAGAAATGGTTTTAAGAAAAATGTCAAAAACGAAAATATTCATAACTTTTGAATCTCATTGTCAATTCAAGACAAATTCGATACCAAACAAACTTGGTAGTTACTCGACCAGTGTGTAAAGTTTCAGCTTGATCGCTTAAAATTTCAAAAAGTTATCGTCGTTTTTATATTCGGATCTTGGGATTAGTTTACCTCAGCACCATTACGAAATCAATCTAACAGAGATTTTCTATATACATTTTTTCTACTGATAAAATAAAACAAAACATTTTTTTAACTCAAATTGGTGAATCCCCAAAGTAAAATTACCTTAACTAAAAACTTTCTTTCCTACTTAAGGAACGATAAGTTTTACCATAACATTTACTTTATTTGAACCGAGTTGATCGAACCGTCACATGACATAACGGTTGGTTTTTTGCACAAATCAACCATTTGGAATTGGTAAAAAGTCGGCCAAGTCCGTGAGGGAATAAACTTATATTTTCTCAATAATGTTTATATTGTATTTATCAAGTGAATTATAGTAGAGGAATGATTGTTTTCTTTTTTCTCAATATAATAAATAACGAATAATAGTACAAAACATTTATTCAAACGTAAAACCTGTGATAACAGAATATTCTACAATTCGTTCATCGTGCGCGTATTTCATGGCGCAATTTACATTCTTGTCAATGAAAACCCATTGTTGTAGCAATTGCTGCTCGGGACTACGTGACCACATATCGAATTTATCAAGGCCACATATCGTGTAGGTCTGTCATCGTATATCGTAGCCAACGTCGGCGGCGACGCGCGCATATTTATGATCATCGAGTTTCGACGATCGTATGCGATATTACTGAGCAGAGCAAATAAAGAGTTTCGGGAACGGAGCCCCTACTCGTGCCTTTTCGAAAACGATAACTGCAATTTCCATCGACACGTATAATCATTTAATTACCGACGGTATTTGTAATTATGAATATATGGCTTTTCTTGATAGAGACATTGTTGATTTTTGGTACAACGAGCGCCACGTTGTCACCGCCCACCGACAAACAGAGAAAGGACAAGGGAAAATACGAGAATAAGGTAAGTTCTGTTGAAAAGTTGTTTTTCAAAAGTCTTTTGATTTATTTATTTTTTTTACGATATTATTATTTTTTTAAAGATTATTTTAATTATAATTCGTCTTTCATTTTGCAAATAGAAAGGTCCCACCGAGGAAAATGTCTTTGACAGAGGTTTGGTGGCTCGAGATCCCAAGAATTTGGATATTATTAAAGAATGTGGACTCTATTACAAGGATACGAAAGAGAGACAATTTTCTGGCGAGGTCTTAGGCTATATTACCCCTGTAAGTCCTGGTTATGAGGTTATGAAAGTATTACAGAGGAAATTGTACGCAACATTTATATTTTATAATTGTTGTTAATATTTTAGTGGAACAACGAAGGTCTGGAAGTAGCAAAGACATTTCATGGCAAGCTCACTTCCGTCTCACCTGTATGGTTCACATTTCCTAATGGCAATGTGAAAAAATTTCAGTTACTTACGCACGATGTAAACAAGAAATGGCTGAAAGAAATGAGAGCGGCAAACAGCGTGAATCACACGTCGAAGAGTTAGTATCCGTAGGTAGAAATGCACTCGGTTCAGAGTTTTTTCTATAGTTTATAGAATTAATTTATAATGTTTCAGTTTTGCCGAGAGTTCTGTTTGAGCAATGGACTCCGGAGGAAATCGTAGACTTTAATGGGGATAACAATAGGAAAAGTCAATTAGTAGCAGTCCTTGCGGAGACCGCAAAAGTGAGTTCATTCTCATTAGCGTTTTAACCCTTTATAGGGTTGAATCATTCTTAGTACACTGCAAAACTGATGACACTGTGCAGACCTCCTTCTGGTAATGCATAATTAATTTTTGTGACAAAAATTGTCTAACTGGGAGAAAAGAAAATTTAAGTTTTCAAATAAACGACAGCAACCGGAAAAAACGGTTTTCGATCTGGCAACGCGCACTGGGAATACGAATTCCCACCAAGCTATTATTTTGTACGCCGTAATTTCTAAGAATACGATAAAGAGCTGGTGACGTGCAGCTACTTTATGTCCCAAGTCAACTTGCGCTCTCAAAACTGCCTAAAAATCGTTTGTTGTCTGGCTATACGGAGGGTGGGAAGCCATGTTCCCAGAGACCTATAAAGGGCTTCATTTGTTTCATCACTTTTTACTGATTATACAACATTTATTTTATATTTTGTTGTAAATTTTAATTGACAGAAATGTTTTCACCATTTGATTGACAAGTCAACTATTTCAGCTGTTCCAATTCCGTGGCTACGTGCTGGAGATATGGAATCAATTCGTCTTCACTGGAGTGAACATGAAAGTAGTTATATCACTAATTAAATCTCTAGGAAAGCGACTGAGGAATAAAAATTTAGAAGTCGTTTTAGCCATCCCACCTGCACGAGGGTATGAATCACTAATATTATTCTCTGTTATGAAACAAAAGTAACGAAAAATTGTGCAAAGAACGCTCGGTTTGGTCTATGATTACAGTCCGGAAGCGCAAATATTTTCTCAAACTTATTTCGAAGAGTTGTCGCCGCACATTAACGCCTTTTCGTTAATGACTTATGACTACTCGAGCGTTCAACGTCCCGGACCAAACAGTCCTCTCGAGTGGGCTCGAGAATGTGTAGAAAAATTGGTTCCCGACGACGATGATCCTCGACGAGCTCAGATTCTCATGGGAATTAATTTTTACGGCAATAACTTCACTCCGGAGGGTGGCGGTCCGATTCTTGGCTCGCAATATTTAAAACTGCTTGAAAACTTCAAAGGAAAGATTCAGTGGGATGACAGAAGCAAAGAACACTTCTTCGAGTCGAAGTAAGCCTCGGAAGATAATTTTATCAGAGTGTCGATGTCATCGATATACGGTTATCACGATTACCTTGTTACAGGACCTCCGTTGGCAATGGTTATGTTTTTTATCCGACGCTCTATTCCATCAAACATCGTCTGGACCTCGCAAGAGAAATGGGCACCGGTATATCTATCTGGGAACTCGGACAGGGTTTGAATTATTTCTACGATCTTTTCTAAGTGCTATCTTCCAGTTGGCGAGACACCGAAAACCACGTAGCTACGTAAAACTTCCGATGTGATATTAAAGTAGTCTTACGCTAAGGCAGAAATATTGATAATACGACGACAATTTTACTCTGCGTAGAATACTCAATTTTGTGAGACATGCAGAAGCCGTATTGGTGACATCGCATTCGTCATTAAAGTGCAACGAAACGTGTATTCTGATGCATCGTTTTTCAATAATCGAAGGATCAAATCCCTCCATATTTTTCTGCGTCGTATAATATTCTCTTATACTTGTATAACATTATATGATCGGTGACCAATCGAAGCTTCGATGATAATAACCTTAAGGGGATGCTCAAGTCACGTGACCGACGGTTCGAGAATCTCCAGGATTCGAAAAACATGTATTAATAGTTTTGAGATTATTTCGAACACGGTGACTCTCAAGAGTATGAAGAGGTGTCTGCAATTATAAAATGTCCCTCTTCTCCAAAATTTGTTGGATTTTCGTTCCCCCGGAAATATTTTTGATGAGCCATTTTCGGGATACGACTGTTCGGGGATATGATTATGTACTACATTAATAGGTAACGATTGAATTAGTACAATTTTCAATTGTATAGAATACTGGTTTTTACGCGACTCGGAAGGCTGCACTGTTAAGATCGTTGCATTTGTCATTAAATTGCCCGGTGACGAATCTCTGGTTGCACCGTTTGTCAATAATCGAAGTCGTCTTAACGTGTGTTGATTCGTGTCCTTTGAACATCATCATAGACTGTGGTCCTTGGATGATGTTGTACATGATAGCCCAGCAGAGTTTCGCCGGTAGTAAGCTTTAATGATAGCATTGAATAATGAACGGGAAGTCTCCTGATTTGACAAGTGACAGATGATAAACACGTACCACTTAAGGGGCAAGAGATACATGATCGACGCCGGTAGCGTAACGTTCGCTTGATTCGTTAGTATACCCCCGACCACTTCTTCGGCAACATAATCAGGTTCAAGCATTGGCATTATTCTGTAAAAATACCAAAGACATCGTGATAATAACACACCAACGAGATATGATAATTCCGCAACTTTTTATAAAACTGCCCTCGCCTTGGTTTGACTCCGTTGAACATGCCGGTGTTTATGACGTAGGGGCACACGAGAGTCATTTTGATTCCATCGTACCCATGAGTCTGATGATTAGAAAAATTGATGGTTAGATCGTGCAACAAAGCATAGATAATTCCTCGTATTGGATATATCCTCACTTGAAGCTCCGTAAAAAGACTCTCGTGAAATCCTATTGCCGCAAACTTTGTTGCGGAATAGTCGGTGCAATTGTAAGTGCCTAGGAGACCAGCTATACTGGCGATCGTGACGACATGACCGTGATTTTCCTTCATCATATCCTTCAGGAAAGCTTTAACGATCTGCAATTGCGATAACGTTCGAGATTTCGACGTGGAGCATTTACAATATGATGGAAACGACGATGGAGACATTCACCTACCCAGTAGTGAGATAGAATGTTCACTTTGAATGTTCTCTCGATCTCGGTGTCCGGCAATTCCATGAGAGTTCTGCCGCAAACGTATCCAGCGTTGTTCACTAGCAACGTGACCTACGAAGAAGACACCGAATATTGGGGGACGCGAGATATATCAATACTTCATTAACCCTTTAAGGTGATGTGGAACAAGTATAGGTGCGAGAAAGATAGAACTAATCTTGCCATCGCAATTTTATGCGCCACGGTTCATCTGTCGGATAAAAGACAAAAACGTCGTCCTGCAGAATTCTGAGGCAGGGAGCACCGTTCTCGGCTTTTATCCGATAGATCAACCGTGAAAAATAAATTCAGCTTACAGTTTTTGTTACCGACCGAGTACTACCTCAAGGTGGTGTTTTGCATAGAGGAGAAATTCAGGATTGCAAGATTAGTTCTACCTCTCTCGCACTCATACATGTCTCATAGACCTTAAGGCAAGGCGAAACCTTACACTTGTATTACCTTTACCCCTCACTCCGCCGTGAAGCGCTATGTTTTAATATCTGCTCGCACCCATGCCGACCACATGTCTCTCTCTCTCAAATCGCTATACGGTGTGATAGAGGGCAGAATTTTTCTGCCACTATTAATTTTTTTGAGAGTGATAAATCTAAGCGACAAATAATTTTTGACCAAATTTTTTGATGGAAAATTTCTGGCAGTTCGCAACCCGGTTAGAGTCAGCGCCACCTTAGATCCCTGTGTTATCGATCTCAGAAAGATCTCTAACAATCGAATCATTAATTATTGTTGTCAGCTCTGATTGCCTCACTCATTCATTAAGAATTAATGAGGCAACCAGACCTGACGATTTTTTACTTCTAAAGAAATCGTGAAAAAATATTGCCACAGCCCGGGTTCGAACCGGGAACTCCAGAATTCTAGCCTGGTACGTTACCAATTACGCCACCGCGGCCCTAGCAACATCAATTCACGATCAGAGCTGACAACAATAATTAATGATTCGATTGTTAGAGATCTTTCTGAGATCGATAACACAGGGATCTAAGGTGGCGCTGACTCTAACCGGGTTGCGAACTGCCAGAAATTTTCCATCAAAAAATTTGGTCAAAAATTATTTGTCGCTTAGATTTATCACTCTTAAGAAACATATGACCGCATACAATACAGGATTAATTAATTAATCTGCAACAAAGATTAATTTTTTTGGCCAAAAAATAAGAACGATGAACTGTACAATTGTGGGATGTAGTTGACCGTTTTTTCTTTCCATGCGAAAAATCAATCGTGGCGGAGAAATTTGCATCATAATAATTGTTACCGATCGAGAAGTTTCACATGTGATATACCGACTTAGCCGCTATGAGTGAGAGAGTGAGTTATCGTCATTGGTGATTGCGGTAGAGCGAGAAAAACCGATAAAAATTGACGATCATTGGAAAAACAGCTATTTATTTTCAATTATAAAAACTTAATTCAAATGCATATTGCTTCCACGTGATTCTCTCCGACCCACAGCTCTACTGGTAATGGTTATCTCAGCTCTGGCTTCCTCATAGAGGAAGTGGTATTAAAATTTTCAATAAAATTGAAAATTTGGTAAAATTCCAAATTTCATAAAGTTTAAACCCATTAATCGATTCTCACTAAATTCATGACCAAGTATCCTTGTGCCCTAACCAATTTGTATACTAAATTTTAGTTTGATAGATGAGAATTTACGAAAATTAGAGCAAAAACATATCATTTTTCGAAAATTTACAAAAATGCATGATTAAATAAAATCTGAACGCCTTGATCGATTCATGGCAAACTCAATACCGAACAATGTTGTTCCCTGGCCGATTCTTGAAGAAAATTTTTGCTCGATAGCTTCAAGTTGACGAAAGTTAGAGACAACACGCCTTTTTTTCAAAAATTCAAACAAACATAAAATGAGACATAGCGATTTCGGCGAAAAATGCAGCAAATCAAGGGGGCCTGCGACTCACTCGTGTCCAAAATTTCAGAAAGATCCAGTAACCCGTTCTCGAGATATACATAGCTATTTGAATTTTGCAAGCTCATCGGACACGCTCGCACAGACATTTTTTCTAAATATGATTTCTCGACGTTTTGGAACATTTGAAGTTCTCTCTGATATAAAAAATTCGAGAAATTTTTTTTTTCACGAAACCAAAACTTCTTTCATGAGGAAGCAATATTATAGGAATATTATAAAATAGTACTTAATGATACAAGTTCGAAGAAGCAGACTTTCGACAAAGGTTGTGAAGTAGCTGCGGCACGAGCCGGCAGCGAGATTCACAGCGGCACGAGCTGAAGGCGAGTGAGCGTACTTCACACTCTTCGTCGAGTTTCCGCTTTTTCGTACGTATGTGGCATACTACTTTTGTAACAAATACACAAAAACTCCCCCTTTTATATTTTCCGTACCTCTTAATAAAACGAGTCACTCTTGACAGACACGAAAATGGAAACTTTTAGCGCGCGTGTCACAAACTAAATTTAATATTAACAATAATTTTTTTTTAAATACCTGTGCGTTATGATTCTACTTTTGCTTTTAAGTTTTTATTTGAAATACCTTAGATTCACTTTTTCATAGTAAGATATATTTTTATTAATCGTTGGTCAAATTATTACGAAAACATAAAAAAACTACTGAGTTATCAAAAGAATAATTGAATACAGTTGCATCTGTGTCATTTAGTAGACTTTTCTGATACCAATATCGTTTTTTTTTCCATACTCAACTAGTAAGTAATTAAATTGGTGAATAACTCACGCTGCCGACCTCTAGCTGTACAGTCTTGGCGATTCTGTAGACTTCCTCTCGGTCAGTGATATCACAAACATAACCGGTACACTTGCCACCAGCCTCCCGTATCTCTTTGACAGTCTGTCGTATACCTGGAAAAAATCGTTATTAGCCAATATTCACCTACAAGATTAATGTGAAAGTATTTTGTGTAAACGACTAATGTTGGGTGGCTCCTGATAGCTAGCACGCGAGATTTCAGAAGCAAGTGTGCAATTACACTGCAATATATACTAACGCTCTCGCGTAGAAAGGAAAACTTTCATGTGCACAAGTAGGAAACCACACATATAATTCTCCTTACAACCTCCTGTTTGTAGCTACGAATATGCCTTGAGGTGTCACTCAAAAGAGTACAACGCGAAAACGTTGCATTAAAAATTATACGTGTTGCAATTCTACGCGACATCATTTTCATGATGACTTGCAAAACGTTACGAGCTATTCACTTTTGACTATTGCAAGTTAACACCTTTTTCTTTTAGTCTCACAATCGGAATTTGAATGGAATTCATGAGGATTATTTAAAACTTTTGTTAAGCGACGAAGCGTGATTGGAATAATAGCCAAGGAGTGCATAGAAGTCAGGATTGGAATAATACGAGACACGTACCAGATTCATTGATATCCCAGATAATTACGTGCGCGCCGAGCATCGCTAATTTCATAACAATCAATCTTCCTATGCCACCGGCACCTCCGGTCACTAGTGCCACTTCGCCCGTTATGTCTTTGTTCCGATACCGGCGAGGTATCAGAGTCATAATCACGGATTCTGTGATGTATATTATCCCCAGCCACGCGACCATCAATAAATCATAGAGGATGTTCATGCCGTCCTTAAAATCCATCTTAATTCGTAGACCGTTCACCCAGGATGGTGAATCTGTCAAGGAAAGAGAAACATTCGACCAATATAGTTATGACAATTGCATTAATGCATCGGGCGCCTTTATCCGTCGACGGTGAGTGTTTCATAATCTCGCGGTACCGCGAGTATCGGTGACTCGCAGTGGTAGAGCCACGTTTCTACAAGACGCAATTCAATTAACGGTCAATTCACCACGGCAATCTCATAATTGCAAAATTCTCGGTGATACTACGACTCTTTGGTACAAATTTCTTTTCGGCCTTATTCACCAGATGGACAATTGACCAAATTGGCTACTCAATATAGGCCAACTCACCAACATCACACTCACCAGTCATTACGAACGAGGCTTTCCGCGTGTACTCACGATTGGGTCAATTCATCAAACACTCTGCATGTTGTGCTGCGTATGAGTACAGCCGGTTATATGGGCAAAATCGATTGTCTGGCGAGTTAACCCAATCGTCAACTGACGCGATTGGTTCCCAACTCGTAGTCGCTGGTGAGTCGGGCCTTGTTGAGTTTCACGAGTTGACCCAATCGTCAATCTGAGCAAAAAGCCTCGTTTTTTATCGCTAGACAGTTGGCCCTTGGTAAGTTGACCTATCGTAGGTTGATTCAATCATCAATCTGAGCGTGTAGCCTCGTTTTTAATTTCTCGGGAGTATGGTCTCGATGAGTTGGCCTATGTTGAGCTTCCATACAATGAGTAGCCCTGATATCGGTGAATTGTCTATTCAGTGACATGGGCCGAAGATAATTTCGTCCTACGGAAAACCCTGCAATTATTAGATTGCCGTTGTGAGTTGACCATTTGGTTGTTTGCGTCCTGCATCAGAAACGGGGATTGCGTTCGTCGTAGTTGAGTGAAAGTTTCCCAGTGGCCGGAGAAGCATGAAACGTTCTATTTTCCACAAAACCAACGTCGCTATGATTTATGAAGTATGACTGGCTGCGCGAGTGTAGTAGGTAAAAGCGTTAAATTTCCATGCGTGATAAGTAATTAACAGGGAAGAATTATCAATAATATTACTATCCAATCTATCGATTACGGTGCACGGATGCGCGTTGACAATTAAAAATACAATTTTTCTTCACATGAAAAATTGATAAATGTCCGTGGGTATAGAAATTTTTATTGAATCACTGTATAACTTAAAAAATACGTAGATGCAGTTATATTCTCCTATATTTTGTGGTACAGATTATTCATTGAAAGACGGTCACTTGGTTCGACAACTTTTATCATTGTAGATTTCTTAAGTACAGTGCGATATGCCTGACACTTTCCAACATTAAAGTTTATGTGCTAACAGCCATATTTAAAGCCAGGAACGATCGACCTGTATTTAAGAAACCTATATTTCAAGTGTTGGCTACCTGATATGTGTCACTACATCTTTTCAGAAATAATCTCTTCTCGAAAATAATCCTTTTTATGAAGTATAATTCTCCCGATCCAGACGGTCAAAGTAATTAATTTTTCACAGAAACAAATATTATCAACGAAACAGTTAACTATTGATGTTATTATTATCGGCAGACGAGCAAAACTTCGCGAGGGACCACTCGTGGAAAATAGAATGTCGGATCACATTGAATTACAATAAATAAGCAATTGAAAAACATATCCCACGCTAAAGAGAATCATGTATGCACTCCGATGATGCATTCCGATTGGGCATAGAATTGCAATAGAAATTCTATTTATTACAACATTGGCATAAAACACACGAGAATTTATTTGAAATTGATTTGAGCTTGCTATTCTGAAAGCCGCAACTATTTCATACTGAAACCGAATTTAGTCAACCGTACTCTAGTCGCAACTCCGATTCTACTCGTATCTGTAAATTTTTTGTTAAAAAAAAATCCATGAGTGATCAAAATGCTTAAGAGAGATTTTACAATGTTTATCACAGTTCTTGAATAACTACAACTGATACTTGCATTGTTATACCAACAAATGAATTTCAAATTCACCGGAATTTTTAATATTAAACTTATAAACGTGATTAAGATTAACAAAATGTTCTCCTAACGCACATAAGTGCACTCGGAGATATCGTGATACGCTTGACAACGATTAAATCTCAACAGTTAATCGTTAGTCTATGCGACTATTTTTATATTTACATGAACTTTTATAATTTATACTGTAACATTGCTTCCGAGTAATAGTAACAACGGAAAATGATTAAGTAGAAATAACAATAGTTGCATAGATTATTAAATAATAGTTTAGTTTTAAAGCGAAATGTTCACCCCATGATATACGTACCACTTGACACATGGTGTACGTACTCTCTTTCACACTCATGCGATCACCTCGCCTTAATAGTTATCAGCTCTACCATTATTTCTCTCAGTGTATCAACCTTTTATGTGTGGGTAACGCGCTCAGGATCGTTAATTAATCGTCAAAACAATTGCGAAATAATTTGGAGAGTCACGCCAAAGTGACTTCTTTCATCGTATAAAGAAAATTTATTACACACAGGTGCATTGTTCGTACAAACAAGAATATACTATATCATTCGTTTCTAACAAAAAGGCCGTTTTAATCTTTCATCGTCTCTGAAGGATAAAAAAAAATTAAATGACAGACAAACAGAATGGTAAATTTGACATTTCTTGACTTAAATTTGTGAACAATACGTTGTTTTTTTTTTTTTTTTTTTTTTTTTTCCATTAACCTTAATTTAACATTAATTTATAAATGTCACGTACTTAAATCACCTGTGACCAAATGTTATTCTTACGTTTATACGGTACGTATCGAATAAACCGTCGACACGATCACTGCAGCGTAACGGCGCTAGTACGTTAAACTAAGAACAAGTTCCGCGCCAAGTCTACGAACACTACGAAAGACTAATGTTGACTCTGAGTCTACTGAGCTCCACCGTGACTTTTCGTACTCTGAATCGTCGGAAGAGCACGCGACGTTCAAGCCTCTCGCCGCTAGAGAAGACATTGCGCGGGGTACAAGTTGGATCCTCGAGGACGATGGGTACCGAGCCTCCACAGAATCGGTAGAAATGGAAAGAGCCAATCGTTGTTGGTATCGTGCAACAGCGATCAGGGAAATTTAGTTTCGTTTCGAAAGCAACATTGGCTCTCATCCTTTCATAGACGATAATACGTGCTTCAATCCTTTCCGCGGTCGAAGCGACAGGCTTTAAGACAGCTGTCGATGTTTGTCTTATCGTCACTTCGTAGATTGCAAACGTCTCCGGCCGTCATTAATATTTGTCAGTCGACAACGAAACGTCACAGTCACCAGAATTTTTACGTTTTTCGTAACGTGAATACGCAACGAAATTATTTCATTAGAAAATATTCCCGCCAAGGCACAATGCTGTTGCGCTACGAGCTCAGAAAACCTTATTTTATTTTCAGCTGTTAGCAGTTTCCTGGTTGCAATGCAAAAACTATGAACATTCACCGTTCATCGAAAAGCTCGCTCGTAGACAAATCGGCAAAAATATGCAAATACGCGCCAAAATATATGAGATTTTACCGATTGACAGACGGCTCGTTCATTTTTTAATCCGTCAACATCTAGCAGACTTAATCAATCTGTATAAACCTGACAGATTATAATTCCGGATTGTTCGTATTTACATTACTACGATTGTTGTAGCGCAACAGAACAAGTGAAGAATGCCGAATATATTTCGATGCATCGCTGTTAATAAGACTTGACAACACACAGGAGCAAGAGTGCAGCTTTCTACTACATTCACCGCCGCTACGTAGCACCAGCTACTGAGTATATGAGCCTCGTAAGAAGTTTTCTAGTAATCCTACGCGCTTGTAATTAAGAGGATGGATGGATGGGGTTCGCCGATTTTAGTAAAAAAAATATGTTTATTATTTTTTTTTACAGGTAAAATAAAATTGAACCTTAAACCCCATACGATTGATTGGTCGTAAGGGTATTGCGATCATGTGAAAAAAATCTCCAGATTCGAATATACAAAATGGTATGAGTTTATTTATTTTTAAAAGAAACCAACAAACAGACGCATGGGATGTTTTAATACTTTTTTTGATAGTTGTCAAATAAATAATAGATGACCAATCGAAATCTTTTACTTGAAGAATCTTCTTAATTTTTCAACGGCGAGACTCGCAAAATTCGCGAATATACCATTTAGTGTATGAATGCGGAACGTATTCTATTGTGTGGCTTACTGTTCAAGTGTCTTCGGGTGAAAGGATGCTTCAACCATGGATCTTAAGTCGGTCAGCTATCTCCTGCAGCTCAAAACACGGTTCGTATGTACTTGGATGTAAGTATACCTCGACTGAAAGAGTGCACGGTCGTGCGTGGAACTATTCGTAGTTTATCTACTAATTGTTTGTGGAAATCTGTGTAAGCTCCGGGAGCATAAACGAGGAGGCTTTGTCAATCCGTGAGCAAACGAAGCCAGAATCACCGAACTTGACGAATAGGCACGAAACAGCCAAGATGTTCGTTAATACAATATTGCGATTACACATACAGCGCGAGTTATGACTAAAGAAAACAAAGCTACGAACGCGATGGCACACGACAAACTTCATTTGAATATTTAAAAATACCAGAGGCTTTTAGTCTTTGGTTCGCTGTGGAATTCTCAATAATTTTCATCCTTGAACACTTTTACTATTTCAGTAGCCTCTTTGTAAGTCCTGTGTATGATAGAGTGTTAAAAAACGCTCAAAATTTGATTAGTATCAATGAAGAAAAAATAATAAAATATATTTATATATAGTATTAAATATAATATAATATAATATAATATAAATAAATATATATATATAGTATTAAAAGATTTAGGAAAATAGAATATGGACGTGCTGGCAACAATCGTTCCCCGCGATGACGAAGCTAAACAAGTTTTCCGTCCTTTCTTGATACCATACAAGTGCATCACTCAGAAATTCGTCTTATTTAAAAGATTTACATCACAAAAGCAAAAATAACAACATGTAAATTAATATAAAAAGGTTTATGAAAATAGAATAGGGATGTTGTGACAGCCATCATTCGAACTTTCGTCTGTTTAACTCACATACAGATTTGTATATCTAAACAGCTAGGCCTACACCAGAGTCGACGCAAAAAAAAAGGGATTCGAGAGTTGGAAATCTTTGAATTAGGTTGTTACATACATTTTTAATGTATGAGTGAAGCAATCAATTACGAGAAGTAATTAAGGATCTTTATGTCATATTGATTATGTAAAAATTCGGCGACACTGTCTCAGATATATATAAGTTGAACAGACTGAAGTTGGAATTATGAGATGTACCAATACCCCGTACAATATATTTTAAAACCATTAGACCTACGAGCTTACAAATTTCGAGCCTGATGCTTACGTTATTTTTGCATTTGTAACGTAAATCTTAAATAAGAAATATCTCTCAGTCATGTAATTATATAATATCAAGGAAGGAGGTGAAACTCGTTTGGCTACATAAAACGTAATTCGATATATAGATATGTCGGCAAAAATGATCGCACGGAGTAACCAGTTGTCACGGATTCGTTACTAGAACTACGATGATATCTCTGATACTTACGACACCATTATCTATTATCTATATAAATATCTTGCCGCCGCCGTATTGGAGGAGGGTAATAAATGTTGGGTAATGCGGGTCATGAAGCCTCTCTAGTTAACTTTTACAACTATCTCATCGAGAGTGAATCTTTTTAAGAAGGCCTTTTTCGAAATTTCAAAATTGAGTACATGGCTAAATTTCATATGTATATGTTTTTTTTTTTGACGAAACAAAACCTCAGACTTGTACGATTTTTTTAGAGTTAAAAATAAAGGGTGGTTAAATTTTGAGGGCCGATGTTGATTTTGAATAAAACACAAATTATTTAGGAAATTATTGTCAATTCTTTTTATTATGATAATATGGTATGGTTCAATTATGTATGGAACAAAATATCGGCCAAATGGCCGCCGCGACCTCGGCGGCACACCTCCATCCGATGGTCCAAATTTTCGATGACGCTTAGGCATAATTGAGGTTCTATGCCGTTAATGGGCCGAATTATCTCATCCTGTAGCTCTTGAATTGTTGCTGGCTTATCGACGTACACCTTTTCTTTCAAATAACCCCAAAGAAAGAAGTCCAACGGTGTTAAATCACATGATCTTGGCGGCCAATTGACATCGTCACCACGTGAGATAACACGGCCATTGAATTTGTCGCGCAAAAGAGCCATTGTTTCGTTAGCTGTGTGGCAAGTGGCACCGTCCTGTTGAAACCACATATCGCCCACATCCATATCTTCCAATTCGGGCCATAAAAGGTTCGTTATCATCTCACGATAGCGAACACCATTCACAGTAACTGCCTGACCGGCCTCATTTTGGAAAAAATACGGCCCGATGATGCCGCCAGCCCATAAACCGCACCAAACAGTCACTCTTTGTGGGTGCATTGGTTTTTCGACAATCACTCTTGGATTATGATTCGCCCAAATGCGGCAATTCTGCTTATTGACGAATCTATTGAGGTGAAAATGTGCCTCATCACTGAAGATGATTTTCTTCGAAAATTGATCATCCACTGTTGCCATTTCTTGCCACCATTCTGACCATTGACGACGTTTGGAATGGTCAAGAGGCTTTAGTTCTTGAGTCAATTGCACCTTATAAGCGTGTAAATGCAAGTCTTTATGCATAATGTTCATCAACGACGAGCGTGAGAGGTGCAATTGTTGGGCACGACGACGAGTTGAGGTGGACGGCTCTTCAGCCACACTATCGCGAACAGCAGCAATATTTTCTGCAGTACGAGCTGTACGAGCATGCACTGGTGTTTTAATATCTCCTACAGACCCGGTTTGCTCAAATTTTTGCACGATTTTTCCGATTGTACGGACATTTGGACGATTAAATTGACCGAAAAAATCACGAAGTGCACGATATGCATTTTCATTTGAACGCCCATTTTCATAATAAGCCTGAATAACTTTAACGCGTTGCTCGATTGTGTATCTTTCCATGGTTCAAATTGAGTTAGTCTGAAATTGAGAAATGTCAAATGAAATGCAGAAAAAAACTTGACGTTTAGGTGTGGTTCACATTCAACATCGGCCCTTACAATTTAACCACCCTTTATTAACATGTTTTGCTAGTCATCCGTTTCCTCGCACTTTTGCACTCGAAAAGAGCTCAATCGAAACTGGAGGAGTATGCGTAGCAAATGTGTATAAATCTCAATGAACGGCGCGATATAGAAAAATTCTAAAATTCCGAAAGAAGCAAACTAATTCTGTGACACTCGACATTGGCGCACATTCACCCGATTTCGCGTGAACTCTTCGGGAGTGCAAAATAATGAGGAAAGGACGAAGAGTAAAATATGTGCCAGTGCAATTTTTTCAAAAATAACAAGACACCGTCAAATTAAAACCGGGCGTGTTCTCCTTTTACTTAATCCTAAATACCGAACGCTTTCACGCTAGGAATATTACATACAATTGTTGGCTCGATTAGTTACCAATTCATATAAAAGAAAACTCCAATATTCCATAAAGTAATGAATGATGCAATGAACTACGCTGTGGCCCTCGCCATACGCACCTACTCGCACACAGGTGTTACGCAACTCGAGAGAACATGATTTTTATAACGTCGAACGAAACGTCATCCTATCTACAGGACGGCCCTGAATAAAAATAAAAATAAATGAGAACGTCTTGACATTGCTATTAGTAAAAAAAAAACGCACGCTTCCTCGTCTAGCTGTCTCGTTCTCTCGCTCTTTCTATGTAAAGTTTTAACGTCAAAGAAAATTCAATTTGGAGCAATAATACATTTTTCAGAAAGTTTAAAATCTCATGTTTTGGTTTTATAAATAATCAACATTTTACTTATTTGTATCTCAATTGAGCAGGTTATATCTCAATAGACATTTGCTCGAGTCAAAGCTAAAAATGAATAAATAAGGTAAAGACACCAGTAGTTGACCGTTTAAGAGAGCTGCTAGACAGCTGTAGTGTGTGTGCACCTTAAATTATCTTAAAACAAGGAGATGAATGTTCAAAACAACCAAGTACTAATTCTAAGTTAAGGAATAAGTACTATTTTTCCAAAAAAATAAACCTGTAAGATAAATAAAATAACAATTAGTCCACTCGCTAATGAAGCCAGTAGTTGACCATCAACAAAAATGAAAAAATTAGTAGTTGACCTTGTGTTGTACCAGTAGTTGACCAGATGGAAGAAGGACAACAAAATAGGTAAATTTATTTTAAAGGTAAAAATAAACCAACCAATACAACCCAAATCACTAGCGCTTTAAGGACAAATAAAAAATTTCTAGCACTCACAGCGTTTAACCCACTCCGCCTAATAATTAAATGTAAAAAAATTATGTGTCAAAAGTTGACCATGGTTGTGTCAGTAATTGACCGTGCGATCAACTACTGAAACAAGACGCTCTATGAACAGAATAGTCAGAGACAAGCTCTTCCCTACACCTAGGAACCAGGAAAATGTGTATATAAAAGTAAATTATGAAAGAGTCCATTTATTTAGTAATTGACCACCACGGTCAAACTCTAGAGCAATCGTGAATTGTGGATTTAGTAGTTGACCACCTTCACAATATGGCCAGAGCAACGTTATGACATCAGAAACCCATGATTTATTGCAGATAAAACATTATAAGAATAAATCCAATCAACTACTTACCCAATATCCTTCGTTAAAGGCGTTTTCCTTTAATAACACCACACAGCTGTTCTTAGGCAAAATGCTACCAAATTCACGTCAGACCACCAGACCACTGACACTTCTGTAAACAAACGGTAGCCATTCTTACCCACAATGCACTGCACATTTAGTGCTTCTAACCATGGCCAAAGAGACCAGCACCAGTCAAAATATTCTTTGTTCTAGAAGCTATTGTCAGTTGGGACCTTGTTAATAGCTGTTAAATGTCAAAATGGTCAACTACTAGTGCACGGTCAACTACTGATGCCTTTACCTTAAATTCATTCAATTGAAACCGCTCTATGAATTCTGGACAATTGACAAAATTGTCATAAACAAAAATATTCCTAACTCTTCTATTCCTTGCTCGATCCAATACAAATTAAATCCGAAGCAAACTTGGTGGTAACTCGACTTGTGTGTAAGGTTTCAGCTCGGTTACTTGATACACGGACGGGCGCAAAGCGTTCATCTCAACGGTGCTTTCAAAAAATTATAATAATTCACCGATAATAACTTTACGACAGACACACTTCCTATTCGAAAAAACCAACTTCTCAATTCGCCGATGTCAAATTTAAATAGAAATCTTCTGACGTAAAATTGACAGAGATCGTTCCTGCATATGTACATTTTTCTAACATAAATGACTGTTCCAGCCGATGCTTATCTCCGGAAGATCGAATAAAAGAAAAATCACGTAGACGCTGGCTACTTCGAGGTCTCGTGGAAATGACAAAAACATCGACCCGCATAATTCACGAATGCACAATAATCCCCCACGTGCACAAATTTTATGATAACAATAAAGAAAAAGACTCTAATCGAAGACTTACAAGCGCTCACCGAAACACGTTGAGACGAATCACGTAACTCCTCAAATCAATTTACCTTCTCACGTTCGTTCAACTTATTGTTATTTTACGCGTATAGGTCGACACCTCTCGGCAGCTCTGAACGATTGACGGTCAAGCGAAAGCAACCAAGACGATCGGCAGGCCATCCTAAGCCCGAATCTTCTCATCCCTACTATATTCTAATACCTTCGCGACAAGTCATGTGCGGCCGACTCTGGCCCTCTGTATATGCCTCAACGTGATGCACGTTAATTAATATTTACATAACACTGTTGAAAAATATTATAAATTTACTATGACAAGTACCATGATTAATTCGCGTCGACTATAATCGACGTTGTACGAGACGCTTTTTTAAAAGAGCACGCACAGATATCATTTTTAATTAAAGCGTACACGATTTGCAACTATTAAACGAAGTGTATATGAGATTTACAAACAAAGTGGGAGATATCCCCCACGTACATACTGAACTTGAGATAAAACTTTGCTGTTACGAGGATCGACCGTTGTGGTCGGTCCCCGGAGATAAACTTATTACTTGTGACTAATCATCTTAATCGAGTCGCTGTGTCAAACTTCCTACAAGAAAGCATTAGAAACAGTGCCAAGCACCGCACAATAAGTAAACGGAATGATGATTAGCAGGACGCTCTGCATTACGGACTGATGACATTACCGGAAATCTGCAATCTCGGCACTGCCAAGTGCTACCGGGAGTCACAAAATATGTAGTACGGAAATAAAATTAATTTTATTTGCGTGTGTATTCTTTGTATTTATCCGAATAATATCAGTGGACACTCATTTAACGCATACATTAAAAACATTATGTCACAACGGTTTATTCAGTTTCATCAGTTTCGGACGATTGGTTATACCGGATAGGATAGAAAAATATTATTCTATGTAGGTCTGACAGCCGTCTACGAAAAAAAATTACGGCTATCTAGAATTAAAATTACTTTCAAAGTTGTAGACTCTATCGTGGCCATATTCAAGACCACACGTACAATTCCTACTGATACGCGATTCAGTTCAGTCACATTTTAAGTCAGTCGAATCAGACCAACAGGTATCACCATCTCTCGTCAAGACTAAGAGATGTTTCTTCAATGTGATATTGTTAAGGAAATCTGCAATGCCTACAAGATGTTATAGAGTGAAGATTCATGCATTGGTCAGAGATATATATAAGAAATGTTTCAAGTCAATCGATCGAAAGGTACGATCATAATGTTTCAATTACGATAAGTTAACCTTTTTTCTGACATCATTTATTTATTTTTTGCTCCCAACTGGAAGCCTGAAAGACGCGAGATACCGATGGTTAAACATGGCCAATCGTTGGCGTATCTTATCAACGTGTTACAGAGTTCATCACAATATTTTTAAATTCTTAAGATGGTAATAAAAATCGAGTAACTGCATTATAAAGTTGATTATTAACACAGAAGGCTTATGTTAGGATACAAATATGGAAAAGCTCCGTAGTTAAAATGTTCCGTTTGTTTCAACGTTGGATATTCACGTACCTATTGAGAGCGTTGTACACTAGGAATGATCACGCTTTAAGATTGGAACACTCGACACTTTGTAAAGATTACAATTTATTTTTGGCATTTCTATTACAATTATCAAAGCTACCAAGAATGATCGTTAGATTGAGATGTCCCAAATTGTTACTTTTTCTGTCCACGGCTTTCACTGTTCAATCGTTGAGTATAGAAGGTGGTATGACCCGTTCACACCTTGGGAATTCCATTGGAAATCGGTGGTGGATCTCTCGGTTCGTCAACGTGAAATTGTCAATCCCACTATAGCGCATGGTATACGAAGTGAGAATAGGACAGCCTGAAAACACACAGGACAATCTGGAAGATGATTGGGAAGAAAGGAAAACAGTAAACAGACGACATCTTGCAGTTTCGCGCATCAAGTACGAAGCCTGCGTGCTGTTGGATTTTTTTCCTTGCAATTGAATTTTTTTTTTCAAAGACCTATTTTTTTTACGAGATAAGACGAAAGTATATTGGTTTATGGTATATTATCGTGAGGATGACAAACTTATTGAGCCAAGAAAACGAAACGGAAAACCTGTCGTTATCAAAATCAAGAGATACACTGCAGTGGTAATATATTGGTTTAGTTGGACGTCGGTGTGATCTTTGTGATCGGTAAACAACAGCTTAAGCAAGGAGCGAAATTAAATCAACCGCTATTGGTTTTCAATGAACAAAAAAGACAATTGTCGCAATGCTCTTCATTTATTTCGGTCTTCTGAATATCAGCCAACTCAACGCGAGAATTATCGTTAAGAAGAAATAAGCGCCACCACCTTTCGTGCATAACACAAATAATGTTTCACGGTTCTCGTATATTTTTCACAACTTCCATTACTTAATAATAGTAATAATGATCGTTTTCTATAGGTGATAGATAGTTTCCACACTTTGGATAACCTCTGGGGACCGGTGGCATATTACGCGGCTCTCCAATTTGAAATACGAATGTCATTCCTACTGCCAAATGGAACTCAAAGTGACAATGGAAGAGCCAGTAACCTGGAAGAAGAATATAGGTCAATCTGTAGATAATTTGTATTTTTTTTTTCAAATCGTACACAAATATAGTTGAGAACATGTCGCAGATGATCTTTCATTACCGGGATTATCGGCAATAAATCGAATGATCGCGTATCCACTGTTGGGAACAGCATAGGTGTCCTTGGCAGGTGGACTTTTCAGATGTCTATTTATCCTACTCCTCCTGTTGTTATAATAATTGCCGGATCCTTCACCGACAATATAGAAGATGTGTCCGTGTAAATGAAATGGATGAGACAGGTCCTCAACTTTAGCTGCGATGGTTACATTTTTTGTTCAATAACAACACATAATTCACGAATTTACAACAATATTGTATTTTCTAAAAATATTTAATTTTTTTTATACGTACTCTCATCAACGAGAATAATTTCCACGACGGAATTTAGAGCAACTTTTACGATATGCGCGCACGTGCACGGAGCTGGTCCCTTGCATCTTGACGGAATATTGTTCACGGAACATATTTGTTCATTAGGAATATCTCTTGGTTGAGACATGAGTGGCGACGGTGGAAAAACATTTGTGATATTACCCATAAAACCAACTGCTTCGGATCCCGCGACTGTGCAAGAAAAAAAAATGGTTAATGGGAGATTCCGTTTCTCGAAATCTACATCTTTTTCAAGACTGCAAATTGGAAATCTTGCGCACCTCGTTACGTCCAAAAGTTCTCAAGTTATAAGGGTTAAATTGACTGTAGACCATATTGAAAAAAAATGTCATTACTTTGGAACCGTTTAGTTGATTCTGATCAAATGCAATAACTATCAACATTCATTGTAGTTATATTTGCGTAGGACGTTGTTGTTCGATAGTGCGACATTTGTATAAGTTAGCTCGTTTACGTCGTTTAGCGCTTTTTAATTATCTCAACATTTTTATGATCGCGTCAATTTTAACGAAAATTATGACGAATAAAGGAGGAATGCTTGCTTCATTAACGTGCTCGCAACGTCAGCTCGATAATTCAAGCGGTTCTCAAGTTACGAAAAATTTAAGGACAAACGCCGGACATTTTTCCAAGATCACCTTTTTGAAAATGTCAGACAATTTTAAGTATACTGACATCAAACCTGCGAGAAAAAATGAACAAAACCAAAGCTTCCTCTATGTAGAAGCTAAATATTGACTTGTACGTAATATACTTGCACATTAAGGATTGATAAATGGGAAAATAGTAGAGAAATCGGAACATACCAAGAAATCTTTGGTATGTGCCAGGTTTAAAAATATCTGTCGTTGCGTAATCGTAGAAACCGAAGGGCATATACAGACGAAGATCAGGCGTTTCTTTTAGAATATTTCGTGGTACGGGATTGGCATTTTTCAGTTGACTGAAACATACAACGTCGGATGCGCTTGATGAACCATCGCAGTGAACATTCATTTGATTGAGAACCTGAAAGAACAATAGTTGTTTACGGATTACACTGTTCGAAATAAAATGCAATTTCGTTCTACCTCAATTCCGGATTTTTATCATACTTACGATTCCGGCATTAAGAGCAACGTCGTAAGATGGTCTCTGGAGTGTAGGCTCGGGAAGCGCAGATTCATAACGAAGATAAGCTAATTGTTGGAGCTTTAAGGCGCTGCATTGCCCTAAACTATGAACTTGAATCCAGTAACTTCCGACCCTTTGGTCGGTATTGATAATAAAATCATACCGTTCGGCTAAAAAATAATATATAAATCAATGTATGGTTTGAAATTACAATCCTGCAATGCACAGCTCCCCATTCACGATTTACCGGAGAAAGAGGTAATACTGGTGACAGTGACAGGCTTCAAGGGTTCACCGTCACTCGCGATAACCGTAAGATTATGCCCCTGAATAGTTATTTGAACCGGACATGCTAAGCTGCAAGCGTTGATCAGCCGAAATCGATAACGGAAACCGCGCTTGACGGTAAAAACGGCCAGAGGCGTTGAAGTGGTATTTCCGTTTGTGGGATCCTGTTGAATTATCAATTATTACGTATGCCAACGTTCATTGCAGTTAGAAAATTCGAGAATCGGCTCACCGTCCATCGACCTTTTCCATTGATGAGAAAATTGTCAGGCCATTGTCTAGGTTTGCGAACGATAGTGCCGGGGAAGTGATCGACGGAGCTACCATGAATCCAGTCTGTTATGTAAATGACGTTTTCCATATTGTCGTAGTCCCATAGATTGCCGTTTACCTCTGTGGACTTGGGCTCGCGTACAATGAGAGATCCCTGAAGACCCTCGCCCTTGTGAAGACCACTGTGAGCGTGCCAAAAGTGCGTACCCGCGTTCTTCGCCTTCCACTGATATCTGAACACCGTATCTTCGTTAATAGGACACTGAGTCACGTACGGAACACCGTCAGCAAATTGATAACCCTTCTGCCAGATTCCATGCCAATGGATAGTTATGGCATTACCGGGAAGACGATTCTCCACGTCGACCACTACATCGTCATCCTTGCAGACCATTATAGCAGGTCCTGGATACATTCTGTTGGCTGTAATCAGTCCAGCTTTCTCGTAACCATCACCTTCTATACATTGGCAATCGTCGGTCAATCTCGTTGTCGCGTTCGAACGGCACAAGTTACAGGCTCTCGTGAGGGTGGCAAAAAATTCGACTGTAAAGTGGTAGTAACATGTCTTTGGCATTCCGCCTTTATTGCAAGTACGAGCGCACTCTTCGGGAGTCGACAGCCTCGCAGAGGCCCTTTTGACGTGCTCGTGACTTCCTACTTTTTCGGAACAATCGTTAAAGGGGTCGTTGAAATCTATAACGAAGGATAACCAAGTTGATAATTTCGTATTTAAGGCTACGAATCGATTGAACGTACTGTGAGTCGGAGTCGTGACGATTGATCTACGTACCACACGCTTCGACCGCGACACTTAGAGCAATTATTGCACATACTGTCAAAAGCCTCATCGTGACTGCGATTGGGACGGCTCGAGCTTTCCAATTTCAAGACGATTCCGCTGACGCCAGTTGTTGACTCATTTTCACTATTTGCAAGTACGCTCCGATAGTGTCAGGGCGCGATTCGTGTTTATCAACATCGCCCCTGACAGAACTTGAAATATTTTACGATAATGGCAGCCCCATTATACTTTTGACGTTCTTTCAGGCAATTTCCTTATTTAAGTATAATAGGAAGTGATAGAATATAGGCGGCATTTTGATGTAGGTATTTGCACTTTTGGTTGGACTTGGACAATAAAAACTAAATATTCTTAAGAATGAATAAAGACAGGCGACGCTTTCTTGCCAATAGACAATTCTTGCAATGAATAATTGATGATCTCGAAGCACCTGGATAGATTCAAACGTTAGTTTGTATCTAAAAAAAACATTGTAAAAGTCAGTATAATTGGTGCACAATGAAAAATACGCTCGGGAACACGTGGTTGTGCAAAATAATGCAACGTCGTCGACGGTTTGAGGAACTACGGAACGCGTAAACAAATAAAACAGCACAGTTGGAGTCTATCTAATCGCATTGTATTTTGATAAACATCGTCTTCCGTTTGCTTGTTATCGCTTGCCGAATGTATTGTCTCTAGGGCAAAATCGTTGGTGGACATGCATATTAGTTACTCGTAAATAAGCACTGTCTTGTGCGTAAAGCAGTTTGTGTCACAGCACAAAAGTCTTTCGAGTAAGGGGTTGATACGTTTTTCTTATCATCGGAGGAACATATCGTTCTTCAAAAGTAAGTAAAATTTAAATAATTTTGATGACGAACAGTATCTGCAGCGTATTTGGAGCTGAGCTCGTGTTGTACAAGAGAAAAGCGTACGATACGCTTTTCTTATGATAAAAATTAATACAAAATTAATAAAAATAATATTTATCGATACAAAAATCTTGAATTCATTTTTTTTGTAATTTTCTTAATTTATTTTTAACTTTTAATTTATAGCCTACGTCAAGCAACGATGATTGCCTGAACAGAATAGTCGATTTACGGCGAATCACAGTAATATAAATTGTGTTGGTTCATCTTTCTTCACGATCATTTGGTAGTGCTCCCGCACTTGGCACCAGAATCCACAAATTTTAGGTTCTTTTGATGACTACGTTCATCACTCATTAGTAATTCAGCGAAACATTCGAGTACGGAAACGAGCTTAGATGCAAGCAGTGAATCAAGCGGCAAACATTGGTTTTGTTAAGTAAGAAAGCTGAATAAGAAATAGCGTCAGAAGAGAGGAAAGAAATGTCATCAAGGAAGCGGAACCCGACCGCGTTACTAAGGTTGGTTAAGATATTTTCGAAAAAATGGGAAAAGATAACGTCAAAATCGAGTTTATCTAAGGTCATTGAATCTTGATCGGTATCGTTCTATTTTACTTCCTCATAGAAGCTTTGTTTTCCCTTCTTGTACCTCGTAAAAGTTTACGTGACATTGATTATTTTGCCGAAGATTTGATGCCAACGCGTTCAGAATATCTGAAAGAGTTAAAAAATAATATTACAACAAATATTCGGATAGATGTATCCGCTCAGAAATGATTGATGTTTGAAAGAAAAAAAAAACAAATTTGGTTCCACCGCAAAGTAAATAAAATAAGTGAACCCGAATTTGCTTTTTTCGAAAATATTAATCGATTCTGAGTAAATTGGATTACAGTTTCCATTACCGATTACAATTTTCGAAGGTGCGCGACATCATCCAACGTTGAAAACAAAGAGTCATAATTACTTAATAAATAAAATGAGGATGCAATTTGCAAAATTTTATTTTGCAGTCTTGTCGTTGTCGGTTACATCCAAATACATTTTCTTCTGGACAAGTGTATCAAGTACAACTATAAAAGTTTCTGAAATAAGGGCTACACATACTTTTATACTCATTTGCGTAAACATATTTTGATGTACATCTATAAGTTTTGTAATTGTACGAACACTTGGTGATTACTTGTTAAACATCATCGTACATTCCCATGTCATTATCGAAAATTAACTAGCGTTATACAAATTCTGTCGACCGCGGCTCTTATTGCACAATGACAAAACGTATGATAATATTTAATTGACCTCAAGAGAGACTTATTTATCAAAAATAATAATTGTAGCTACGCAAAATGCGTATTACAGCTTTCGGTAATTAGGATGTATTTATTGTTATATTATTGAACACAAGTTTATGCAGACGAAGAATCGCAACAGCAAACCTGACGTTGTTATCTTCTTTAAGGTCACCCAGTTGTCAAATGTTGATGCACTTTGTTCCATTTTGTTATTACTAATCAATTTGGGTGGTATTAAATAATCTTGTTTTAATAAAAGATATTGTTGTATTTCATTTTTCGCAAAACTGCAATCGATTTAACTTGGTTTTTCTGGCAAAGTCGGTGACGTCTCTGCGTGACAATTCGTCGCTCGAAACAATATAACCAGTCGACGAGAGGTATCGGAGTATATTCATGAGACATATCCATCGTTTCTGTCTGTGTAAGTAAAATTCTCGATCTATGAAAGTTTCGCGGAACATGTTAGTGGTCAAAGGGCTTATGCACGAGAAAAAAAAATTGAAAGCAACGATTAAATATTCTCATTGAAATACCTCGAGAGCTCTCGAGTCCTGTGTGTTTTGACTTTATACACGATTCGCCGATACCACGAATACAATTTCAATAATGTTCAATGTAAAAAAACTCACTCGAAAAAGGGTGATATAGACGTATAAAATGATAATAAATTTCAACCCTCTTGACTTTGAATTCGCGATTACCTTGAAACTCGTATGTCGTGGCAAAACTACAGTATTCCTTATGACATCATATGGAATACTTAATAGGTAATTCGTTCTACCACTGGTAATGCAATGGTTCTTGATATCGACCACAGCTCTCTTCGCCTCTCGACAGTGATGAACATATTTCGCAGTCGGTTTTATCGTCTCAATGTTATCCTGCTATCGATGATTGGTCTGTGGCCTTATCAAAAGCACAAAAAATGGCAATTTTTTCAACAAATCATGTGTCAAATGAGTGTGATTACAATAATATTGCCTGAGGTACAACTTAAAACTTTTTATCGCATATTCTCGTTTTAATATTAATCGGTATACAATCGTAGATTTTGAGGGTGGTAGATAAATGGGGTGACATGGACATTTTGATAGAGTGTCTTACCCCAATGGGCATCCAAATTTTCAGTTCTATCAAGTTTATTAACTGCTTTGTTCATCAAAATAAGGTAAGCAATCATAACCTGTCACAGGAACATTTAAAGTTAAAGAAAAACAAATACTTTGAACGCAGATGAAGGAACTGTTTGAAGTGATTAAGAAAGACTGGTCGGATCTGAAAAATGAAAAAGAGATTGAAATACTTGGGAAATATGCCGAGGATGGACGTAATCTTACTATTATTTATACAGGTGAAAGTAGTATCCTGTAGCACAGAGAAAAGTGGTTGAACGGCATAACCAACTTAACATTTATTAGCTGTTCTCTAGCCATGTAATTGGATTGATTTGATAGTTATTGTCAGTAACAAACTATAATTACCAATCTAATCAGTTGGTTTTAACCGGAACAGTCGTGTACGTGAACCAGTTAGTCTTACTTCTGCTGCACAACAATTTTTCTCTTCGTTGATTAGTGAATAAATAACCGGAACCTTATTGTATCACTTAATCGTTAATCTAACTATAACAATTTATTTCCAATAGCGTTCCTATATTGTACTATATTTATTTTTAACGTCATACCACTGTTGCCGAAATTTCTCGATGTAATAGCTCCTCTGAATGAGAGTCGGCATATTGCATTTCCGTTCCCGGGCCATTATTATGTAGATCCGCAGGAATATTTTATATGGATTATTCTGCATACCTATCCGATCAGTGTCGTAGTAACGACAATTATCATCGCGACAGACACGATGTTTGTTTGTTACGTTACGCATGTTTGTGGAATACTCGCGGTTATTGGGTAATACATCTTTGTTGTAATTATTTGAAATTGTTTTACTTGCTGCATGCTCAGCGCAAAGTGTAACAAGTATAACCTGAACAGGCATCGTCTGGAGAACTTGACGTCAAAACGCTCCGATACCGATGCCAGTGTTTGTATCATGCCGAAAGACGATAATGACAGATGTTATCGAGAAATCGTATTTTGCATCGAACAACACTGCAAAGCTACAGAGTTCGTATTCTCATTCGTTATACATGAATATACATTAATGTATGATCTATGAATCTTTTGTTATATTATTTCATGGTTATCGGTGAAGAGTCGCTAAAATTATTGAATCCACTTACTCATTATCGTACCTTCTTGTACTTGGTATCTGTGTACTTTTATTGAGCATTTCATTGGTGCAGGTTCGTAAATTCTTATTTAATAGGAATTATTATTATATTCCAAAGGGTTATATTTTCTTCATTTTTCTCTCATTGTATCATTTAGATATTGATCGAGTTCGATCAAGTCGAGGAGATTGTAAGACTCGTCGAATTCAATATAGCGCAGTGCGGTCATCTATTGTTCAACAGTTGGCCATGTCAAAAATTAATCGACGAGAGCAAAGATTTCAGGAAATCCCTGTGAGTGTGATTTTTTCACTCGACTCGTCATTGTTTCGAGCGTTGCGATTATTAATATCGTAACGCAATTTTACATACAGCTACGCTGCCGAATGGTATTCGCTATCAGAGAAAAATAAAAATCTACTGAAATTCGTCCTACTGCGCACACTTAAACCTGAAAAAATTACAGTTGGAAAGCTCTACGTAATGTCAATGGAAAACTTTGGTGTGGTAATATACGAAGAATATCTTTCCTTGTGTCTTTCTTATTGAATAATAATATTTCTCTCTTACTTTGAAGATCATTCAAACGGCTCTGTCGTATTTCATGGTATTCGCATCAATTCGATAATCGTTTTGCATGCGATCTATCCAGCTACGAATCATCGATGATGATCTTGTGTAAGAATGCGTTATATTTTGCAATCAATCGGAAATACAGATACGTTTATTCGGTTAATTGATTCTTCATTTTTATTAGATGACAAACAGGTTGTTTGATTAGATAGTAGCAGCACATATTTATTAGGCGCTTTTTTTATTTACGCTTTCCATCTCAATTAAGTGTCCTTATTTTTATTTACATCATGTATCAACCGATACTGCATCATTACGTCGAAAGTATTACCTAGATTTACAGGATAAATCTATGCAAATTAGGATGTTCAGGTAATCTTTTATTAATCCATTTAAAAAATGCTTTTTAATCAAAAACTACGTTTCTTTAAACTTAATTTTTGCAGCCGTCTCTTTGCGACAAGCAAGAGTAAATAATGTCAATTATTCCAAAGGATTGGATGTGGAATAATATTTTTTTTTACAAAACCATTTTTAATTAATATATCATTAATTGTGCGAAATGTTTTCAAAAAACATACTCCGACGTTTCGGCGCTGCCTATTCTCGGTTATTATTGGTAGCATTTTACCACCATTTCGGTTCACCACCGACAGAACATCATTTTCATTAAGTGTGGTGTAAACTGGCTGAAATCGAAATTTGTAAAAAAAATGTTGAATAAAAAAACCTACTCGTCAATCATTTCTTTTTATTCGATTAGTTGATTCGTCGATATCGAAAAGAAAAAAAATAGATTAAATTGACACACCGCCCATTTGTAACCTCGTGGTCGATAGTCAATATATGTTTAAAAATAAACTTGATATCGTCAAAAATGTAATTACAAACGTCAGGTGAAATGTTTTCCTTCATTATTAAAACAAGCATGTGTAACGCATAGGATTGAATTATTTCTTAAGCTAATAACATCGACCCGGTAGCCTACAGGGCCGATTCGTTACAGTATCTGGGACAAATAATCGGGTGTTATCATACATTTCCGCAAAATACGCGTTGCACCGAACACGACGATACCAGAAATATATTTTTTAAATGCATCCATGACAGGCGGCTATCCTAATCAGAGGTCTGGATTCAACCTTGCTTCTCATAGAATTCGATGAAACCACAACTGCGAAGAGAAGCTACGCGACTGGTGAAACACTACCGAAGAAACCACCGTCCTCTGTTATCGCGGTGCGATGCGAACTCGCATGACGCGATGTGAGGTAGCACGGACACTGACTCTAGGGGACAGTCACTGCTACGATATTTGGCAGCCGCTGTCTCAGAAATCGTAGAAATCAAACGGTGAACCGAAGGGAGGTACTGCGGATATCACACTGTACTCGCGCAGGTTGATGGACGATGTGGTAGTGTGGAGGGTCTTGGTGAGCTTTCATTATCGAATCACAAACACGTTGTCTTTCGGCTTCTGGTGAGACAGGACCAACTCAACTACAGTAGGAATTAATGTGCAAGGTTCCACCTTGCAGACTTTTATTCTACGACAAACACCTTTAGAAATAAAAATTTCGTGATTCAATATTAAACATGACTCGGGTAGCCAACGCAGAGAAATAAGCTAACAAAAATGTAATCCGCTATTTACTACAAATAATGCCGGGCAATTTTAATTCTCGTCCCGAAAAGGCAAGAGGACCAGGTGCCGACGTGAGTGAGCTTGCCGCTTGCTCAGGTATAGAATATTTCAAGAGAGAGAGAGAGAGAGAGCGAGAACGCGCGCCGTTTGTATTATATTAAGAGTCTCGTTTTCGAGATTACATCGTAGTCTACTTCCACACGCTAGTGTCACGAATATTCAGAACTTAACAAAAATGACCGCCTGGCCCCCCTGGCGGTGCGGTCGTTCCCTCTCCAAGTCATAACGTTTTTCGTGCGTAAAAGTGTAGCACGTTTAGAGCATTGTTCCAGGTTTTTAAGAGAAGAATCATGGGAAAGTCACACTAGAGGAAGAAGAACAAGGAGAATAAGAACGAGAAGTTCTTTAAGAAGTTGAAGAAGATGGTCGATGCGATGCCTGACAGCCCTTCAGATACGAACTCGGGAAGTCCGAGGCGCGAGGTTATGCACACGAACGTGGCTACCTCGGGCGTGGCTGCAAAGAAAGTAACAATTAACCATCAGGGTGCATCGACAAGTCATCAAGGTATTTTTTCCGTTATCTATAGTTATTTCCGTAGACCGGGCGGCTTTGCCGTACGGAGTCAGTTTCGTAGAAATTGTCTCGGGTCGTACACAACCTAAGAAGGTTCGAGCGGGTGTCGCTTGCGGAAATAACGGGCCTCAGACTCGGCGGCTTTGACCGTACGAAGGTAGACTCTCAGAGTTCTACCTTGAGGCGCTTGTAAATGTAGTTCACAAAAAATTGATATTTATTGCATATACTACATTTATCACGTCCGCAGACTCGGCGACTCAGTCCGTACGAAGGAAATCTCGCAAAGTATTTCCTTAGAGTCGAACTGCACGACTCCACATGTGTTGCGGAATCGGTAGATTGTCCAATGTCATGGAATACGTGACTTGTCGGCATTAGCCGTACAAAGATGGAGTAATTTCTTTTTGCCTATCTCGAGTTGGTTACGCAAGGACTTGCATGCGTAGCAACTGCGAGAGATTGTGTTTATCGCACGTTAATATACAGGGTGGCCGATTTATCTGAAGAAATTGAAATATTTCGAAAACTACGCATCGGATCAAAAAAAGTTCTGAATAAAATTTATTTGCCTGGAAGGGGGTCATCCAATGATACCAAAGTCGACCCCTCACCCCTACCCCCTGGGGTGGGGGTGGGGGCAACTTTGAAATCGTAATTGGGAACCCCTATTTTTTATTGCAGATTCGGATTTCCTATAAAAAAATAAGTAACTTTTATCTGAAACATTTTTTTTTGATTCGTGATAGATGGCGCTGTGATCGCAAGGGACCTAATTTTTGTGAATATCTCGAGAAATTACACATCGGATCGAAAAAAGAAAAAACATGGTTAATTTTTCAAAAAGCTATTCAGCGATACGAAAATCGATCCACCCTCCCCCCCATCCCTACCCCCTGAGGTAGGGATGGAAATTTCTCGAGATATTCGCAAAATTCAGGTTTCTTGCGATTACAGCGCCATCTATCACGAATCAAAAAAAATGTTTCAGATAAAAGTTACTTATTTTTTTATGGGGAATCCGAATCTGCAATAAAAAATAGGGGTTCCCAGTTATGATTTCAAAGTTGACCCCGCTCCCACTCCAGGGGGTAGGGATGGGGGGGAAGGGTGGATCGAGTTTCGTATCGCTGAATAGCTTTTTGAAAAATGAAACAAACTCTCAGGGGAGACCTTAGAGGTAAATAAAGCAGCTGGGCGACTGCGAGAGTTTCTTCCCCAATGGGAAAAGATCACGCAGAATCGATTTATTTTGAATTGTGTAGGAGGGTATAGAATTGAATTTGACCAGCCGGTATATCAAACTCTTCCACCTCCTCAGCCAGAATTTAATTCTTTGATTGATCGTGAGCATATGAAACTGACGATCACCAAGCTGTTGGAACTGGGCGCAGTCGGACCCTGTTTGCCATGCCCGGGACAATTCATTTCGTCGTATTTTTTAATACAAAAATCAAAGGGTAAAATGAGATTTGTGTTAAACTTGAAAAAGCTCATTAATTTTATAGTCACGCAGCATTTCAAGATGGAGGACATCGGAACTGCGACGAAACTAATCTCACGAGGCGATTTTATGTGTAACATAGACTTACAAGATGCGTATTTTATGGTATATATGCACGTGGAAAGCCGAAAATATTTAAGATTTGTTTTCGGGGACATAATTTATGAATTTGTATGCCTTCCGTTCGGTTTATATACGGCGCCGTATATTTTTACTAAAATCATGAAACCGGTAGTGAATTATTTGAGAGGAAAAGGATTCATCTCGACGGTCTACTTAGACGACATCCTCTGCATCGGTTCGGATTCAAACGCGTGTCGCAGAAACTCAGAAGTCACTGTTAGAGAACTGCATTCCCTGGGGTGTATAGTGAATTATCAAAAAAGTAGCTTGACTCCCAAGAAGAATTGCACTTTTCTGGGATTCGTTATTAACTCTCATAGAATGAGATTAGAGCTACCAGAAGTAAAAAGAAGGAAGATGGTAACCTTGATCGACGACTTTAGTCATCGCAAGTTTTGTACGATTCGGGAATTCGCTCACTTCATCGGAAAGTTAGTTGACTGTTATCGCGCAATTGAGTATGGATGGTTATACACCAAGAGATTCGAACGAGAAAAGTTCTTCGGCCTGTAGGGATCAGCGTAGGGAATTACGATGCACGGCTCGAATTATCCGCAGATTTGCAAATTGAATTCGATTGGTGGAAACAAAATATTACAACGTCATTTGGATCGAAAAGAAGTTTTCGGTTTGTTAAGGAGATTTACTCGGACGCGTCAAAAACGGGCTGGGGCGCGTATTGTGATAGCAAAGGTACAGACGGGTTTTGGAGTGATACGGAAAGGGGGTTGCAAATTAACCAACTCGAACTTATTGCCGTCTTGATGGCCCTTGAATGTTTCGCAAGCGATTTATATGATTGTTAAATCTTACTACGAATCGGTAACACAACTGCTATTGCCTATATTAATCGAATGGGAGGCGTGCAATATGCCGCACTTCACGGGATAGCCAAAGAGATCTGGCGATGATGTGAATGTAGAAAGATTTGGATTTTCACGTCCTATATAGCGTCCAAGGAAAATGTTGAGACGGATAGGGAGTCGAGGATAGCAAATGTAGATACGGAATGGAAACTGTCGAATTGGGCATACGAAAAAATAATATTGGAATTCGGTAAACCAAATTTGGATTTGTTCGCATTCAGGATTAACGCGAAATGTCAAGCCTACTGTTCATGGCACAGAGATCCTGATGCCTTAGCTACTGACGCGTTCACGATCAACTGGAAATCTGATTATTTTTATGCATTTCCACCGTTCGCATTAGCGCTCAGGTTTCTTCGAAAGGTTATAGCAGGTCGCGCCTGTGGTATTGCGGTAGTGCCAAATTGGCCTTCGCAACCATGGTTCCCCATATTTACGGACCTTCTAGTAGGGAAACCCATAATCTTCACTCCCGCTAAATGGCTTCTATTGTCTCCTTGTAGGTCTCTCCAACATCCATTGCAGAAGTCACTGGGGTTGATTGCCGGGAAGTTGTCCGCGAATCTTACCGCCGCAAGAAATTCTCCGACTCAGTGATCGAGACATTGTTGGCTTCACTCGCCGAGAATACGTGGAAGCAGTACGCGGGACCTATTAGACTATGGGTGAATTTCTGTCACGAGATGAAAACGGACGTTTACGAAGCGAGCGCGAACCGCATTCTCGAATTTCTGCAGAGAAGATATGGTTTAGGAGCCTCCTATGGCACACTAAACTCGACGCGATCGGCAATTTCGTTAATATCAGCGAACGACGTGACTAACGATCGGATTATCAGTAGATTTTTTAAGGGTATTTTTCGGCTTAGACCGATGAAACCTCGATACGACGAAACATGGGATGTCGGCATGGAACTTATACCCTCTTGAATCATTGAACATTCAACAGTTGTCGGAGAGATTAGTTTCGCTGTTTGCCTTAGGTACGGCTCATCGAGCGCAAATCTTCTCTCTCATGAGACTCGATAGTATTTCTCACTCGGCACAGGGATTCGAGATAAAGATCTCGGACATGATAAAAACGTCGCGTCCCGGGGCTTTTCAACCGCTTTTGCTAATGCCGTACTTTCGTGAACAGCCCAGACTGCGCATAGCGAGCACGTTGAAAAGATATCTGGAAATAACGAAACCGCTTAGGGGCGATTTCAATAATGTGCTAATCACATCAAGAAGGCCCTTCAAATCGGCGAGTACACAAACAATAAGTCGTTGGATCAGTGTTGGCGAAGAGTGGCATAGGTCCCGACTTTACGGCACACAGTACGAGGCACGCGTCTACGTCGGCTGCTTTAGCAGAGGGTTTAGATATCATCGCGATAAGAAATACCGCGGGGTGGTCTAAGGAATCGCAGGTATTCGCAAAATGTTATAATCGGCCGATTAAGTCGGGCAGGAAAGAGTTCGCAGCAACCGTGTTCGCATAGTTCTAATCGTTTATTGGTTAAGACAATGCTGTTTGCATTTTGTTAGGTGTGAGGTACACGGATAAAAACCGTTATTCCTTTGTTATTTGAGAGACCGTTGGTCTCGATACAAGTTGTGTTTTATATTGCCTAAGGTTATTTGAAAAATAACAAAATGAGTTATCTTTGAACATCTACGATGTAATCTCGAAAACGAGATTCGAAATATAATTAAACGATCAAACGAACTTACCTGTTGTGAAATTCGATCGTAATTATATGTAGAGTCTCGTTTGAGATGATTACATCCCACCCTTGGAACGTTTACTCGCTTCTTTTTACTATTCCCTCCCCTTCATTTATTGAAATCTGTTGGTTTTATTATTCTTCATCCTTATGGGGTTACTTTAAACAATATGACTTGGAGAGGGAACGACCGCACCGCCAGGGGGGCCAGGCGGTCAGTCTTGTTAAGTTCTGAATATTCGTGACACTAGCGTGTGGAAGCAGACGGTACTACGATGTAATCATCTCAAACGAGACTCTACATATAATTACGATTGAACTTCACAACAGGTAAGTTCGTTTGATCGTTTAATAATAATTGTCGAACACGACACATGGTTATGAAACGTATACGTGTATGAACGGACGCGACATCGTCTCGACGCCAAGCTAAAAAGAAAAGCTACAAAAATTTAAACTCCTCATTACACTTCATATATACGATATAAACATATATTCTGCACAATTTTATAATATTTTATCATTGTTGAAAAAGTTGATAGCGTACGATCGGTAAACGCAAATAATCTTTTTTTCTCCGTGTATAGTATGGCTTACACCATATGACTATGACCAATTTGTATCATCGGAGGATAAGGGGCAGCGCTCGCATGAGCTCTGCTGCACTTCTCTTGAAAATAGTTCCATCATAATTCTTACCTTTTTATTGTATGTAACTTAATGCACGGGCTGAGAACTGTTAATGTGTCTTGGGAATAATTAGAGGTTGCTTCACGCGTGACAAGAATGAATTGAAGAAACGATTCAATATACTTATTGCCGAGCCTCGAAAGCTCGAGGCTCGCGTGTTTGTCCCATCCGTGCAATTCACGAAAATTACGACTACAATTGGAATAATCTTCCCTTTGAAAAGACTCACTTTAGAAAGGGTAATATAGATTCAAAGAACTATTGCAAAGCATCCTTCTCGACTTTAAACTCGCAATTATTTTGAAACTCCTGTGTGGATGCGAAATCATAATATACCTTGCAGCACCATACGGAATACTTAATAGATATGTCGTTGTACTGTGTAAAGACAATGGTTCTCGATATCGACCACTGCTCCCATCGCCTCTCGACAGTTATGAACATTTTTCATAGTCGGTTTTATCGCATCAATGTGACAATGCTATCGATGATCGGCCTGTGGCCTCATCAGAAGCACAAGTCATGGCAATTGTTTCAACAAATTATATGTCAAGTCAGTGTGATTACATTAACAATGTCTCAGGTAATACTTAAAAGTTTTATACTCGTTTCGATACTTAAATATTCATCGATATTGGATATACCAACCGCCAGGGTATCAAGTTGTTGGAAAAATGGGGCAACTTGGATATTATGATAGAATGTCTTACCCCAATGGGTGCCCAAACAATCGCTTACATCAAGTACCTTAATTGCATCGTTCACCAAAAGAAGGTGAGTCATTGTAACGCTTCGCTGAAAGCATTTGAGATAACAGAAAAATATGGTTTAACCACAGATAACGAAACTGTTGGAAATGATGAAGAGAGACTGGTCGGATCTGAAAAATGAAAAAGAGATAGTAATTCTGATGAACTATGCTGAAAAAGGACGTAACCTTACTATTTTTTATCTAGGTGAAAGTAACACCGTCCCATAGAGAAAAGTGGTTGAACGGCACAACCGACTTAACTGTCGAATGTGCTGTAACTATGTAATCAGGTATACCAATCGACTAATTGGTTAAACTTGATATTTAGTTTCTGATTAATTATCACGTTCCTATCGGTTGGTAATTAAGTAATCCGTTTTGTACCAACCCGCGAAGATAAAATAAAAATCGGTGGAGCTTCCGGCGTATCTGATTATTAAATTACTTCCACTCAACAACTATTTTTCTCTGTGGTCGTGAGTAAATAATAAGCGACAGTGTATTGCTTTGGCTAATCGTTAATCTTATTATAAAGAAAATTAATTCCCTATAGCGTTCATGTACTGCTCCTTATTCATGTATCTCACGGTGCCACTCCTGCCAACAATTCTCGATGTAATCGTTCCTCTGAACGACAGTCGGCCTCCTGAATATCTGTACCCGACTCAATACTATGTAGATCCCGACAAGTATTTTATATGGATATTCCTGCACAACTACTCAGGTAGTCTGATAATAGTGACAATTATCATCGTGGTAGACACGATGTTTGCTTGTTACATTACGCACGTTTGTGGAATACTCGCGATTATTGGGTAATAACTTTATTGTTTTATTTTAAAAAATGTTGCTGCCCGCGCAGTACAAATTATATAAACTATGATTTAGACAGACATCGACTTGAGAATTTGACGCGTATGCGTTCCGATACCGATGCCGGTGTTTATATCATGTCGACAGAAGATGACGACAGATGCTGTGAAGAAATCGTGCTTTGCATCGATCAGCACTACAAAGCTACAGAGTTTGTATATTCTTTCATGAAACATGCATTTATGTATAAGCTTTCAAACTTTTCAACATTATTTCATGGACATCGGTGAAGACTCGTTAGGATCATTCAATCTTATTATTCAATGTCAACCCTTCTTATATTTGGTATCGCTGTATTCCTGCTGAGCATTTCGGCGGTGCAGGTTCGTGAAATTTTATGCAATTGAACTTTCATATCCTCCAATATTATAAATGAAATAATAATAGAAAGAATATTTTTTGTCTTAATCTTGTTGCATTCCATCGCTTAGTTATTGATCAACATCGATCAAGTTGAGAAGGTGATAAGGCTCATTCAACTCAATTCCTGTCAGTTCAGTCATCTACTTTTTAACAGTTGGCCATGTCAAAAATTAATCGATGACAGCATCAATTTTAGAGAATCCATGTGAGTGTAACTTTTCAACTCAGTTTCGTATCTTCGAGTATTCCGATGTTAAAAAATTTAACATTACATTATACATTACCTTTACATTATAGCTACGCCGCTGAATGGTATTTGCTATCAGAGAGAAATAAAAGGCTTTTGAGATTCGTCATGCTGCGTACGGCAAAACCTATGAAAATCACAGCTGGAAAGTTCTATGACATGTCACTGGAAAACTTTGGGGTGGTAATATATGACGAAAATGTTTCATTGTATCTTTATTATTAACGCTTGAGGTATGGGTGATGCAGTGAGTGTATCAAATGGACGCTGTCCACACAGCCGGGTGACGTGCTGATCGCGACATGACGCGGGGCCTTATTAAAATTGCTATGTTTATATTTTTTTTCGATATTTTCGAAACTCGAAAAATTGTACTTGAAGGGTGATATCAAAACTCTCATTTGTTACCACAGATAATGTTTTTTTAATTATTAATATATTCAAGGTTATGATCTTTCGATATTTGAAAAGTTATACTTGCATGCGATTTTGTCACTGACTCTCGTTTAGCCTCTCGTTTAGCAAACGAAAGTTTGTAAAAAAACCTATTAAAACTCCTGAAAGGTGACACCGATCGACTAGCATAAAGATGTAACGGGTGTGTTTTTTTTATCATAAACAAAATATTCAACTTGAGGAATTTCGCAGTTGATGAAGATAGAAAAAACCGAAAATTCGTTTAAAAAAATAAAGAAATACCAAACTGTAAGAAAGATAATCATTCGGTTTTCAAATTGCAATAGTGTTTACAAAACACTCGGTCGTTCACTCTATCTCACTTGCGTAGAGAGGTAGCGGCTCGCTCGTGCGCGCTCAGTACATGCACGAGTGCCGATCGAAATTCCAGTAGTCAAAGCTGCATCCCCATGAAGAACATGGAATCGATCGATCGATCGATCAATCGGAGCATCCCCCTCCCGTATGATGGATCACGCGCATGCGTCCTCGCGACTAATGTCGTTTGCGGTTCGCTAGATCTCACTTTAATAGATCATTTGGATCAAAGTTAACGATTTTTACGTTGGTCTTGTACGCTAGACGTGTACATCCGCTAAAAACCAGTATCGCCGCCTTGGCCACGATCAACGGCGTGAAACATAGATTAATTCTTTTGCTTCTTCAATGGCTCCGGTGAAACCGTGAATTACTTTAACCATACGACCACGGGGTGGCGCTAGACATACGATGGCTCGTCTGTCTGATCTGCGCACGCGCTGTATCTACCCGCGGCAAGCACAGACATCAATTTCACAGTTCTAAAAGGCAATACAAAACTAATCAGAACAAATTGACTAAGGTGAGGGGATCATCTTCCTTACGCTCGAACCCATCGACATGAAAACACCTCGCGAGCTACACTTCTAGCGAATACGAGTAGGTGGCAGCTCACAAATTAAAAGTCGTGCAAGATCTGCGTACTCGAAGACATAAAAATAGTAAACTTTTATTGAGAAGATACTCTAATGAACAGTACACTAAAATTATAGTGCGATTTATCGCACGAAATTCGTATTAATCTCGATGAAATTCATGCTTCTAGTCATTAATTAATTCATAATCAACGAACGGGAGCTTCCGAAAATCGCATACAAGTGTCATTAATTGCTACATGTTTAGGGTTAAATTGTTGTTGGATTTAGAAGTACTTAACGTTTGAATATGAAGTTTTTGAGCCTTGCCGGTTCCGGGCTGACTAATTGTAAATCACTTGCGGCATAAGGCTCCCGTACCTGAAGAGTTTAGTAATCATATTAACGATATTTCGTACGATCTCATGACATCTATATGTATCTCTTATTTCAAAGGTCATTCAAACGTCTCTATCGTATTTCATGGTGTTTGCATCAATTGATAAATGATTACCTCGAGGTCGTCAGTCAATAAATATTCAAAAGATATTTTTATTCCATTAATTGAAAGATACTCGACATCAGTGAAGATTTAAATGCAAAAGACACGTGAATTGTTTAATTGTATTAATAAAAATCTATGTACACTTCTGTTTTGGTATCGCCTTCACACGACGCAACACACAAAACAATAATTGCAGAATGCAACGATCCGTGAATGCACACAATGCATAATCATCGACTTACCTGAAGATTGTAATTGTACAATTGATTAATGCAATCGTAATTTATCATAATTTTCTACGTGTTGGCATACATGATCAGGCCGATGCTGCGTATTTCCTCTGGATAGGCTATATGATGTATACGTTTGTTTTCGATTTACACACGAATGACGCTGCAGCGTCTCGCCGTCAAGTTAAAAAAATGAACATAAAAGCTTCTTTCGAGGTTACATCGTTTTGGCGACACTATGGCGCTGCCGCTACTCTTATTTTTCCTAGCTGCAACTTTTTTCAACTTCTTTCGATTTGCTACTCGAGTTTTCTAATGAAAATCATCACAGGCGGAAAATTCGTCTGCACCGGTATTCTTTGTTCTCCTTTACCTTGCAAATTTGACTTGTCGCAATTCATTCGCATTACATTCGTTGCTATGCGAAAATCGCTCCAGCGTACACCGACTTCCCGACAATCGAGTCCCGGATTCGCGGCGCGCTCCTCTCCATTCTGGACGTCTTGCCGAAGACATTCGACTGACGCTCCGCAATCGGCGAATATGAGTTTATAAGTATTGGAATTAACTCTTGAGGTAAATATTTCATTTTAATACACTTACAAATATCTATATTATTTAATAATGCTATCTTTTTACGCACAGAGCTTCCGCAAACTATATACATCGCTATGTACTGACCACATGAATCGTAAATGAAAAAATTTATTTCTATAAACTTCTTTGCATTAATCGACAGCAATCAACGGTAATATTTGCAAATCCATCACCTCTTAATATCAAGAAAAACAGTACCACTGAGTTATTAGCAATTAAGTATGTTAATTTATGTTAAAAACACAGTTTTTTTCGCAACATTATCCACACTTACCGTCCAATCTTAATTTGCAATAGATCGCTTTGTTTGCTGAAAATCAATTTACAAATTCGGTGATTTTATTTCTGTATCGAATTTTTCTATTTACGAGTAAGTATAAGAAGCCATCTCTGTGAGGAAGTATGTTGGATTTTATTTTTCTCATCAAGGATACTTTGTGAAAGGTAAAAAATAGTGAGAAAGCAATGTGCAATGTGGGTTCTATTTTGCCGCGTTGTTCATATACACTAACTGTTATCTGTTTTAAATTTGATGAGATTAAAAAATGGAAAATTTCATAATTTTTTATACTCATTATCAATAGTCAATGTCAATTGAGTTCGAGTCAATACTAAACTTAACATAACTTAAAAATTACACGAGTCAGCGGATTACGTCGTTTAACATTTTTGAAAGAAAATGTAATCTCCGATTGAATTTTAGAGAATTAGTCGATATTAATTAATTGCACGATGATCGGGTGATAACTGCCAGCTCTGTGTCTAAATATCAAACAACAACATTTCAACGACAAAACATCCGTAAACAATACATTCATATTTAGCATTTCATTCGAAGACTTGCCTCCTAAATTTTTCGTAAATGTGGAGAGAACACAAAATTTATATATTATGATACTGTGATTTGGCTCACCTCAGAGCAATAAGTTTCCTACGGAATGCGAAAAAAATTATGATATTACAATTACAATGAGGTTAATTAAAAATTATAATATAACATCCGTTACTTTAGCATATCCATGTTAAGTTATTACTAACTTACTATTAAATCAAAACAGCATAAAAACTCTTTCGCATGTAAAATTAAAATTTACTCATATACCAAATTTTTTTAAATTATTTACATCAGTTTATTCGTTTATCGTCAACAAATTTCAATCGACTCTACTCACCGCTTCGGTTGCACGATGTGGTATGAATATTTGGAGAATAACCAAATTTCTTGTTCCCTGTACAACGCCAAGTAACAGTCGATAAACTCTTATAAACGACCGAATGAATAAATCCATTATGGACGAGCAATGGATAATTTTATTTAACGATCAATATACCTTAACGGCATTTCATAAACAGAGAATAAAATATAATACAGTACGAACGACAAGACAGCAAGCACGGCTCGGTTACAACTAATACAGAAAAATACATACCAAACGAGAAAATCAGCTTCAACGTGTCAATACAACAGACAAGCATGCCGTTACGAATGCTGTACTGATGCTCTTATTAATAAAGATATTCGAGATTTTTATCCATTAGATATTTTACACCATTAAATATTTTGTCATTTGAAACTTAGTTGTGTTCCGCATGTTCATCTATAATTTCGACTCGATACTTCAAGCCATTGTGTGATTTCAGAGTTTATTATTTTTCTATAAAGAAGCGAAATAAAAAATATAGCTACTTTGAACCATTAGTTCGATTTTCCTTAAATTTAATAACAATTATATTTAATTTGAACTTGAAATTTACACAAAATTTCGGTCTAACTGCTTCTTCCAGTTATCGCGTTCACCAACGCGATGAAATATTGTCTTTGTTACGTAATACAAAATCTTGCATATGAATTTTGATATAAGATATGACATGAATTTTCAAGGGTTTCGCGAAAACCGAGCGTTTGAACCAACCAACTTAATGAAGATAATAACGTGGTGTCACTGACTTGTTTATTTTGTGCTGAAAATGTTGTGCTCTAAAAGATTAATTCTAAGGATTTGTGCTCTATCTCTACCCGCTTTGACAGCGTTTGTGAGGAGAGATCGGGTGACGCAAAGAAACAGTATTGTTATTTTTAAAAAAAATTTCTATGTGAAATTGTCGCGAATATTTTCCATACTTATAAAAAAAATCGACTATTTGACTGTCCTATACATTACCAATGTTAAGAGAGCTTGTAACAATAGGTATCTTACGATTCAATGGGGAATGACATCGGCGTGATGTAACCGAAATTAGGTTTTTATAATATTTGACGAATTTCTGCGGCCCCAATTGTTTGCAAGTCGTCCGTGGATACACTGAGACTTTTATTATTTCGTAGGTGAGAAGGATATATCGAATTCGTCTGACCATCAGCATACGGTGAGAGTCAATAAGTCCGGGCATGACAAGAGTATGAGGTAGCACAAAGGAAATCGAAGGCACGTTTTTCGAAGTATCTTCCTCAAAGCAAGAGGCAACAGAAAGGAAAATAACTAGGTAAATAGAAAGGGCTTTAAGCGAAAAATAAGAGAAAAAAAAGCACTGAGAGCACGAGAGCGCGAAAGCAGATAAGGATAAATGTGAAATTTCAACGAATTACAGGACAACGAAGAGGCACGTGCTTACTCTACCGCGTTACAATCGAAACTCCCTACCTTAGAAACGCCGAGCACCCACTCGCTATCCACAATCGAGCGAAAGAAAGGACAATGAGACTCGTGTCTTTTATCGTGAACATTCATTTGGTGGGGGCTGATGGCTCCGGTAACTGTTCTGTAGTAGCTTTGATTGTACGGCCATGTGTGACAGTGTGTGTCTGCCGAGGGCACGCGTGCGCGTGCGTCTTGCGGTACTTGTGTTGCTAGGAGAAATTTGAAATAGGTTGATACCGATAAAAGGGTTGTCGACAAAGGTACGTACGAAATGACGACGAGCTATATCTCTTTGAAGGGGAGGTAAGCGACACAAGGCAAACGACCCCAGTCCCTGGACTTGAACCAGCACCTGGTAATCAATACTGCTTATCCTATATGCGAATATCTATTTTCATCATCGTATGAGGACAGTGCCAGTACTGTTGAAAAAGGAAAAAAATGTACAACATTGAAGATGAAATGTATCATACGATTGCACATCGCATTTACAGACTAGATGAACGAAATGAGAAATTAGTGTATTTAATATATTCGACTCTGACAATTAAAACGTGGTTAAACCACTTTTTCTAACACATAATGTAACAATACGTCTCACGTATCATTATGTTGGAAATACAGGTGTATAGTAATATTGTACAATATAATTTTGTTTGTTGTTTAATATTCTACGACACGGTTTAAATTGAATAAACATATTCTGTAAAAAAAGTTTCCTGTACTCGTACATCAGAAATGTTTACTCAGATTTTTTTAACAGTACCGTTACTAGTTCAATTCCAGGAACTGGAGCTTTTACCTTACGGGTGTGAGAAAGATAGAACGATTGTTACCGACGGCAAGGTCAGGAATAAACACTGAATTTGTTTCACCTCGTCTTAACGAAAGATATTCATTTATTGAATTTATTACAAAAAATCAACCGATTCAGCTTGGTTTCTCCACAGACTGCGAAGCGTCTCCGCTTCTATCGTTACGATTACCTTCGTATATGAAACTTAATGTACAGCCAGAGAGCGGTAAACGTTCCTCGAAAGATATTAGAGGCCGAAAGCATTTACGAAATCCGAGAAACGATCAAATATTCTCATTGTAATACCTCGACAACACGGACCTGCGCCTTTTTACTGTCGACACGATTCGCTGATACGACAGCTATCATCTAAATAATGCTCTGTCAAAAAAACGCTCACTTCAAAAAGGATGGCATAGGCATTTAAAAAGGTATATTGCAACCTTCTCTACTTTGAACTAGCAATTACATTGAAACTCGTGTGCCGAGGTAAAGTTTAAGTATTCCTTCTGAGACCATATGGAATACTTAATAGGCATTTCGTTATACACTGGGAAAACAATGATTCTCGATATCGACTTGAACTCTCATCGCATCTCGTCAGTAATGGATATATTTCGGAGTCGGTTTTATCGTCTCAATGTTATCCTGCTGTCAATGCTTGGCTTGTGGCCTCATCGGAAGCACAAGTATTGGCAACTGTTTCAACAAATTATGTGTCAAATCAGTGTGATAACAATAATGATACCTGAGGTACCGTTTCAAAGTTTTTATCTTCAATTGATACTTGGATATGGATTGGTATACAATCGCAGATTACGAAAGCGTTACAAAAATGGGATGACTTGGATACTGTGATACAATGTCTTTCGCCAATGGGCGTTCAACTTATGACTTATATCAAGTATATAAATTGCTTCGTTCATCGAAAGCAGGTAAGTCAATTTAACGCGTCACAGGAAACATTTCAAGTGGAAGAACAAAATGTTTTTATCGTAGATGACAAAATTATTCCAAGTGATTAAGAGAGACTGGTCAAACCTAAAAAATGAAAAAGAAATCGAAATTCTTACGAAATATGCCGAGCAAGGGCGTAACCTTACTATTTTTTATACAGGTAAAAGTATTACCATCGCACAGAGAAAGGTGGTTGAATAGCCAATCGGCCGATTGGCTAAACTTCATATTCGGTAACTGACTCATCGGCAAGTTCTTACCGTATCAGTTGATCACAACCTAATCCGTTGGTTATTAGATAATGAGCTGTACCAGCCAACAAATTAGTTTGTCGAATTACGACTGACCATTAAATTATTTCTTGTAAACAACCATTTTTCTCTATGGTCGTGAGAAATGAATAAACGACGACTCTTTACATTACCGAATCGTTGATCATGTCATAAAAATTCATTTTCAACAGTGATCATATACCTTAGTGCTTTCACTTATCTCATGATACCACTGTTGCCAAGATTTCTCGATGTAATAGTCCCACTGAACCAGAGTCGAATTTCTGTGTCTCCGTTCCCGACTGAATACTACGTAGATCCCGAGGAGTACTTTATATGGATATTTCTGCATACATACTTAGGTACTATAGTAGTAGTGTCAATTATTATTGCGGCAGACACGATGTTTGCTTGTTACGTTATGCACGTTTGTGGAATACTCGCGGTTATTGGGTAATAACATTATTGGTTTATTTATTTTTTAAAAAGCAATACCGTTCCACCAGCACAAAGAGTTAAACTTATGATCTGGACAGGTATCGATTGGAGAACTTGACGCCCAAGTGTACCGATACCGATGTTAATATCATGTCGAAAGCCGATAACGATACCGATGTTAATATCATGTCGAAAGCCGATAACGATAGATGCCGAGAAGAAATCTTGCGTTGCATCGACGATCACTACAAAGCTACAGAGTTTGTATATTCCTTCATATAACATACATTTATTTATGGGCTTTCAAGCTTTGCAACATTATTTCATGGACATCCGTGAAGAGTCGCAAGTATTATTGAATCTTCTTATTCGATGTCATATCTCCTTGTACTTGGTATCTGTGTGTTCATACTAAGCATTTCTGCGGTGCAGGTTCGTAACTTCTTGTGCAATTGAACTTGTATATTCACAGGGGCTTGTTTATCTCAATGTTATTTCGTTGTATCACTTAGTTATTGATAAAATTCGGCAATATCGAGGAGATGGTAAGGCTCGCCGAATTCAATTTCGCTCAGTGCAGTCATCTACTGTTCAACAGTTGGCCATGTCAAAAATTAATCGATCAATGCGAACATTTCAGGGAATCCCTGTGGGTGTCACTTTACGACTCACCTTCGTTATGTTCTATCGTTGCGATCATTTTAACCATAACGTTATTTTATGTACAGCTACGCTTCTGAATGGTATACGCTATCAAAGAAAAATAAAAATCTTTTGAGGTTTGTCATGCTGCGTACGATGAAACCTCAGAAAATCACAGCTGGAAAGCTCTACGACATGTCGATAGAAAATTTTGGTGTGGTAATATACGACGAGAATATTTCTTTCTATCTTCGTTATTGAGTAATAGTATTACTAAGATTTAATCATGAAGTATTTTTTTCTCTTACCTTGAAGGTCATTCAAACGTCGATATCGTATTTCACGGTATTCGCTTCAATGCGATAATTGGTTTGCACTTGATTATTGTACAAACTTCCCGGAAAACGACTTATACTTATTGTAATTATGTTACGATTCATGGATGATGATCTCGAGGTCGTCAGTCAATAGACATTTTAACAGTACTCACTATCGCATTTAACATTTAATTACAAATGTCAAGTGAAATGTTCTACTTTATTTTTTAAAAAGTTAAGAGATACCCCGGATCTACGCGATAGGTGTGGGTCCAACAAAAATCGCTAAAGTCGAATTTGCATAAGTCGGAGTACAATTTTACTTATAAAAACATATAAATTTGGACAAAGAACTAACAAAAACACTAGAAGACAAATATTCATTAAAATTGTAGTTCTTTATACAGATTAACACTGAATATTGAAAAAACTAATGAATTGCGCTAAAAAATCTTATTTCGATATCGAGGGCTTCATAAAATCTAACAAATTCGTCTACCGATACAATGCTTTCTTTTTTTAACACGGAATTTCTTCGTACCGCGCTAATCATTTTTGTATTCCTTGCTTTGTAACTATAACGCGTTATTCGTTATCTACCATTTTTAAGCCCTTATCAATTCAGCTGAAACCTTCAGTGCGCCACAATATTACCTATTGATTGTACTATCAAGCTTGCAATTGTCATGTGCGTTTCTGGTGGAACTGGGCCTGATGTGTCGGATACTTCAGTGACGTTTTGCTCACGCATCTCTATGAGCTCATCGATCGTCAGCTCCTGACAATGTTGATCTCACAGTTCATTGAAATCACCAACATTGACCATTGAATCAGATTTACTTCGTTTGGACGACATTGTTCTTTTAAGGGCTTAGACAGGGCGCCCGATTCGTATCACAGCTTTTCGACGCTCTGACGAACCTTACTGGCATTAAACGCACGAGGACCGCGTATCGTCCCGCTTCAAACGGCATGATATAAGAGTGGCATCGCTCCCTGAAATCTGCTTTAACGTGTGCCACAACGTCAAAGAATGGACAGATGTCTTGCCCGTTGTTTCGTTGGGGTTGCGCTCAAGTTTTAAGGCCGACCTGAGGGCATCAGCAGCGGAATTGGTTTTCGGTACTACGTTGAGATTACCTGGCGAGTTTTTTATCGGCGAGGAGCCTTCTTCGGATCCAAGGATTTTCGTAGAGTTTTTTCGAGAAGCCATACGCAACGTTCCCTCAGCTCCGTCCGTACACCATAATAAAGCAAGAGTTTTCGCGCATAAAACTCTTTACACATGTATGCATGTTTTTGTACGCGTCGACAGTGTAAAAATGCCGCTACATCAGCAACCTTATTACGGATCTTTCGAGGTCATCGAACGAGTTACCGATTTTATTTTCCGAATTAACGTAGGCGGAGTACCGACGACGATCAGCACGGAGCGTCTAAAGCCAGCCTTGTTCAAGGCACCGGAGCTCTTTGCGCAATCTAATCAGCCATAGCTTCTCAACCCCGCCGGACAATCACCAGCCAATCGCAGACCGACACCCCCGTGGGATCAGCGACGTCGCCTGCATAACAAATGGCCCAAGAAACACAGGCCCAGCCTAATCTCGTAGGTAGGCCTCCTTCGTTTGCTGGCCACTACCGAGTTCCGCTCAAGGCATATGCTCGAAAGAGACGAGTTTATTTCGTTACTTAACGATATAGCGTCAAGTCACTCGGACGCGACGAGTGTGGCGACGCGTAAATTAAGTCACACTCAACTCTTCCGAACATTTCCTACTAAATTATTCGTAAATGTCGAGAGAACACAACATTAATATATTATGATACTGTGATCTGGCTTACCTCGGAGCAATAAGTTTCGTACGAAATACGAAAAAAATCATTATAATTACAATGAGGTTAATTAAAAATTGAAATATAACATCCGTCACTTTAACATATCCATATTAAGTTACTACTTACGTACTATTAAATCTAAACAACATAAAAACTGTTTCACATGTAAAATCAAATTTTACTAATAACCAAATTTTTTAAAATTATTTACATCCGTTTATTCATTAATCGTCAACAAATTTCAATCGACACTACACGTTGCTTCGGTTGCAGGATGTCGTATGAATATTTGGAGAATAACCAAATTTCTTGGTCCCTGTACAACGCCAAGTAACAGTCGATAAACTCTTATACACGACCGAATGAATAAATCCATTATGGACGAGCAATGGATAATTTTATTTAACAATCAATATACATGAACGGCATTTCATAAACAGAGAATAAAATAAAATACAGTACGAACGACAATACAGTAAGTACAACTCGGTTATAATTAATACAGAAAAATACATATAAAACGAACAAATCGACATCAACGTTAATACAACACACAAGCACGCCGTACTCATGCACTTATTATATTATTGAAGGTATTCGAGGTTTTTATCGATTACATATTTTCCACGATTACATATTTTTTTCATTAAATATTTTGTCATGTGATACGTACAATTAGATGTGGTCCACATGTTCATCTATAATTTCATCCCGATACTTCAAGCCATTGTGCGGTCTCAAGTTTTTTTTCCTCAAGTTAGCTTTTCCATTAAAAAGCGAAATAAAAAATATAGCAACTTTTGAACGACTGATAGATTTTACTTAAATTTAGTAACAATTATAATTGCTCTAAATTTCATATTTACACAAAGTTTCGGTCTGACTGTTTCCAGTTATCGCGTTCACCGACGTAATTGAAAAACATTTTTTAAACTTGTAGAACTTTAACTTAACGGATTTAACGAAACGGCTAACGGTTGTAACGAAAATCACGATAAATAAAGTCCGGCGTTTGAATGTATTTATATTTATTAAATTTAAAAAATTAATGTTTTATTGATTTAAATGTATGATTTAGCTAGCTATAATTAATTTTAGAAAATGTCAAGCATGGAAGATTGTCTTTGAAACGTAATCTTGTATACAAAATCTTGCATACGAAATTTGATTTAAGATATGACAAGAATTTTCAAAGGTATCGCGAAAATCGATCGTTTGAACCGACCAACTTATTGAAGACAAAGAGGTGCAATCACTGACTTCTTTATTTTATGCTAAAAATGGCGTGCTCATTTTTCAATTTTATTGAAAAAAATGTTTTTTTTGTGAAACTGCACAGTCGTAGAATACCAAAAATTGATATTCTTATTGTGCACGTTGTCCCGAATATTTTCCATACCTACGAAAAAAATTGACTATTTGACCGTCCTATACGTTACCAATGTTATGAAAGCTTGTATCAATAGGCATCTTACGATCCGATGGGGAATGACATCGGCGTGATGGAACCGAAATAAGGTTTTTATAATAGTTGACGAATTTCTGCGGCCCCAACTGTTTGCAAGTCGTCCGTGGATACACTGACAATTTTATTATTTCGTAGGTGAGAAGGATATATCGAATTCGTCTGACCATCAGCATACGGTGAGAGTCAATAAATCCGGGCATGATAAGAGTATGAGATAGCACAAAGGAAATCGAAGGCACGTTTTTCGAAGTATCTTCCTCAAAGCAAGAGGCAACCGAAAGGAAAATAACTAGGTAAATAGAAAGGGCTTTAAGCGAAAAATAAGAAAAAAAAGCACTGAGAGCACGAGAGCGCAAAAGCAGATAAGGATAAATGTGAAATTTCAACGAATTACAGGACAACGAAGAGGCACGTGCTTACTCCACCGCGTTACAATCGAAACTCCCTACCTTAGAAACGCCGAGCACCCACTCGCTATCCACAATCGAGCGAAAGAAAGGACAATGAGACTCGTGTCTTTTATCGTGAACATTCATTTGGTGGGGGCTGATGGCTCCGGTAACTGTTCTGTAGTAGCTTTGATCGTACGGCCATGTGTGACAGTGTGTGTCGGCCGAGGGCACGCGTACGCATGCGTCTTGCGGTACTTGTGTTGCTAGGAGAAATTTGAAATAGGTTGATACCGATAAAAGGGTTGTCGATAAAGGTACGTACGAAATGACGACGAGCTATATCTCTTTGAAGGGGAGGTAAGCGACACAAGGCAAACGACCCCAGTCCCTGGACTTGAACCAGTAGCTGGTAATCAATACTGCTTATCCTATATGCGAATATCTATTTTCATCATCGTATGAGGACAGTGCCAGTACTGTTGAAAAAGGAAATAAATGTACAACATTAAAGATGAAATGTATCATACGATTGCACATCGTATTTACAGACTAGATGAACGAAATGAGAAGTTAGTGTATTTAATATATTCGACTCTGACAATTAAAACGTGGTTAAACCACTTTTTCTAACAAATAATGTAATAATATGTCTTATGTATCATTATGTTGGAAATACAGGTGTATAGTAGTATTGTACAATATTATTTCATCATTTAACTTTTATTATAGCAGTTGTTTAATATTCTACGACACGGTTTTAATTAAATAAACATATTCTGTAAAAAAAAGTTTCGTGTACTCGTACATCAGACATTTTTACTCAGATTTTTTTAACAGTACAGCTACCAGTTCAATTCCAGGAACTGGAGCTTTTACCTTATGGGTGTAAGAAAGATAGAACGATTGTTACCGACGACAGGATCAAGAATAAACACTGAGAATTTGTTTCACCTCGTCTTAACGAAAGATATTCATTTATTGAATTTATTACAAAAAATCAATCGATTCAGCTTGGTTTCTAAACAGACTGCGAAGCGTCTCCGCGTCTATCGTTACGATTACCTTCGTATATGAAACTTAATGTACAGACAGAGAGCGGTAAACGTTCCTCGAAAGATATTAGAGGCCGAAAGCGTTTATGATATGAACACATCCGAGAAACGATTAAATATTCTCATTGTAATACCTCGACAACACGGGCATGCGCGTTTTTACTGTCGACACGATTCACTCATACCACAGCTATCATCTAAATAACGCTCTGTCAAAAAAAAACGCTCACTGGAGAAAGGATGACACAGACATTTAAAAAGGTATATTCGAACCTTTTCTACTTTGAACTCGTAATTACCTCGAAACTCGTGTGCCAAGGCAAAGTTTAAGTATTCCTTTTGACACCGTATGGAATACCTAATAAGCATTTCGTTATACACTGGGAAGACAATGATTCTCGATTTCGACCACAACTCTCATCGCATCTCGTCCGTAATGGATATATTTCGTAGTCGGTTTTACCGCCTCAATGTTATTCTGCTGTCGATGCTTGGCTTGTGGCCTTATCAGAAACGCAAGACATGGCAATTGTTTCAACAAATCACATGTCAAATAAGTGTGGTGTCAATCATGTTGCCTGAGGTACAATTTCAAATTTTTTATCTTCTATTGATACTTCGATATCGATTGGTATGCAATCGCAGATTATCAAGGCGTTAGAAGAATGGGGCGACTTGGATATTATGATACAGTGTCTTACTCCAATGGGCGTTCAACTTTTCACGTGCGTCAAGTCTATTAATTATTTTGTTCACCGAAAGCAGGTGAGTCATTCGAACGCATCGCAGGAAACATTTCAAGTGGAAGAAAAAAATGTTTTCATTGCAGATGACAAAGTTATTGGAAGCGATTAAGAGAGACTGGTCGGATCTAAAAAATGAAAAAGAGATCGAAATTCTTACGAAATATGCCGATCGAGGACGTATTCTTACTATTTCTTATATAGGTGAAAGTAATACCGTAGCACAGAGAAAAGTGGTTGAATGGCACAACCAGCTTATCAGTATATAGTGTGTCAAATGATTGATTGGCTAAACTTGATATTCACCAACTAACCGATTAGCAAGTACTTACCTAATCAGTTGATCACAACCTTCTCCGTTGGTTATTAGAGAATAAGTTGTGCCAAGCAATTAATTAGTTTGTCGAATTACGATCTATCGTTAAATTTTTTCTGATAAACAACCATTTTTCTCTATGATTGTGAGTAAGTAATAAGCGACATTAGCTAATCATTAATTGTGTTATAAAAATTAATTTCCAATAGTGTTCATTTACCTTACTGTATTCATTTATCTCATGATACCACTGTTGCCGAGACTTCTCGATGTAATAGTTCCACTGAACGAGAGTCGGCCTCCTGCATATCCGTTCCCGACCCAATACTATGTAGATCCCGAGGAGTATTCAATGTGGATACTTCTACATACCTACTTAGGTACTGTAGTAGTAGTGTCAATTATGATTGCGGCAGACACGATGTTTGCTTGTTACGTTATGCACGTTTGTGGTATACTCGCGGTTATTGGGTAATAACATTATTGGTTTATTTATTTTTTAAAAAGCAATACCGTTCCACCAGCACAAAGAGTTAAACTTATGACCTGGACAGGTATCGATTGGAGAACTTGACGCCCACGTGTACCGATACCGATACCGATGTTAATATCATGTCGAAAGCCGATAACGATAGATGCCGTCAAGAAATCTTGCGTTGCATCGACGATCACTACAAAGCTACAGAGTTTGTATATTCCTTCGTATAACATACATTTATTTATGAGCTTTCAAGCTTTGCAACATTATTTCATGGACATCCGTGAAGAGTCGCAAATATTATTGAATCTTCTTATTCGATGTCATATCTCCTTGTACTTGGTATCTGTGTGTTCATACTAAGCATTTCTGCGGTGCAGGTTCGTAACTTCTTGTGCAATTGAACTTGTATATTCACAGGGGCTTGTTTATCTCAATGTTATTTCGTTGTATCGCTTAGTTATTGATAAAATTCGGCAATATCGAGGAGACGATAAGGCTCGCCGAATTCAATTTCGCGCAGTGCGGTCATTTACTGTTCAGTAGTTGGCCATGTCAAAAATTAATCGATCAATGCGAACATTTTCGGGAATCCCTGTGAGTGTCACTTTTCTAATCACCTCCGTATTTTCTATCGTTGCGATAATTTAACCATAATGTTATTTTATGTGCAGCTACGCTTCTGAATGGTATTCGCTATCAAAGGGAAATAAAGATCTTTTGAGATTTGTCATGCTGCGTACATTAAAACCTCAGAAAATCACAGCTGGAAAGCTTTACGACATGTCGATAGAAAATTTTGGTGTGGTAATATACGACGAGAATGTTTCTTTCTATTTCGTTATTGAGTAATAGTATTACTAAGGTTTAGTCAATCATGGTGTCTTTTGTTCTTTTAATTTGAAGGTCATTCAAACGTCAATATCGTATTTCATGGTATTCGCTTCAATGCGATAATTACTTTGCACTTGATTATTGTACCAACTTCCCGGAAAACGACTTATACATATTATAAACATATTACGATACATGGATGATGATCTCGAGGTAGCCAGTAAATAAATATTACAACAGTACTCACTATCGCATTCAACATTTGATTACAGAAGTAAGGTGAAATGTTTTATTTTATTTAACAAAAAAAAAACAATGCGTGCATCTCGGTACTATCGATACTTTGTGTGTCTTCATTTGTAATAAATAGTAATAGTCGGGTGGCGCTCTATCGGGAAAGTAGACACTATGGTAACTAAAATATGATACGTGTGTTTTCGATTCTATGTCATCTAGATATCGGGGAAAAATAGCCTCTGTCGCCATTCCGTATCACGCAGTTGTGACATTCAAATCGATAAATCAACATTTTCACGAAGAAAGTTTACCAGTGATATTAAATCACTCGATACGAAACTTACGTTAAAATCGTCATCGGGAATTAGTGGTATTTAATCTTCTCTCCTGCCGATAGCGGCAGCACCTACGTGACTACATTAGCAATGAGCCTTGTATAAAATGTTCGATGTCATCGACTTTTTGATGTCCAGAAATGTAGATGACTGCAATGACAATTATTGTTCCTTTTAGCGTTAGACACTCAGCAGTACAAACATCACTAACTGGTGTCAGCCGCTGCATATAAGTGGGATAGCGTAGCAGTAATGTCTGTGTTTGGTGTGACAATGTTCACCGTATCGTGTTGTTTATGATAGATTGCCACTTTGCTTTCTCGAACGATCGGCCGTTTGTATTTAATTACACGATTGAAGGCTGATATGCCAATTAACATCTTCGTCATCGCTTAACCCAGTTTCGGATAGAAGTACGATATTAGACTTGCGTATGACAACGTCTGTAAGATCCTTTGAATGAGTCCGAAGACTTTGGCAATTGAAAGTGTATATCGATAATCCATTCCTCTCTTGTATAAAAGAAAACATTTGTTTGTCAATGATTTCGAAACAATTTGTCGAGAGCCTTCGGAATTCGTCTGGTAAATGTACCATTGCTATTAATGCTCGTCGGCCATGATGAAAGGACAGATCATCGCCAATTGCGGTAAACCGTGTTCCTTGGATACACGTGACAAAGCGACATACACCAATGACTGCGAATGTTTCTTATAATGTCATACGCGTAACCCTGCCTACCTTCTTCCATCCACATCATCCGTCTCTCTTCCTTTTTCTGACGCAGGACGGTCACGGCTGACTGCGATGGCACCATAAGACCGTGTTGGCACCTATAGTTCTCTTCCTCTAACAGAAAACGCATGCGCGTAACCCTGCCTACCTTAGTCCGTAGCCTTAATCCGTCTTTTTTGCTCTCTCTCTCTCCTCCCCCCTCCCCATACTCACCGTGAATTTGGCGACATAACAACACAGACCCTAGACACGCGCTTGTACATAGCCAAATTCTACACAGCATCAACGCGACACGTTAAAACTGTACATGCATCACACTTTACACATCAAAACTGTCAACGGACAAAACCTCCACATAGCAAATCTCTGCCGTGTATCATTTTTGCACAGAGTACACAGGACAGTTGCAGTGCAAGGGTTCTGTTTCCAGTGTCGACGTTTGAATATGGCGCCAAATCTATGGAGGCGCTCCTGCCTGGTGCGCTCCCCCCACCAACAGGTGAAGCTATAATCTTGCACGGGGCGACAGTTGTGCTAAGTCTGTTTCAACGCGCAAGCCGACTAATACGCGCTATTTTTTTTATTGGCACAACACACTGCGTATCGTTAGTTGTTTCAACAAGGTTAGCAGCACGCTTCTTTTTAGAGAAATTTTTAGGTTAATTAATCATGGGTTGTTCTATGTATTTAATTTACGAATTGACGTTCTATAATTTTTTCATAATCTTTCTTTGCGTTATGTTCTTTTTGTGTTTGTTGAACTGCATGTACATTGATATAATCTCGTGTTGTATATGAAAATGTATATAAAAATGAATATATGTACAATATGCAAAAACTATGATTCTAGGAGTAAACTTCCGTTTCTGAGTTCGCTGTTGTCAATTTTCAAACATCCTCTTATTTGCTGCTGGTATATAAGTATCGGTGCTTTCGAAATTATGTATCAGAGTCACTCTAATATATACTGCCAAATAAACTAAGCAGTCCCAAGATGAGATAGTACTTTCAGTCGGTCATACAAGTGCGTCCATCTCTCGTGGAGAAGGATGAATTTATTCGGGTGGTAACCAATGTCTCCAAGACTCATTTTCTCGAGCGTTCTCCTACGGTGTACCGTTGTTCAGTTGTTCCTGTTGGCCAAGCGTAATTCGAGAGATTAAGTCTTCGAGACATTGATTACCACCCATTTATTCAATCGAATAATTAGCATCGGAGTCGCAACGTGACCTGACGAGAAATTCACCGCTGATGATCACTTGCGTACATTTAATCTGCAATATCTGCTATCGGCATTCGAGTGATCGAATCGACGGTTGTCGTTGGGGTTTAATCAATGAAACAGGTTTTTCAATTATGTAAAATTTATTTACAGCTCTGTATTATTAGGTAAACAAAAATTACAAGTTCCTTTTAATCTGTAAACGTTGGCTTGTGATGCATCGCAAGAAAACATCTTGCTTTTTGGGAATTTTTCTTTTCCTTACTGTCTTTTAATTCCCACCGCTCTTTAGGCCTTGAGCTTACAGACGAGTCGGCTCAATATTTTCTTCATTGACTGCATTTTTAATCTTCGGATTATTTAATTCTACTATCTCGCTGATAGAAATGCTTTAAGGATTAGTTAGTCTCGGACATTTTTCGTAACTTAACGGTGGAGGTGAAATGAACAGTGGGATTAAGTAATCTGAAGATTACTAGTACGAGTAAATCCGGGATAATCTTGGCATTCGCCGCATCTGGACATTGCCACTATAGACATCAGCGTCAGAAGAGTCGGTTTTATGATCGCGTTACGTTGCCGGAGCAAATCACGTTTCGCCTAAATGTAAACATTCGGGCTACATGTGATTATATAAATATATATTAGGGTGTGCTAATTAAAACGTTATTTTTCAGTCACGAGTCGACGCTGTCCAAGTATAGATTCGAACTTAAAAAAAAAGCTCACGAAAGGGGAGCAGTGTTTGGGAATAATTCCTGAGTTGTCACTCACGCGACGTTCGTACTCAAGTGCATGAGGACTTAATTGCTAGCGATCCCCCTTCGGGTAGTGTTTTTTGAGATCAAAAGAAAAATTTCCAGCAAGAGGGAGCTTCATGTTTTTTCGTTATTCCGATTACAGGGTATTTCTCTTAAGAGGAGGCTCAGTATCGACATGCTTTGCTCCGAATGTTTTAACAAATTTTTCTCGAATCTATATTTCTGTAGGGACCTCGGAAGAGTGAGGTTCACCGCGTTAATGCAGCACGGAGTGCTCTTTATTCGATATTAGAAAACCACGGGAAGGGGGATCGCTAGCAAAATAATCTAAGAGGATCCTCGTGACAAGTAGAATCGTCGAGTGAGGCAGCAGAGCATTATTTTTACGTCACCCCTTCCCCCTTCTCATTTCGTAAGATTGTTTGTCAAGTCCAAATTTACGCTTGCACAGAGAGGGGGTACAAAAAAATATTAACATTAAACAACATGGCTCACCCTAATATATATAAATATACATATTTACACCTAGAGCTACGTCACGATCGAATATTTTTATTTTCAGTGAAACTACGCCATCGGAATTCGAACCCTCGACCTACCGATAGGTTGGTTCAAAAGCATGGTCATCAATAATTAAGTAATAAATTTTTTCTACTCTTTTTCTATCATAGAATGTTTGGAATGAAGTTACCGCATCTTGGGAAACCATCGGGAACCGGTGGCAAATCTTCGGGTTCACCAACATGGAAGATAGCGCTCATGCCATCTATGATATGGGGCAAAAAGTGGCAATGAAACAGCCAATACCCTGGAATAAAATTGAACGAATCATTAAAAAATTTGAAAAATAAATATAGTAACTTTCATTTGTATAATCGGAATCTGTGTTTAATTACCAGGGTTGTCGGCAATGAAGCGAATAATCGAGAATCCATTATTCGGTAGAGCAAAGGTATCCTTCGCAGGTGGTCTCTCCATTTGTCTAAACAGCTTGCCTCTCCTGTCGAGATCTTTGGTAAGTCTGACGTTTATACTACTAATGTTATAATCTGTACCGCATCCTTCACCGAGGATGTAAAATGCGGCTCCGTGCAAATGAAATGGATGCGACAGACCCGTAGCTTGTGCTGTAAATTAGTTAATTTTTGTGTATTGATATCACTGTGAATTTGGCACAATTTTTTTACTTTACTGCACTATGCAACCTACTATCGTCAACGAGAATGAGTTCTACGACCGAATTCAGAGGGCAATCGATAACGTGCGTACAGTAGCACGGTTTGGATGTCGCACATGATTCCGGCAAATTTGCGGGGGAACAGATTTGACCTTTGGGGTTGTCATGGCGTTGAGTAAGGAGCGTTGATGGTGGGAGAACGTTGGAGATATTGTTTACCACGGACGAAAATTCTCTTCCTATATTGACTGTAAACCAAAACGTATATATTGTTTATATCGCATTCGAATTAATTATTTAACCTGCGAATTCGACAAACAAGGATAGTTTTTTTTTCATTTGCCTATAAACTTCTTGCTTTGGCCAAACTTGTAGGCCTCTCCTGGTGGGTGGGCGAAGAAGCCGAAGGGCATATATATCTGGATGTCAGGATGTTTCTTGAGAATTCTTGGAGGCACTTGCTCAACACTCTTGAGTTGCGTGACACATATGACGTTGGGTACTTGTGTCAGGTGATCGCAACGAACGTTTAATTCATTGAGGACCTAAAAAATTATTATCAGGTATAGATTACTATATCGATGATTAGCATTCAGATTTAGTATATTATGATTCTCGAGGTATTTTTCTTCACTGACAATTCCGCGGTTAAGGCCAACTGCGTACGTTGGTGCCTCGCTGATAATCTGATCAAAATTTCCGTTCGATTCATAACGAAGGATTGCCAATTGCTGCATTTCTCTGGAGGCGCAACCTCCAATACCACGAACTTGAATCCAAAAACTACCATATCCTCGGTTGGCGTTGACAACAAAGTCGTAACGCTCCGCTGTAAACAATTGAAAACAATTTGTAAGCTTCGACTGCAAGGCAGAGGAGAAATAACTAAAAGATGCAATCGTAAAATCGATAACTCGTTTCATTTACCGGAAAATGAGGTGATACTGTTGACAACGACAGGTTTTACGGGTTCACCGTCGATCGAGAAGACCGTAAGATCGTGTCCCTGAATGGTCATTGTGACCGGGCACGTAAAAGTGCAACTGTTGATCATGCGAAAACGGTAACGACGACCTGGCTTTACAGTAAAAACAGACCAAGGACTATCGGTGGTAATTCCGGTAACGGGGTTCTGAAATAATTAATTACACGCTGTCAATAAAATAAAGCGATAAAGTATAAATTAAATCAAAACAACCAATCGCATTAGAAACAAATACATTTCGGCGTGTACTCTACGTCTTTTTGTCAAAAGTTGTAACGAGGTAAGAACATACGAACCCTCCATCTACCCCTTCCATTGATGAGGAAATTATCGGGCGATTGGCCAGGTTTGTTACGGAGGGTGCCAGGAAAGTGTGCTTCAGGGGCATCGTGGAGCCAATCCGTAATGAAGATGGTGTGGCTTGTTTCTTCCGTGTTCCAAATTGTGTGGTACGGCTCCATATATTTAGGCTCCCGGATGATGATAGCTCCTTCCATTCCCATAGCCTTATGGAACCCGGAATGGGCATGCCAGAAATGTGTACCGGTGTTCCTGGCCCACCACTGATATCTGAACGTCGAACCTTCTTGAATCGGACACTGGGTAACGAATGGAACACCGTCGGAATATGGAGTACCCCTCTGCGTGATTCCGTGCCAATGAATAGTCAAAGCGTTGCCCGGTACATGATTCACCACGTCAACGACAACAAGGTCATTCTCGCAGACGATTATCGAAGGTCCTGGATACATTCTGTTCACTGTCATTATTCCTGATAATTCGAATCCGTCGCCTGTTACGCATTGACACGCTCCGTCCGGTGGCATAGTTGCGTTCGAACTGCAGTATGTGCAGGCATTCATGAGGGTGGCCCAAAATTCAACTGTGAAGGTGTACAAACACGTCTTGGGTGGTTCGTCTTCTCTGCAAGTGCGAGCACACTCCGCGGGAGTCGAGATCTTCCGAGGACGCATAGCATCCCATCCGTTTCTCGATGGTGAATTATTCACGCCATATCTCGGACCTGCAGTCCGACCAGTGCCTCCCGCAATCGAATCTATAACGATAAAACCAATTTACAATCAACTGACAATCAAATTATAGCACGTCAATTGAGATCATTCGACATATCTAATCGCTTGTCAAACTTATCGATGAATTCAACTTTTTTTCTTGTCTTTTACTCAATTCTCCATTACTATCTCATTCGAAGGATATCGCTAATTTCTGGTTGCTTTGACAGGATTAGTAAGCAATATCAAATTGGACATAAAAGTGCAACATTTTACGAGGAGCTTCACTTTTCACTATTTATTTTTCCAGTTAAACACCTACCATTCAAAATTCTTCTCAAGTATTTTCCGATTATACAAACAAACTTTATTTGTATAATCCTCGACGCGTGACTGTTTCGTATGTATCGTGATTAATGAACGTTTCACGGTAAAATTGATTTGTGTTTATGGACTTTCAACGATTAAATACGCATAAACGGTTATTAAAATTGATCGAGTGCGTGGATTTCCAGAGTCAGTTTCTATTACTCCCTGAATAAATCTCTTCTGAAATTCTCCACTTACGTATATCTAAACTATATCGCGCCACATTTTATTGACAACAAAATAATATTATTGTCGCCGCTTAATATAATATCGCAAGCAGTCATTATTTCTATGTATTTTAAAAACAAATAAAAACAGCTGGCACTACTCCGTCGTTATAAAAGTCTTATTATGATGAATTGATAACACTGCGTCATCGATTTATTCCGGACGACAGTACGCCAAAGTCTTTTTTCAGCCGCCCACTGAACCTTCCTAATTTCAAAACAGCTTGCCCGAAGAGTCGAGCTTTTACTTTTAGTTAACAGAGATGTAATTGTCGATGCTATTCTAGGAAATCAACGAATATGCGACAGAATATTCAATAGCTAATCTCGCCTCACAAATTACCAATTTCTTCTCTTTTCTCTTTTCAACAAAGAGTAAGCTCCACTTAACAATATTTCTATTGTATTTGCCTACGCTATACGTTTTATTGAGCTCCATATTGCCCAAAAAGTAGTTTAGTTCTGTATTTTTTTAAGTTGTGTTTACTTGTTTACAATGTGGAGGATTACGCATGTCGTTAATTAACGCACGAATTTTAATTAAACGCGTGTGCGTATATCGTGTTGAAAAAACAAATTTTTTCCACCAGGTTCATGTTACCTGAGCGCAAAACGTGGAAATACGAAATGAAACAAATAATTATTTTTAAATATAATTATCTGTCCAGAATTATGTAAAACATGTTTGTTAAGCATTTTCCGATTATACATACAAACTTTATTTGTATAGTCCTCGACGCGTTACCGTTTTGTATGTATCGCGATTAATGGACGTTTCACTGAGAAATTGATTTTTTCATGGACTTTCAACGATTAAAGACGCATAAACGGTTATTAAAATGGATCAAGTGCGTGGATTTCCAGAGCCTGTTTTTATAACTACCTGAATAAATATCTTCTGGAATTATCCACTTACGTATATCTAAGGGCAAAACTATATCGTGCCACATTTTATTGACAATAAAATAATATTATTATCGTCGCTTAATATAATATCGCAAGCAGTCATTATTTTTATGTATTTTAAAAACAAATAAAGACTGCTGACACTAGTCCGACGTTATAAAAGTCTTATTATGATTAATTGATAAATCTGCGTCAAGATCTCGACGAAGAGGGATAACTCTGCGTCATCGATTTATTCCGGACAACAGTACACCAAAGACTTTTTTTCAGCCGACCACCGAACCTTCCTAATTTCAAAACAGCTTGTCCGAAGAGTCCAACTTTTATTTTTAATTAACAGAGATGTAAAATTGTCGATGTTATTCAAGGAAATCAACGAATACGCGATTGAATATTCATAGCTAATCCCGTGTCATAAATGAATAATAACAATTTTTCAAGGAGTATCTGATGAATTTTAAATCAACAAAAAAAAACGACGCAAAAAAGATTAATAAATACATTCAACAAAGTGATGTAGACGTATTTTAACAAGTAAAAAAAATGAATATCCTTTTATACAAAGAGCAACTCTACTTAACAATATTTCTATTGTATTTGCCTACGCTATATACGTTTTATTGATCTCGATATTACCCAAAAAGTAGCTTAGTTCGGCATTTATAAAAGTTGTCAATTTTTTAAATCTTCTTATATTCTAATATTTTACCGGAGTGCAAAATATTCGAAGATAAATAACTTAATTATTCGTTTATAAAGTCAATGCGTCTGTCAGGGTAGGCTTGTAAAATTTTCAATAATTTATATCGCTTTTTTGTTTATCGATAGTCGTAAAAGAGCGCGCATTCATCAGGGTAAGTTGCAGATGTGTCAGCGTGTCAAGTATACGGGACATGTATACAAGTATTTTAGTGTGTTGCACAATGCGATCAGCTCAAGTAACATTTAAATCGTAGGTAAGAGCCGAACCTACTGCGGAATGTGTGAAATACATGACATATGTTTCAAAACGACGAATAGCACAGTTAGAATAAATTCAGGATCATATAATAAAATTATCATTTTTATAATTAATATCGTGAACAAATAAAATATATTTTTATTCAATTTTCATTGAACACTGGCCTAAAGTTTACTATCAATGATTATAACACTGGAAAGATGAATGATCTACTTACCTTCGATCGCTAATTCTCATCATTCGGGTAACGAGCGATAAATATTAAATTACGACATTGATAGAGATTTTAATATTTTTTCAACAAAAATTTCGGTTGCAGTTGAATAAAAAATGTAGTAAAGGATGAATTATTGATCAATAATAATGAAAACTATGTTAATCTTACAGAAAATTATTCATAAATCCAAGTGTTACATTCCCAAGATCACGTGGCAATGATTTTTTATCAAGTTTTCATTATCGTTTTTTACTTTATATTCATTGATTGATACATTCCTCGCGCGTTCTTGGTGAGTTTCACAGAGCAATCGAGTCCCCAACCATCTTTAGAATCGAGCGAGGCAGCAGTAGATACGATGAAATTTAAAAGAGAATCTTTAAGGTCAAGTCTGTTTGCTAAATCAAGAATCAATGCCAAGTGGATATTAATTTTGAGATCAAGGTCCAGTAAACATTAACAAGTAAGTAAATAGTTTTGAAGATTAACAGATTATTTATTAAGTATTCAGCACTGAGAAGAGAATTTATTTAATATTAACAAATGTAGAGTTAGATACATGGCGAATTAAATGTTTTGTTAATTTTACCAAATTTTAGTTGAGCTAAATAATATTAGTTTGGGTTAAATAAAACAAGAAAAATTTGGTAACAATTAAAAAATCTTATTTGGCTCAACTGTAATTTGGTTATAATAAAAGTAAAGATCTATTTCTCCATATCCAACTCTTAAATTGTTAGCATTTAATATATTCTTTACTCGATGAGGGAATTGTATGAAAAAAACCAAAAATCAATTGAAACAAATTTTACAGAGAAAAAAAATTGCAAATTAACAAATTTCTTTTTCAATAAGTTAAAAGTGTGAGTGTAATCAGTATTGCGAGATTTTTAAACCAATTTAATAATTTAGTTTATCAGAGAGAAATAGCAACTCCTCTCACCGTCACGCTTTTTCATTTCATAAGATGGGGCCATCATGACGGTATTCTAATCATACGGGACACGTTCAGTCTACCTATATTAGCTATGCGCGTGACCTTTGTTCCGAACCGACATGGATAGCCAGCGATCATCACGGTGACAAGTTTTGGTATTACATATATCGTATATAAGTAAAGGAAGTTTTTCTTTCGAGCACTTATTTTTGTATCGCATTCTATCGTGGATTTGGTACTCATAAAAAAAATCTTAACATTTCATTGTTCCTTCATCGTTGAATAAAAAATCAAACCGTTTCGTCTATCAATGAAGCTATGCGCTATCCAGAACTATCCAAAACTGGCCACAAGGGACGCCACTTGGCTTCGTGCGCATAGCGAATACTATGGTTTATACACACCAAGTCTATGGAATATACTTGGATGAAGTACCAGACGTCACACACTTTGCTCTAGATTTTTCTTGATCGGAACAAAGTGCAACAGAAAATAAGCTCCGATTGTGGAAAAATTTCAACCTAGCTCCAACTCAAACTGTTTACTTTATTACAATGATTGTGATACAAGTGACAAACAAAGTAAGTGGATGATAATATGCGATGGTGTTTGGTTGTCCGATAATGTGAAATACTATTGGTATGTCGTTTTACTATACTTAAATTTAATTAAATATTTCATACCTTTTTCTTCTTTAAGTGTGTGTGTGTATGTGTAAAGCGAATGGCGTATTATATGAATTGTACATCGTTTAATTTAACATCCCCATCTCTGCTGAGTACACTGCAGATCAAGCACTTAATTTTAATGATCTGTATAATAGTAAGAAATCTACGACCAAAATGATTTATAAAAATAATATCAACTAAAATTTTTTTAAAATTATTTCAAGTAAAGTATCAGAAGGAATTGTTCAATTGTACTGCAATTGAATGCTGAAACGAGGCTCAGTTGGTATAGTATCCGTGCCAAATTTCGTCATGATCCGCAGTCTTTTTCAAAAGTTATTGAGTTTTCGGTCGATTCAGACATCCTAGTAGACAGACAGAAATCAATACTTAACGAACGAAGCGCATGGCTCCATGGATCTTATGAATTTTTTTAAGAAACTTCTATTAACGTTTCACCATGTTCTCGTAGGAAGAAAATGGGTTGGTGTATTTCTTATATATATCGAAGAAAATATTTTATCAGAATATTTATTTACGCCAATAGTAGGTACCGAGACAATAAATATATTTGGCCCCAACGAGAAAAAGGATTAATAGTCGTATGTTTCGATAATTTCCAATTGCACAGAGATGTTATTACTATTGAAAGGAATTCAACATTTTTGACAAATTATAAGAAAAGTAACGAACTTGTTCAAGTATTCGAGAAAAGAAATATTTAATATCTAGGATGAATAGATTTTTTTCCAAGTACTCACATGTATATTTAAAACGACCAGCGAAGACACCGCCAACGATACAGAACGCGATAATGGTGAACAAAATAACTCGAGACGCAGACCCCAACATGGTTCTTTCGAACTCGTTCGAACAGAACCAAAATCATCCGGACTTGTCACAAAAAGGAAAGTGGCAGGTATGGATAAATTCGTTTCGTATATATATTAACGGAAAATATCTTGCGCGATGATGATTTATTGGGACAGTTGCAGTATTTCCACATTTGTTTACATATATAACCTCGGACTATAAAACATGCGTCCGTTGAATAAGTAGCATTACTGTATGAAAAAAGCTACGTAGGGAAGAGTTTCTATTATTTCAATCAATAAGGAAAGGCTGGGGGAAAAGTTAAGTGGGTAATAATGTAATTTTTTCTTTATCCAAACGATAACAAATGTTAATGATAAAATAAATAGTTGATCAATGATTGCGCGTATTGTATAAAAATGTCATAAATTACATGATAATATTATTATTCTAAAAGAATTTCGTAAATTCGGTTGTTTTTAGTTTCTTAACGGTTGTTTTTATGTACTGAACAATTTCTATTATTTTAATCATTAATAAGGAAAGGTTGAAGAAAATGTTACGTTGGTAATAATGATATTTTTTTCTTTCAAAACGATAAAAAACGTAAATCACAAATGAAACATTTCATCAATGATTGCATGCATTGCATAAGAATTTCATAAATTACAATATAAAAAATCGTTGTTAAAGAATATCATTAAAATCAGTTGTTTTTGGATTCACAACGGTTGCTTTTACGTTCGTTTTGAAAAACAGGAACCGTTACACGACGGTTGTTTCAAGGTTGAGCCGATTCGCAAGAGTGGGGCAGGGCAACCAACCTCAGAATTGATGTCGCGATCGATACTCTATCCAGTTGGCACCGTCTGACGTCGAAATTCCGAACTAAGATTACAATTCACCACGTGGTGTCTATGGCGAACCTCAAGGTTTTTGCTACCGAAGATATGCATCCACGCAAACTGTCATCAGCTACCTCCGAAATATTTATCCCGTGCGCATTGTAAATATAAAACAATGAATATTTATAAAATAACATTTAATGATGTATTTTGTTTAATGTACATTTTGCAATGCTCCGCTGCTCATTAAACCTCGAAATTTCATTTTAAAGAATCAACGTCATCGTAAAGAAATGTTGGTCGTCGTTATCCGCAATACCTGGTGAGATATTATCAAGAAGAGATTCCAAGATTTTAAACGAAGTAGGAATGAAGAAAAATAAGAAAAGCTCGTGTGTTTTTATAGACAATAAGGAAGTGCAACAACGCGCCATCTTCTTAACATATGCTACATCTCTCACCAAGCGTTGTAAGTGATTGACGCATATCGTGCGAACACGATACCTGTGGTTTATATATCCACGCTCTGCGGCACTCAATCCGTCGGATCCAAGATAAAACATTAAGTACGTGCGATCACGTACTTGCGCAATGTTTAATTCACTACTCAGCTATGGTATACGATATTACTGCTGAAAATTACAAATGGATTATACGTACGTGTATCTCCGAGTACTATACATAATACCAGACCCGCACCGAGAATTTCCATTTACTCTGATGTAGAATTCCTCATCCGACGTTCTTGATTAACATGTACTTTTTATAGTAAATACGCACAAACGACATGTTTTTCGTTGTACCGTCTGAACGAGATTCAAGAATTAAACTAAAAAAACTCGAATATCTTAGAGACGCGTAACACGAATATGCGTAAGATAATTGAGAATGATATTACCTTATAATTTTTGAGATATCGTGAGTTATCCAGATGAATGGTAACGCGTGAGCGGTGCCCATATCTGTCAGACATAAACCTCCTGCATACCGCGTCCTACCGCATCAATTCCCACCGCTGCGATGTGGAGAAACTACCTTAACATACGAGTTGCAATTTTCAATTACATGCAAGCTTTACGTCTCTCGCCTGCACATACATCGAGATACATTTGCTAAATTAATTACGATAATACGAAAAGCTTTTCAGCGACTCACTGTGACCTTAAATTTTTTTGAACTAGATGTTAATCGTTTATTAATAACCTCAGGTGTTTATCATTAAAAAATGTTCTATTCTAGATGTAGTTATATGTAACCAGGAAATACAGCGATAGCTTTCGATTGTTCCTTTAGTTCTTTAGGTTCTTAAGGTTCATTTTTAAGTAATTTTGATATTTATGCGCGCCTTGCAGATATCATTACAAGAATTGAGTGAAGGAGAGTGGGATAGAGGTCTCCCTGAATGCGTTGGTTACTATGCAAGAGAAAAACTCCCACTGAGCGAGTGAACTGTAGAACGAAGTAGAAGAGCCGAAAATCTTTCATTTATTCGAGTAACCTTAAGGAGTAAATCGTGAATGATCATCAAATTTAAACATAATCTGTCTTAAAGTATCCTTTTCGCTCTGTTAGTTTTTTTTTTAAATTTCGATCGAACGAAAATTGGCGAAAAAATGTACATGTTCTATTCTTTCCAATCGCTTTCCGCAACATTCGACGTAAGACAACGTAACTTTCGGGGCACATTGCTGAAACTAGAGCGACGAATAATTTTTATTCAAACTACAAATAATTTCGCGTACTTTTATCTACAAACTTGCAGATATCCAAGACAATCGAATAGCAATTCGTTTTAGTAAGAATATTCTTGGTATATTCTATCAAGGATCGTATTCATGAGGAAAATAAGTTCCAATGCTGTTTTCACCACTTTTTTTAGGCAAATGTAAGAATACATATTGTAACCCAGAAAAAGTGGAATGCACGAGGAAGAAACCGAAAAAGATGCGGAGCGTCTAGGCCGGAATTCGAACCCGGGATCTTCCAATTGTCAATCGACGACTCTCACTTATTTCGAATCGTCTTCATATATTCAATATTCGGCCACGTTACAACATAGATATATAAGTATTAAATTCATGAATATTTTTTTAAGGTGCCTGTCCTCATTTTTCGCTCGTTCCTTTGCCTATCTCTTCGATATTTTATTGGCAGGTTCCGTTATATCTGTTTTCATGTTTTTAGGAATGTCTGCCTCTGACCGCCTTGTCACCGATTCCGCATACTTTCCTTAAGGGGAGGCGAAATATTAACGAATGCAAAAGAGATATATCTAGTATGGCGGTCATGGCGAAGTGAAAGAGAATATTTGTGTAAGTATGGAGGTTACGCTTCCCCTTAAGATTAACTACTCAGCACTTTGGATCTTGCTTAGAATAATTTTTATTTCAAAGACGAATGCTTAAATTATAATTCTCTGATATCTATCAAATGTAATAACAATATTGACATGCCGCACAGTATTGCAACTCTGAACTTGAATTATTATCACAATAATATTTCATAAAATATTAACTCAAGTATTTTATATTAAAATTTTGAATTTCGTTATTTTAAAAAGGAATTTGAACTCATTGTACTTTGGTCCTGACTACTTAAACTCTCAATGTCTAGTGACGTATATACAAAAGTCATCAAAATTAACGACTACTGTTTCGTCCGAAAGGATTTTTGAATTTTTTTGGTTGAGACTATTTAACAAAAACTTGAAAACGGACCTCGAAGTATATATTTTATTGGTATAGCCGTAAATGAATAATACAAATCTCTGTATATATTAGGAATAAATATTAAAAAATCTATTCGTTCTCGAAGATAAACTTGATGAGTCGACTTGAATTTTATTCTTTCGTCAATAAATTCCTCCTCTATATTAATTTATGCGTAATGAACGATTTCTCAGTCGCGCTTACTCCGTGAAAGTCCTCACTGCATGTAGTGAGAAAAACATGTAATTAAATCTCAATACGTAGCTGACCCGTGCTCATGGACGTGCAATGAGAGAATCGTGTACCTACCTCCTTCCGTCGTCTCGAGATCCGTTCCTTTGTTTAGCGTTCTATACGTTCACAAGCTGGCTTGCTCGCATAGCTCGAGTACCAGTGGCCGGATTTCTGGCAAGGTGAACGCGTTCCCCGGTGCTGGACGTCGTGTGGTTGCTGCTGCTGCTGCTGCTGCTGCTGTTGTCCCTTTACATTCACTCATCGCTGACCATCGAGTTCTTCGGCAGTCGGACGGTGTGCAACAGCGGAGTGTGCTCAGTATACAGTGTGCAGAACGGTCTGGCCGGTACACGCTGCCTTTCGGCTTGCTCTAGGTACTAAATCGCACAAGATGCTATTCGTTATTATTATCACATTGTTCATTTTCAACTGGTATAATCACTTATTAATCATTATTTTTAATAATTCGTTTCAAAGTTTCTCTTGGAATGTTAAACAAATATTTATAGAATCATTGAGTGGCAATTAATTCAAGGAATTTTCATCGATGGATTTATCATTCGCTGTGAATATACCTCGATGGTAGAGTGAAATCGTGATACTTGCTTTTTGTTTTCTTCTCTCGAATTGTATACGAGTGATGATGATCGATACCGGTGATGTTTCAATGTGGTCGATCTCAGCGATGTTCATTTCGTTTGTCAAGCTTCTCGTTGAACGCTAAACCGTTCAGCGTTCCTACCGTTTGATCTCGTATCGTTTTATATAATCAATTACCAAAGCTCGTATACGTAACGTCACGCCGATTCGTATAGTCACGTGCAGTTACATCGTTGTAGGAAGTGCAGCAGAACGAGTATTCAATCGTTGATACTCGGATTCCATTACTCGGAATCAGTATAACTATTACTCTCGTGTCAAGATTTAAGAATAACAATAATCTGAACAGGAAGTGCACGAATTTTAATCCAACGTGTGCGTTATAAATGTTCTTTTGCTCGTTAAATGTCATGCAATTAATCTGGAGTGATAGATCGACGAGTCAGAGCGAAACGAAGACAAGGAAACAGATGTATTCAATAGTTTCAAACGTATAACGAAGAAAGAAATTATCAATAATTGGCAAAAAATGTTAATAGTTGTTCAGACTTGATTCAGATGTGATGGCTATTTATATTATCTTCCATTGCAAAGTGATCTTGTTCCATCTTTAGGTTGAATTGCTGTTAATCTGCAATGTTCTTGCCTCGGTGTATGCACCGGTCGTCACAGAAACGTCACGACCGGTTTTCATTGGAACCTCCTTTGAAAGTTCTTTGACTTTCACTGGACTTGGGGGGTTTTTTTTTTAGTACACGCACGTTATGATTACGTGCACTAGTGTTGAGTCTCGGATTGCCTCGGCACCACATCCGTCTGAAAAACTGAGATCTTGGACGTATCAAACGTTAAAAGTCTCAGTATTATTTATTTTATGTTTTTATTGTTAATACTGTATCCGTGTGATTGCATTGCACTTTTTACTACGAGCTCTCTCTCTCTCTCTCTCTCTCTTTTTTTTCCTACCCCCTCTGGAGAATTTATTTAAGAGCAATAAAAAGAATCCATCACTGTGCATTTGTGATTAGTGCAAAAAACATTCGAATCGACATGACTTCTCGGTCTACCTTGTCGCCTTTATTTATTCTTTCTAATCCGGAAACTTGAACGAGCAGCCTAATTATTCTTCATTTTAAGAGGACGTAATGATTACTGGTAAATACAATACAACGATGCTTGTAATAGGATATACGTTGTTTAAACTCCGGTGTTAAAAATCAACCTTACGCGAGTCCATATGAGTCTACACCAACGATCGTGATAATAGCTGATGTTGCTTTACATCGTAACCTCAAAATTTTCAAAAGATTTTATTCGTGCCATAAATCTCCATTGATTGTTAACAATTTATTGATTTTCATCTACTCATCCCTAACATAAATGTACTTTGAAGTTTTAAGGTCGGAGCCGAATAAATTCAACACACTCGCTTGTATGAATTTAGCACTGTGAAAAATGTTTCTTTTAATTTTTTTTTGTTACCAACGAAAGATTCTTATCGCTCAATAGTTGATGAGATGTGCACATTTTAACCTAAAAGGGGACCGAATCAGTGAGCATAATAAATCGCATGTGGAAACTAAGTTTTTACAAAAGCAAATCCTTGGGAGCGTCATCAATCACGAGAGGAAGTAAACTTTGAAGTACCGAAGGAACCGAAAGTACCTCTTGATGTTAAGTGGATGTCGCATATGTATATTTATGAATAACGAAACAAGCATTGTTCACGGTTTTTTTTTTCGAACGTCAAACATATTAGTATTGACGTCGTTTGCTGACCGTAGCAGCGTATGTAAATAAGAAAGAGAACGAGAGTGTCTAATATGGTTTAGTTCAAGTCTGACGATCGTCATACATGATTACTTGTACTTGCAGTGAAATCGTTTCGGGTCTGGTAAATATTATGTGACAACTATCAAGTGACGACTGTCAATCGTTTGTTGGATAAATGAAAATAACAAGGCGTAGTAACGGTAACAGAGGGAAAAATTCAATGTAAAAATAGTAGTAGTTTGGTGTAGCAATCAATAGTTGTCACTTAATAACCATAGTAATTCTAGGAAAGCAACCGTGTAAGTTTAACAATTTATATAGATATAGCGTCATGTCCGGTCTCAGGATGCGACATACGTTGTCATTGAATAGTTGCCAGGATTATCATGATTTCTTTGTGAGCGTAGAAGCGTACAAGATTTATGAAAAAGTTTAAGTGTCTCGTAAATAACAAACAATTTATTACGAGCGATATCTCAAGTTACATTCCAAGTTTCTGATACATAGATGGAAATAATTTAACGCATAAATACGTTCCAGATGCGTTAATAATTAACAATTTGTTACAATAGTTTCATTTTCACATCGCAATAGACTGAATTCGGAAGAGACCTTTAGCCACAGACGAAATATGAAAGTGCCCGACGGCATCGCACGTACAGATTTGGCCGTATATCTGTCGAGAAAGCGACTCACTTTTGGGCAGCAGTTCGCTCTAATAGACATAAGCGTCTCGGATTATATATTTAGTCGTAGCTTGCACGTGCGATATACGTAATAACAGTTGGTGCTTGACAGTGAGATTCTCACGATAAATGTGTATTCTCTTTCTAGTAGAAAATTTGCAGTTACCCCGATCCAAACTGAATATTATTATTTTATTTATATAATAATAATTATTATTATTATTTTTGTGTACCCAAATGTATTTAATTTATTTATGAGAACGTCTTATACTTACTTGACACTTATTTATGTATGTTTACCTACATAACAACAGACATCTACATTATTTTGCAAAATTCTAAAAATACTATAAAAATATTGGGTCTGAGATACTCAGCAAACAAAAAAAATAAATAAAACGAAGAAACAAGCACGAACCGTGACTCTTCAGTCCCGATTTTATTTCGTTTTTTTAATCTTGATAGCACACGGTCACGCGTATTTTGTCCGAGACGTAGATTTTGCAAGTTTCTTCGACTGCGCCGACGACCACCATCTTTGTCACGATATCGTCGTTAAGAAATCATTTCGAAAAATTTTACTACTGGACGTAATAACGGAATATTTTATATACGAAAGTTATGAAATTCCACAAGGTATTATTTCGTCGGTCACGATGGTTATTTCGCCGTTGGAGAAAATCATCGATGCGTGATATTAACGTCGCCGTCGTCGTCGTCGAGAGAATTTCAGGGTCGACAGCAATAAGGTACGCTCTCAATTATAACGCGACCGTCGACTGCTGATCTGCAAGTTGCAGTTAACGCGTGCTCTAGATTTATCCCAGAGTTAAGGTAGTTGTACCAGTAAAATGGACAGTGTTCGATCAACTCGTCTATTCGACCAACTTCTTCCCAAGTATTGGACGAACCATATTTTTCCTCACCCACACTCTTGTGAATAATGCGGTTACCGATGATGCGCAGGCCGGCATGCGCTATAGTTCGACCAAGAGGTAGGAGGTAAATGAATAGTTCTAATTCAAATAATTTTAGCTAAAATTATTTTGGAATTTACTTCATGCTGTTCAGGTTCATTTTTATGAAGGAAAGATTCTCTTGATCAAAGTCCTTTTTGTTATTTGGAGTCGGAAGATTTTTTTAAATAATTTCTTTTTTGTGTTTTATTTCATACTTTTCGAAGATAATTCAATGCAAGTCGCTGCAGTATTTTTTACATTTGCTCTATTGTTTTAAACGAAAACGGCTACACTCTCAATTTTCACTCCAATTTGCTTACATTCCATTTTATCACTCTTACCAAGTAAGTAACAATCACTTGAAAGTTTGCAACGACATAAAACATAACCTAATATCCGCAAAAAAACAAACAATCCAGAGAAAGTTGCCAAGTAAAGTACATCGCGGACGATGACGTGAATATAGTTATGGTTGTCATACATCGATATAAACGAAAGAGCTGTTTTGTAACTAATTGTACAATACTTTTATCTCTGCGAGTATACGCCTGATCTAAATTATCTATGAAAAAAAGATACCGACCGTCGGCCGTATAATCAATGTGCGAAATTGTATTAAACATTTTCTTGTTGTTTTCGAGGACATACAGACAAAGAAATCGCTCAGATAAACTGAACGATGCAAAACGCCGCCGCCCCCCAGCCCCGGCATCCGAGAGTTAAAAAACATATGGACGATTACCGATACAATGTCAACGACTGTTACAACTACCTTACACACGGTCATTCGTTTTCTATATCTTATTACTACCTGCTTTAACATCTGGCGCTCGCTCTTCGTTCATCAAATCGTACGGTGGTGGTCATCGCGAGAGTACGTAATACTTGACGTAGAACGTATTTTATCGATCGAGTAGAGACCGAATAGCGTTATGGTTTAATGTTGGACTCCCCCCTCCCTTCTTTTACCACGAAGAATTGTGTAAGGGCACAGCTGTCGATTGTAGGGCTTCGAGAATTTCCGTACAGTATCGAACATCGCTTTGACTTGACCTTCGTTAATTTTGTGTGGAAATTCAATAAAATATTTTTAAAAAACATAAACAGTATAATCAGCAACAAGTGTTTTACAGTTTCTATCATTTTACGGATAATGAGAGTATAGTGTCAAAGGTAGGCAAGACATAAACGAATGATTGGCAGCTACGATTCGAGCTTTGAGAACTGACATAAACATCGGGAGAAATAACGACTGAACAAAAGTATATGCGAAAATATTGTATAAAATATATAAAATATGTTTTCTATATATTTAATTGACGTTAAATAAATATATTTACTCAAAAGCATTAATACCGCGTATTCATAGTTAATAGAGGATGAATAAAATAAAATCACTCGTGTATGAACATTTATTAGCTATGGTAATCAATTGATTGTTACTTTGTCTGTTTTCACATAATTTTTTCAAATATAAATAAGTAATGCGTCAACGAATTCAAGTGGAATTTAAGAAGAGGAATTTACCAAGTCTTTCACTCAATATACTCGGACCACCAACAAAACAACTTGATTTGAAGTTTTGTAGCAATATTTAAAAAATAATAATAACAAGTATCATTATGAACAAGAAAATAATTATAAATCTGTAAACGAAATATAAATGTGGCTAATAATTTGAATGTTTCGTTTCAGAAAAGATTAACAAAGAAAGAAGAAAAAGTGGCGGCAACGCGGGTCAATCGTTGGACCAAGTGTGCGAAAATCGCAAAAGCCACAGTTGATAAAAATCGACCAAGAGAAGAATCGTCGAGCACGTGGGGACGCATTCACAGTCGTCGTACCAGAGTCTCCGGTATTAACGCAGCCGTACGGTACGAGCGGCGGCAGACGCGACGATTCGCTCACCGTGCACGCACACTTGGCTCGAAACTCTTGACAACTCGAGTTCTCCATCCGAGCTTCGAGGATCTACAGAGACGCTACGCGTATCTCGAGTCGCAAGAAACTTTGCCCGCAATGAAAAATTCTTGACGACGTTTCCACCGACATCCGATTGACAGCCTGGATAATAACAACGCAACCGTCGCGCCGTCGTTAATAAAAGAAAATCGTGATATAACATTTAAGGAATTACCAACGCGATCTCTGAGCCAATAAATAATCAAGGCCTCGATAAGTTCTGTGAATAAAAAACTCGTGAATAGTGAAAGAAATTTCTTTGAAAAATTGATTTTTAACAGTTAATAGGTAACATTAATATTGACGAAATGTCGTTCGTACGTTCCGCGGGTGACGTGGTCGGTTTTCTTCTGCTTTCGTTAATCGCGATAATAGAGGGAATAATTAAATGTTTCGTACCGACGAAATACAAGATGAAGAGTATCGCGGGTGAAATAGCTCTCGTGACAGGGGGTGGAGGTGGACTTGGACGATTGTTGTCACTGAGACTCGCAAATCTTGGAGCGACTGTCGTCGTCTGGGACATCAATGAAAATGGTGAGTACTTGTAACATTTACTATAATTATTTCATTGTAATTACATTTTTGTTGTCATTTATATTTTATTTTATTATTTTCTCGGTATTTCTTGTAACATCATTGAAACGAGTCTAGCAATTTTATATATAGTTCTTACTGTATATGTTTTTTATGTCAAGAGCATTTATCCAGTGCGTGCACACTCTAAAAAATTCATCCAAAGATCCATTTGATGTAAACACTCGACAAGTGAATTAGTTTAATGACAAATGGACTTGTTGAACATAAAGACATTTTTTTTACGTACAGAAGACGTTTGCTGGAATGTTGTACTGTAGCTTTCTTAAGCCAATCATCTTCATAATACGTAAACTCGGATAACTATACTTAAAACTCTTGCCAATAAAAATTCTCTGATTCTCATTTAACCGAAAGCCGGTTTAGCAATTGCAACATTTAAAGAAGATTGCACTTGGCACACTCGCAAACGTGAGCCAAAGCTATGCGAGTCACGTGGTCGTTAACGCGAGACCTGTTCCAAGAGCCTAATCTACAGTCCATTAGAAACCAACTGCCAATTATACTCGATAACTCGCAAACACATATACATCGATAGCCAAATAGTATATACAGTCGAGTAGTACCTGTGCAAAAATTCAATTAGACGCCCACGATATGGGTATAAACACCCACGATACACATATAGGACCTTGTCAGGTTTTGTAACGGTTTCCACAATAAGGATTCCAAATTAAAACCATGCTATAGTCCATAAAAATGTCCCTAATGACATTCGCCCAAGTCGGACCATCCGCAGTAAGAATTCTCCAAGGGCCCCCAAATTATGTTTTGTCAGGTTGTCCACAAAATTAATACCGATCTAGGGTTTCGCTATAACTTGACTGTCAACTAATTTTTAATGGACAATCGATTAACCTATATGTCCATCGATAATTTAAGTAGACAATAAAAAAGTATTCATCCCAAGATATACATATTCGAGTGAGGTAATTGCGCAATGTAATAGCAATCCTCAGAGTCCCAATTTGTTATTTTATTTTTCTATATTCTTTTTCAGCTATTGATATCTACCAACCTGTGGAATAAGTTCGAATATTCAATTGAAATATAAGATGCAGGATAAATCGATTAAATAAGAGCAGATATATTTTCGTTCTTAATTAATTTCATTGGTCGAATTAATGAGGGCCTAAGAGGAAAGCACTTGTATGTCCTGACAAGCAAATCTAGGAAGGTCTCATAGTTTTAAAAGTGACTAGTTTCAAAAGGAAGTAGTTGGATTTCCATTCTAAGCCCCCAAAAGTGTTGGGTTAATCCTTTGTAAGTCATACCGCCCGAATCTGTCCCGAAATAGGGCTATCAAGAGCAGAGTGGGGGTAACGCGTCCTTATGGTAAAGCCGTGACTTGTAAAGAGTTAAGTTAAAACGGATTAGTAGAGAGCCCCAACTAAATTTTTAAACAGGTATAGGACGATTTCAAAATTTCTAACTTTGTATTCCTACCGGAGGTACCACCTACACGATAGTGAGCGCATAAATTGTTATTTCTGTATTAAATTATTCAATTGAAGATGATATCTTCTTCAATAATAAATACAAATTATATTAAAAATGTCACAGGGCTTTGAATTATTACAGTATTTGTTGATGTTACTAACTTATCGAGTTAAATTGCAGAACAATACCAAATACCATTGCCTACGCCCATGGGTATTATATATTATTGCGGTATTATTTAATCATCCGAAACTCTCGGGGTAAATTCACGCATCAGGACGATCATTCGCTCTTACGCGATTTACATAACCAAAGTGAGCCTGCTTCTGTGGCCATGACTTCTAAGTACAGTAGATAAAAGACATCGTAATAGTAGTGAGTTTGCAGATAATTTTATACTCGCACAATCGGAATTTGAGAGAGATACAGGAGAGGAGAAAGGTCTGCGAGCAAATTTCCAAGTCCAATAATTCGTGGATTTGGGCTACATCTCGTGTTTAACTATTACGAATTTTCGAACGTACATTTAAGACTATTGCTTTCAATTGATAAAGCTTCAATCGAATAACCTTCAAGTCTATTTCATTAATAATTCTAGCTTTATACAAATTTCAATGAAGTTTTTTTTACATATGGCTCATCGAATATTACATTTTTGAAAATACGAATTGACTTGAATTCATAGTTAACCGAAAAGACGAAAAACTATCGGTGCGTCAAATGAAAGTTTCGTACGAGTATAAGAGTTGCACAAAGCAACAACTGGTCGCATTGCAGTTCAACCTGAGTCTCGTAGTAGTCGAGCGATTTCTATTCAACGACACAACTCGCTATAATAACAGTTCCGTTGGTTCCGCTAGGGTCTCTAAAGCGAAAATACTGGATAGGTGAGAAATATTATTACGCTGAAGCAATCATGTACTTTTCAAGTAATTGATTGCACTCGTTAACCAACAGTCAACAAAAACCTGGAGTTTAAGACACACGTTTACGATGACCTTTGTTACTAAAATGAAAAAAATAATGAGTTGGACAGAACGAACAATTTGGCGCCAAAAAACAAAGACATTTATGACGGCCAACGATCATGTCTGAAACAACAAATTTGCAATAACATTTTTTTTTTAACGAATGACTCACTTGTATCGCGTGCTCAAAAAGTTGTGATAAGAACGTGATTTCTTATTTACAGATTCAGGTTCAAAATCGAGCGCCTTTACAGATTCGTTTATTTGATATTTCTTTTAAAGTTTGCCCAAGTATGATGGGGAGACGAAACATGTATGGGTGCCAGAAAAAAAACGAAATAGCGTTTCAAGCGATCATGAGAGAAACAGCTGGTGAACATAAATTGAGAAAATCCCCCTATTAAGTGGGTGCAAGTATTAAGTCGATAAATATATAAAACATAGAACATTACGCAAAGTTTATTGCAAAACATGAATCGTCATCGAGAGTATAGAGAACGCTCGATTACAAAATATAGTAAAGACCGTGGCCTTCGAATGCCACCAAAAGCAAGAAACGTTATAGCCTCGCGATAAAAATTTATTTTTATACCTTTCAACGATTGTCGTGCACTGATTGCATCTCTCGGGCGTAGAATAACACGAAATAACGATCGACATTTTATTCCACGGTTTTCATATGAGCGAAATCCTTGCTGATAATGATGATCCTATCAGTTTGATTATATTCATTTCAAGTATGAGCTCTTAATTGACTTACAAAATCGGCACGTGATGTAGAAACTTAAGAAGAGCTACACCAGTTAATAATCAAAGTCCCGAGAGGCCTTGTACGATATTGAGAAACAGCAAGATAGGAGTAAAAGTGAGCAATCTCAGCAGCAGTAGCATCACAACTCGAATACTCGCTACCGAAGCATTATTTGCCGTATACATACATCTATCTATGTCAACACGGTTAAGCTAACGACCTTAAACTTTTGAGTGATGTGAAATACCACTTGAGTATCCAAATATATTATTATTTATTAAATTTTTTTCATAAACAGCTCAATAGAATTTATTAAATCTTTTCTAATTAAATTTATTAAAACTTGTATCTATTTCATATAAATTAATTAAAACCGACTTGGGTTCGATTTTGACAATCAATTTCATATCAAATATTTTAAGTTTTCATTAATGCGGATGAATTCGTACTGAAAAAAAAAAAAAAAATGGGCGCGATAAATTTTCATGGCTGGCGATACGATGTCAAGTGTCGTCCCGATAACCCGAAAAATCGAGGGTTCTTATCGAAGGTATCCTTGATTTTTTGCTGTCACTTTCATTATCGTTTTCTTGCCGCATATTCTCAATAAATATATTTTTTATTTTATACCTCTTGCCTTTTTTTTGTTGTTTTCCTTGTTTACAACATTTCATTACATCAGTTTTAACCAAACCTTTCTGATTCCATTGATGACTTTTGTAATTATGTATTTCCGCGTATCTCGCTAGCAATAACTAAAAGATATTTTTGAAACCTGTAAAGTAGAACTTTTCACATTGCTTCCTCCTTATTGTCCACCTTCCACAAATCCACCTTTGTGAGGAAACAATGAGCAAGGTTGTACTTTGCAGGCTTTTTCAAGTGGTGTAATCTTAGTCTTTTTACAATACAGCATCATAATGCTGAATATGCAACACTCGCACTCGCGAGCGTGCGACCTTGCACACTTGATATATTTTCCTTGATCACTTATCCAGATGTTTCAGATAAATTTACGTATCCTGATTGCATTATGATCTCGAAAAAAAATGTGTTTACGAAAACAAAGCTTGACGAGGAAGCAAGATACGGTCGCGCGCTCTCAACGACGTGTGGTTTCATAACCATACCGACAAGGTTGTCGGATCTCCTGATCCAGGAAGATCACTGAGAAAAAGTTTCCATGTAGTATTATAAGCACACGTTGATCAATGTTCGATATAAAAGCTGATGAACTAATAATGTTAACCCCCAAAAGCACGATACTAAACTTATGATTCATTCATGTTCTAGTTGTAGTTGGTTCACCCTGGTGATTGAGGGTAAATTTATCAGCATCAGGATGCTGATAAATTTACCGTCAATATGTTGTAAACTTTTGACCAATATCCTCGACACGGATATATTCCTTACGAATTTGCGCATGGATCCCACGCAAACCTACCCGTGTTGAGTAGATAGATGGAAAATCTACAACAAATTCACGAAAAATGTACCTGCGTCATGGCTACTGAACGATAAATCTACAATAACCGAACGAATCTAGGATCGAATCAGCTGGTTGATTTTATTGACTGATCAACCATTGAACAACCATAAACATTATTTCGTTTACTCGGGTCAATAAAAGAGGATCATCTCGATTTAATGCCTACGCGAATAAATTTTTTAATATAATTTCCTTATCACGCGTTCCGTCAACCGTCCAAATTTGTAATCAATACTTTTTCATATGATTGTCATAAAAATATCCAACTTTTTAAATGATCTTTCACCACAGTATTTTACAACTAGAATTCATCGTAGAAAATTCAAAGGCGAAAGAAAAAAAAACCTGCATCAGCATGCAGCAAGAACACGAGGCATAAACTGAGGTGACGGCGTTAAATTTTACTTTTACGATGAGGCGACCAGCACTTTTCTCCTAGAACCCACCGGTTAACGAGCTCTTGTAGACGATTGCGCTAGAACATTTAGAGTACGCAAGCAATAGTAGCAACAGCAATAGCAACGGCAACCCACATGGGATACGGTGTCTCCGTGTGACTTACCTCGCCGGATTATTATGCAAGAAAACCATACGTCTATCAATTGCGCTAGCTTCACGGGATGGATGGATGGAAACATCATAAAGCTGTTGCATGCGTTTCAAGAGTATATGCTGTATGACGTCACGATTACCTGTTTGTCGAAGAAAATAAATGTTATTGAAGAAAAAAACTTAAGCGAAGAATAAAAATCGCATCTGTATGTGAATTGTCGCATTGTTTCTTCATTTCTTTCACAATAAGCAATTGCGCCGAGCGATGCCGGATGTAAATTTCTCGACAAGCAACAGTCATAACTATACGAAGCACGAGAGTTGTGTAGATACAACGTTGCACGTCGAACCTTCAAGTGAGTGCACCATGTGTAACGAGAGTTCGCTGTCACGACTGTCATTAGAATCATTACAATAATTAGAGTCACACTGCCACGAACTTTCGTACAGTGTTCACCAGACTCTTGAATGTGCGAAACAATTTTCTCGTCTCGGCGAATCTCTTGGACGTTCATGATAAATAGTTTTGTTTACGCACCATTGAATCTGTTGAACGTCGATGTATAAGTAAATTATATTACCAGGAAAAATAAATAATTTTTTATTTTATTTTAGCGCATGTTAATAAATGTGTGAAATTCATATAATGTTTACATACGAGAATATGTCGACACCTACCATTTAAATGTACAAACATTGACACCTATTTCTCTGTGTCCTCAATCGTTACAAAATAAATTTACTAATTTCACTAGGATAAAAAAATAATAATAAATGTGCGATTATCGAAGAATGTCAACACGACAATGTGTCAACACCTACTAATTAATAAACATGTACAATTCATTTTGTTTTATGTCCTTAATGGTTATAAAATGAATTTACTAGTTTTACTAGCAACACAAATAAATGTGTGAATTACGTAAAATGTCAACACGAAAATGTGTAAAGAATTACAAATTAATAAACATTGACACTAATTAATCTGTGCGCTTGATCGTTAAAAAATTAATTTACTAGTCTCACTGGTATAGTGGACTAGACGAAAGCCTTAGTGACGTAACTATGTCAAACTTTCAAATCACTTGGAAACTGATTGAGCACCGTAGAAGAGATCTATCGCACAGTGAGGAAAGTCAACCGCGTCTTACTCCTCGGACGACCATAGCGTACTGGTGCATCGTCGCAAGGTTTCGTGTCATAGATGTTCCGCTGAAAGACGCGAAATTACATTGAATTCATCGCGACCCCTTAAGGTAGTTCTGCTGGTACGCTCAAGTTATATACCCTAGATATTATATATTAATCGATAACAAGTGTATGCTGAATGTTGTATTTTATTAATCTTGGTTCTAATTATACAAATAATTGACCTGAAGTTGCGACTCGATCCTTCTGTCATAAGATGCCATCCGAAAATGTCAGTTTTGAAATTTTTTTTTTTCATTCCAATGGCCCGTGACTGAACTTGAAATTTCGCAAACGTTTCCGTAATTACTTAAAATTGAGTAAATACAAAAGATGGAGGTACGAGTACAATCGAAAAAAAAAACGCTTTAACAACAAGACAACCTTAACCCTTTACGAGTCCCAACGCCCGAAACCGTTTTTCTTCATTGTATAACATCATCTCCGTATGGGATTAATAATAGTATCATAATATCGATTGTATATAATCATCACGTACTATGACAACTGACCTTTCGTTTCATCGTCTGTATGATCGCAGCAGCGTTGAATTAAAACATGCCCAACTTGTGCGACGAGACTTGGAAGGAAATTCGACGTCTCAACTTCTGGGTGCGATTATCTGGCCGAGACGAATCGAATGTTCAGCCTCAGGAGAGATTCGCCGTTCGTTGTTTAATAAATTGCATTGGTAACGCGATTATAATTAATTCGGCACTAACCGATGCGTCATCGACTTGTTCGGTGGTCAATTCATAGCTACCGCATTAATGTCATATATGCGGCGTTATTCTCGCTAGTTGAATTTCAATCATACGCGTACAGGAGGGATCTTCGTATACTCGTGCGAGAATAGCATCTCAATTGAATTATATTTACGTGCGCCGTGCAAGTAACATTGCAATATGTTCCGATCAAACAAAACATTCCATGCGATGTGTGTCATCGAAAGCGACGTCATTCAACTCTTTCTGCAATACATAAAATATACACAAAGAATCTCGGTCGTTATAGATACAACGAAGTGCCGGATGCAAAAATCTCATGGTATTTCGGAGAGGAATAAGAAATTTTCGCAACGCTCATTCACGGGATAAAAAGAAACAGAAGAAAAACAAAATCTTTCTTAATTTTATAGGCCAGGGCAACCGGGTCTGGAAGATGATTACTTAATCCTGGTGGTCAAGGCTGAGCCTGATTCGGTAAACGATCTAAGCCTTCACTTTTGCATTGAGAACTTGTTGATTTCTTTTTCTTTTTTTTTTTCTTTTTATTTATTTATAATATACAAATCCAATACATACAAAAATAATCTATTGATTGCTTCAAACAAATCAATGATTAAACACGCTCCGGACAGTTAGGTTCGGTTAGGCCAACAAATAAAACGGTTGTTCAACGAATTGGTTGGTTGTCGATCAATTAATTAAGTTACGTAAACAAATTTACTCGTCGCCAACCAAATTTATTGGCTAGTCGAACCAACCAATTCGTTGACGGAAACAATTGGTTGACAATCAAACGATTTGTTGGCCCAACCAAATGAATCGCCTGGAATGTATTTAACGATGCATTTGGATAGAGCAACAAAGCATTATGTAAGCTCCATATAAGCTTCGGTTGTAATTTCACATCTACGCGCAACGTTTAACATAATTATGATTTTGATAATTTTTTTAAATACATTGATAAGCATTTGGTTTCAATGAGATATTTGATAATTTAATAAGTTAAGAAAACATTCGACGTAAACGATCAAAGAATCACAACCTTATAATCTTCTTTGGCAAAAATACAAAAAAAATTCTACATATATTTATTTCGAACACTGCGTCGATGTGTACTTTTTACTAACCACGAATTTGTTATTTCTTTTTCTCAAAAACAAAAAAAATTCTTTAATTGCAAAAAAACGCGATATTACTGACGTTTTTTCGTTTTTTAAATATTTTTTTATTGAGTGTTCCCAAGATTGATACTGATTTTTAAAAACTGGCTTTCATCGAGATTAATTCGCAAGTTATATAGTCGTTGTATATGTAAAACTCTTGAATCCTCAATGACGATGTACGTACACACGTTGTTGGTTTACAGAAGCACATAGGCGGTCGAGCTGCCGGCCGGCTGACAAGTGGCACAACACAACGAGTCAAGGCCCACAGACCCGCTGGCTATATGCTTGTACTTGTTCGCACACGTGCACGTACACACGAACGTGTATTCATTCGGTCAACGGTGAAAACTGGTTGATCCGCGTAAAAAAAACAACAACAAAAAAACAGGATTCTATACAATCCATACAGACAACCAAGATCTGTTGCGCCTCGATCGAATATAACGAAACTGCCGTCTGTGTAAAAACGCGTCATACAGCAAGGACGTCCAGCTCTATACAGTTTCACTCTACTTCCATAAATTAGTTCGTTAACATATATTTAAAAATTAGTCATTATTTCAAGTGTCCCGAGTCTCGAAGCACGCTAATTTACAATATATTATTTGCGTACCTGACGTCCCCACATATTATTCCCAATTCGTTCGCGAATCACTTCTTCCGGAAGAATATATATTTTTTATTTTATTTGTTGTACATAACGAAAGATATATTGCACGCGTGGTTAACGTGCTACTTGTTTATGCAGCGAAACAACGAGGATTCATGCACCGTCGACAGGATGAAACTTTCTACACAGTTAGAGACGATGTACAGGGTCATTCGGAAAAAGGATTTCCCTTGCATCGGCAAATTCGTTTTATTCACTTAAAAAATGATATCTTTGAACTGTCTAACATTTGTTCAACCATTGATTCGCCAATTTTTATGACTTGGAATCACGAAGATGAGTTGAATATTGATAAAATTGTAAAAGAAGAAACGGTGAAAGTATAAAAAATAAACATAATTATCATTGAGGATTATAATCAGACTTGTTGTACGACTGCTCGTCGTATGATATCACGGAAACGAAAAAATATTGCAGACTTTGTTGGATACTCTTTTTTTTTAAACTTACTCTCGACGATGAAACATTTGTTTCTTTTTAATAAAAATCACCGATTACAAATAAAAATTTATATGAATTAGATAATTTTCATCGAAATGTGGTAAAACAATCTGTGCGCTTGCGCAAATTCCATCCTTTTGTACATGAGAAAGCATGACGTAGATACTCGTGTGCGTTAGTACGACGAAGATCAAATAGAAACGATGTTTGTAATTCGACGTAGATAATTTAAAAAAAAAAAAAAACGATCCAGAAGGTCGTTGCGAGGTAACAAACTCGTTGATCAAAGAGCGGGAATTTATTAATTATTTTTTTTTAACGCGGCGATACATCTCTGCTGCATTTGCATTATATTGCCTCGGGTATTATATATCAACATGCCGAGGTTGAAAGATGCTGGATTAATATGCAAAGATATCCTGTATGTCTATTTACGCACATACTACGTATATAGCGAAGTCATCATTAAATTACTATTGTCATCAGTGAATTAACAAAGATTTTTTAGGGGTCATGAGAATTTTTTATAATTCATATCATCGTTGCGTGTGTCAAATTCACACGTTTTTTTGTTATCAGCGTTGCTCGATTTTACAAGAAAGAGCTCATTTTATTATCTCTAATCAATAGAAGAACATTGACTCGTTGTTTTAGACAAATTTTACTGTCAATGTCTCTTATTCGCGCGAGGTGAAGCGTTATTGGACATCGATTGTCTCATTGCAGCAGTACATACGAAAGCAAATGCAAAAATAATTCGTACGCTTCGTATAGTAATAAATCGAACACCGCATCTTAATTAACGTGTCAATTTTTCCGGTATGCGACAAAGCAGATTAATACCCAACGAGAAATGTTTCTTACGTTGTATATTACGGAATTGTGTGTTAAATATTTTTTTTCTTCAGGCATCGACGAGACGGTTAAAATGGTCCAATCTGCTGGTGGTACGTGCCACGGTTACGTCTGTGATCTTTGCGATCGTCAAGACGTCTATAACAAAGCAATAATTCTCCGTAAAGACGTTGGCAAGGTAATAAAAAAAATTTAATTATTTTTTTTATCTTTCTGCGCGTTCTACCGCGTAGTACGCGTTTTATAAAAATCGTTTGAGCCTATTTGAATATTTTTTGTCATCTAATTGAAATCCAAACGAAATTAATTCAACAATAATGATTTTTCATTGTTTATAAATAAGGTTGAATAAGCACATATTATTTACTGTCATCAATCAATATTAATCATGTAATTGTGCGTAGTAGTAGTTATTTTGTTGTTATTGTTGCAGTAGGACATTGTTCTTACCCTAACGGATTTGAGAATATTTCTCATATTCTGAGTTGTATAATTTTTCTGTTCGGTCCAAAACTCTTAGTTTCTTTTCATTTCGAAATATCTTCAATTGAGAATCACCAAACTCGTAGAAATAAACATTTAGTAATGTCCATTGGTAATTCGTGCCATGGACGCATGACTGATATCCTATAATAAAATCTAATTGATTGTAATGAATTATTTATCAGGATTTATATAGAAATGCCAAAAGTATTTAAAAAATGACCAATTCCTGTGCTTAAATTGGAAATTAATTGAAAAATGTCTCGCGTGTAAATATTTTTCGTTTGTTTGTTAATAACAAAGACAATATTCGTCGTTTTCGATGCCTAGGCGATAACTAAACGATAGGCGTGTCGTACAAGAACCACATGAAAGGTATAGTTGACCAAAGTAACGAATAACCCGCAGGTATGCTACTGCACACCGACGACATTGCGAAAGTCTTGTAGCGTGTATGCTATTACGCCATAACCTTAGTTGCAATATCACGGTGATATACGGACTCCTCGAGCGCGACTTACAGAGATACCACCGACCAGCCGCAGTCTTCGATGCGCCTTAATCACAATTTCAATAAATGTTACATTGCTGCAAGAACGCTGAGCTACTCGCAATAATAATAATAATTATTATTATTATTAATATGAGTATAATAATAAAATTATTTTTATCTCACAGGTATCGATACTCATCAACAACGCAGGTATCGTTACTGGAAAAAGATTCCTAGAAACCCCCGATGAGCTCATCATCAGAACGATGGATGTCAACATAATGAGTCATTTTTGGGTAAGAAATCAATGATATTCTTCAAAATATCGTTCAACAATTGGAGATTTTTTTTAAGTTCTCACACAAGTTTGCTATAAATTGAGAGACCCTTATGATGAAATATAGAATGAGCGAGGCAAAGGCCTCAAAGGCCCTAATATAATTAATTTTTGAAAGCACCCGGCTGAACAGCAGCCAAATAATTATATCCCTTGTGCAATATTTATTCCCAAAAACTACGGCGCGTGATTCCCTTCCGAAAGTTGGATTTATTCAAGGACCACGAGTGTTCGCTTCGAGTTATCACGCGGTGAGAGGTAAATTCTGGTAAAACGAGGATCAGTATCCGAGTTAAATAACCTGTTCCCCTGGAATTTCACAATAGTGATGGTTAGGTATATAAACCGGTCGGAAAACGCATTAACCGGTTCTGTTTTTGCGAAGACATACACTCGAGTTTCCAAACGATCGAGATCCTTCGAATATAGAGCCAATCGGTATATGATACTGGATCAAGGGAATTAAATTTTTAAAAAAGGAAATAATAATTTGAGTAAAAGAAAAACGAAATATACGAAAATAATCGCCTCCAGCAACAAAATTTCTCATTAGTCTTTCCTTCTGTTTTCTTTTTTGCAGACGGTTAAGGCCTTTCTCCCTGCGATGATGGAGGATAACAAGGGTCACATCGTGAGTATCGCTAGCCTGGCCGGTCACGTTGGAATACCAAAACTGGTCGATTATTGTGCGTCGAAATTCGCTGCTGTTGGATTCGACGAAGCCCTCAGAATGGAATTAGAGGCGAGTCTCCCACGATAATTTAAATACTCGGCATGAGCATCGTTCCTCTCTGCGTCTATTCATCAAAACGATTAAATATCCTGTAGACGCGTGTGTAACATAGGAAATCGAAAAAAAAATGAGCGAAATTACGTACGATCATCTAAGGATATTCACCGTTCTTCTCTGTCTCTATTCGTCCAACTGATGTTGCCCAGACACCTGTGTAACGTTCATCAACCAAATTACGAACGTGTTATTGCCCTACTTTTATACTATCGCGATAATCTAAAACGCATGCATCTCCACTGATAAAAAATTAATGATATTGGCAGCTCTGAAAAGTTTAAAATATCATTTTTTCTCTATGCTACTATTTTTATAATTGTCGTAGCTACCTTTATTTGGTTTCGTTATAAAAATAGTTTATGCCGCTATAACGATAGTCATATGGACTAACAATTAGTGGTTGTCACTCAACAGATGCCAGAACTACAACGATTTCTCTGAGTGTACATCGATGACATATTGCCCAAATGGCTTGAGCGTTTCCATGGTCGACCATGGAAACTTGATTGAAAAGACATTTGCAGTTTAACATATTGTCGACCATGAAAACGTGACTTTAACGCATTTGTAATATTTTTTGTTTGTTTCGAACGACTGACCGATGTATAAAAGTTATTTCGTATTAACGAAACACAAGATAAATGAATCTTCTATGTTTAACTATAATTACGATGAATCACTCATCCACGAGTGCTTCGTCGAGTTCGTTTTCATGCTTTTGCGTAAATTTTATAAAAAATATAATTTTTTGCTTTATAGGCCGAAGGATACAACATCAACACCACGGTCATATGCCCCTACTTCATTCGTAGCACCGGTATGTTCGAGGACGTCCAGTCGAGGTACCATAAACTTTTTTATGATTCATGCAGTTTTATAGCTCTGTACGATATTCTGCAATCGACGAATGAATTCGATTGATAAACAAATCCTTGTTTTTTGTTGTTCTATCGTTTTGAAAATAATTTAATTTCATTTATTTAGATTCGTGCCAACGCTAAGCTCAAACGAGGTAGCCGAGAGGATAATAACGGCTATGAGATGCAACGAGAAATTCGCGATTCTTCCGAGTTATCTTCAAGCTATGCTGGCAGCGAAATGGTAATATACTTAACGTAGCGTAGAATCATTATGAAGCCTTGAAATCTTCAATGATATCGTGACTGCCTCGAAAAGAAACAGCGATAACTCCATTGACCTCGCTCATTACGTACCTTTTCACAAGATCCAGTAACGATCAACTTTCTCTCGATAAAACCAGTGTGAGACCTAAGAAAAAGAGTAAAAAACACACAAATATAAAAGTCAACTTGGTTGAGTGACTTTCCGATCAGGAAACACGAGGTAGGATACCGAAGTAAATGCTGTTGGTGTGATTCCAGGTGTTTTCCTTGGCCCTGCGTTGGAATGTTCCTTCGCGGGTTGGTGAGAGACGCATCGCCAGAACAGGATAAACCGTCGAGTACGGCGACTAGTGGTGAGCCAGCAATCGAGCCATCCAAGGACCAAAACAGCGTGGCGCTTCATCAGAAATTGACCAGGCGCGTCTCCAGTTCCGAGAGAAAACCATAAATCCTGGACTGCGTCCTGATATAATTAAAACAGGACAATGCAATGCACTCTGATACGTAGACCGATTTGTACTTGGCAGGATATGATGGAGATCTTTAACGTTTAAGTAACGCGGTGACACAGATCAAAGGAGAACGCAGTTTCTCTCTCTCTCTCTCTCTCTCTCTCTCTCACTCACTCACTCTCTCCCCCCTTCCTTCCTCCCGCCATCCCTTCGTCCCTCCGCAGCTTATCGAATCAACGAAAAGATTGAATTCTATGCCGTACATAAGATTCCACGCTGAAGCCAGTATTCCGCATACTATAACGTTGGACAGTTTGGTTTATGCTTCCTGTTCGAAGATACGGGCAGGAAAGCAAAAAAAATTCTACAGTGCACATCTATAGGCATATGTATTCGTAGTGCACTCTCTGCGATATTATACAATCTTTCGACAATCTTTTTATCACATATCGAATTGTTGCTTTCTTTTCATACTAATGTACATATTTGTTTTTTGGTAAAGTCTTTATCGACAAAGCTTTATGTACATGAGAGTGAATGTACTCAATAGCACAATATATATAAAAATCAATATTTATTTATAGCCTAAATTACCGATGATTAAATCGTTTAAAAAATTAACAAAATATTTATTGTCAAGCAGAGGATCGAAACGATGCTAATTTCGTTAAAATTGTTTTCTTTTTCATTAGAATAAGTAGTCTAGACGTCCGCAGACGATGCACATACGGTTTTGTGACGATGCGGCTTCAATTGTACACCGTTCAAACGTATACGCCTTAATTATAATTTTAAGAAATAGTACATTGTACATCGTACATAAAAAATGAACAAACGATTGCAACATCTTTCGAGTGTACACCGCAAATATGTAATAGCGGCTTCTTCGATAGATCAATAACTGTTAACTAATATCTTACTATACCTTAAATAGTTAACACATTCACAAGTGAGCGGCGCCTTCGATTCAATAAGTGAAAAATTCAATTCTCGTACAAGTTTAAAAATTAGAATTCATGTAGAATAATGAAACGATATCGAACATCGAGTAAATCACGTCCAAAATAAGAATTGCTCTTTCAAATAGAAATAATAAATGAACATTGATGAAAAAAAAAAAAAAAAAAAAAGCGAAAATGTGTTATAGCTTAGGCGTAGTGCCATGATACTTGCCTTAGGTGTCGCTGTGCGACGTCAAGACGTTGGTGACTACCGCGTAAATATTTCTAAATAAATTGCATATGCTGTTGAGAACAATCGTAATTTTTCTTTTCTTAAAAAGTTTTATTAAAAATGGTCCTTTAAGGAAAAGTATTGAAAAATTATTTTTTTAAAATTCATATATAAACCTTTCCTGTTTAGGATGATTATACGGAACACTGAGAATTTCCGCGAGTGCGTTCACGAACGCAAAACAGATGTACAGTCCAAAATAGGCCACAAGCCTACGAGCGATTACGTTACTGTTGGCGTTAACGGCATTGTCGATAGCACCGACAGAGCCGCATCATCAACAGCTTTTATACTACCACACGTGTATCTTCTGACGCGGAACATGAATATAGAAACATCGTAAGAGCCTGGTGTTCGTCATCAGTGATAAAGCACGCACACGCTTACAAACAAGAAGGTATTTACACACGCCCAGCTTTTTCATAGAGTAGGCTGTTCCTCGTTGAGTAGCGTAATGATAGTTACACTGCGATCTGTCCTCTTTCATTTAGTTGAGTTAGTTTGTTGAGAATAGTTCAGTGAAGAGCGACAACACACAAAAGTATATTTTTTTCCTTTAGAAACATTAAGGAGCGTTTAAAAATAATTTAATGTATTCAACGTTTTATTAGTTGTTTAGAATAATTAAAATCAGTTTAAATGTTAATGAGATTGGTGTCGTCATCAAACAGATAAACGCGAATTACAGTGTTACATGTGATAATTATCAACCGATGATTAGTTCAACAAACGAGATTACACGTAATTTCAGTCGCCCTCCGTAAACACTCGCTGCTGCGGTATATAATAAAGGGTGATTTTTTAAGAGCTTGAGAACTTTTTTTAAAAAAAAAACGCATAAAATTTGCAAAATCTCATCGGTTCTTTATTTGAAACGTTAGATTGGTCCATGACATTTACTTTTTGAAGATAATTTCATTTAAATGTTGACCGCGGCTGCGTCTTAGGTGGTCCATTCGGAAAGTCCAATTTTGGGCAACTTTTTCGAGCATTTCGGCCGGAATAGCCCGAATTTCTTCGGAAATGTTGTCTTCCAAAACTGGAATAGTTGCTGGCTTATTTCTGTAGACTTTAGACTTGACGTAGCCCCACAAAAAATAGTCTAAAGGCGTCAAATCGCATGATCTTGGTGGCCAACTTACCGGGCCATTTCTTGAGATGAATTGTTCTCCGAAGTTTTCGCTCAAAATGGCCATAGAATCGCGAGCTGTGTGGCATGTAGCGCCATCTTGTTGAAACCACATGTCAACTAAGTTCAGTTCTTCCATTTTTGGCAACAAAAAGTTTGTTAGCATCGAACGATAGCGATCGCCATTCACCGTAACGTTGCGTCCAACAGCATCTTTGAAAAAATACGGTCCAATGATTCCACCAGCGTACAAACCACACCAAACAGTGCATTTTTCGGGATGCATGGGCAGTTCTTGAACGGCTTCTGGTTGCTCTTCACTCCAAATGCGGCAATTTTGCCTATTTACGTAGCCATTCAACCAGAAATGAGCCTCATCGCTGAACAAAATTTGTCGATAAAAAAGCGGATTTTCTGCCAACTTTTCTAGGGCCCATTCGCGGTCAACATTTAAATGAAATTATCTTCAAAAAGTAAATGTCATGGACCAATCTAACGTTTCAAATAAAGAACCGATGAGATTTTGCAAATTTTATGCGTTTTTTTTTAAAAAAAAGTTCTCAAGCTCTTAAAAAATCACCCTTTACAAGCGGTTTATGTAATTTTATTGATGAGTTGCTTCTTAAACTTCTTAAGATCTTAAACTTCTCCGAAACGTTGCAACAGCTAGTTTTATCATTGACTCGGTATTATATACGCGCGCTTCTTCTCTTTTGTTTGTTTCTTTCACGATAGCACACCACGCCCTCGTTATATAGATCCGCGAACACAGGTACGGCAAACGTTTTTACAACGGTGCGACAAGTACCACGCGAATATTTAACGTTTTGCATATTTGAATGACGCGAGAATACACCGCGTTTTGATCGCGCGAACGAGCGAATTGCTGTGTCGATTCGTTATACAGAAACTCGATATGGTTGTGGGACCATAAGTATTCTGAATCATCGACTGTCTGAAAATTTCACAAATGCCGGCGCGATGATAGCAACTTGAACGGCCAATCGCGAGTCAGTGTTAAATAGATTTTTATCAAATTACTGATAAGAGGTGTACGATGCGAATGTCTCGATGTCACACTTGTGTAATCCAGAGTGCTAGACATCTGAAATTTTTTTCAATTCGCGTTCCAAACGATTTACATTATTTTTAATAACATTTTTTATATTGGGTACTGGACAGCATGATGCTCGAATTCGTCCATAAATTGTTTATTACGTGATCAGTTAAGGGCCGCAGTCCCTATTTCGATAAAATGGATAAAATACTTGTGGCATTATGGTACCTCGAACTATTCATCTGCTTGATCTCAAACCACCCGGCTTATTCCGAAAAAGCCCAAGTGTCGATTCAACAATGCGCCGTGCACACATCGTGCAAGAGCTGCATGGAGAGCAATCATTATTGCGCATGGTGCAGCGACTGGGTAAATGCTTCTTGTCACTCTTAATACCGTATCAAGAATTTACGATGATTAATCGTTTCGTTACGACTAATGCAAAGAGCAAAGTGGTCAATGACACTGCAACGTTACTGTAATAATACTCAATCGACTCTCGCGTATTTTGCTCAGTCTTACTCGAACTCGACCGTTGGAAAATTGAGATGTAGCAGCCCCGAGAGACTCGAAGCTTTTGGATGTCCCTGGAACTCAATTCGAATGGCTTCCAGTGGCAAAGTTGAAATTCAGGAAAACTCCGACTTTCAGGATGTCGTTCTCGATCAACAACCGATTCAGTTGAAACCACAAAAAATTAACATAAAACTGAGACCACACTCGACGGCGACTGTGCGATTCAAGTACAGACAAGCCAAGTACGTACAAATATAATTTTAACGTTACACTAAAGATATAATAAATGGTTTTAAAAATTCGATTGATTCGAGAAAGTACGCGAGAATAAGCCACGCGTTACTCTCAACATAAAATAACGAGGCTGAATGATCTGGGAACGGTTGTGTAACTGCGCATCCTCGAAGATAAATAATGTAAATAATATTTCATTAAACCGAACGGACGTAATGTGTATGATGCAATGGGAAGTGCGTGAAAGATATTTTTAAATAATCCAATTCCACTCACTTAATCAGTAACTGGAATTGCATTAGCCTCATTATAATTGAATGCAAAGACAGGAAAGTATTAAAGCGTAATAACTATTTTATATTTTATCTGCTATAGAATTTTTAATAAAGACGAAGCCTGCGATTAACAAAGTCGACTAGATCAATGACTTTGCGTGACAAACGAAATATTTATTTGAACAAAAAAGAATTTCATTTAATTAACAAAATATTTATTTTATCACCGGCAATCGCATATTTGGTTGATTTTGGTGAATTTGTCTCTCACCGTACTTTAGCCGGATTAAAAATTGACAGAGAATCAATAGTAATGTATACTAGTATTTAGTATGACGTAAAGGGGATTCCGTACATGGAAGACATTTTTCTAACGTACAATTCATTAAGTAACTGCGTTTGCATTAGCCTAATTATAATTTGATGCAACGGATGGAAAGTTATTATTAATTAACACGCGATAGGTTTATTATGTTTTTTGCTATAAAAATAGAGGGAGAAATGATGAAATTATTTTTTATTTTAAAAAGATATATCATGCGATATACATATATATCATGAGAAAAACTTAGCAAAATCAACTAAATCTGCGATGAACGACTAAATATTCAGTAGATTAAACAATATTTAGTATATCCAACGAACATTTTTTAAATTAAATATTAAATTTATCACAAAAGTATTTCATTAAATTAATTTAATATTTAGTTCATCAATCGCAACTACGGATTTAGTTTATTTGGTGAAATCTTTCTCCCGGTGTGCATTAGATGTATTAACAACAGATGAACGAAAAATCGATTGTAACGTGTATGACGTAAAGAGGGTTCCGTGCGTGGAAGACATTTATATATATATATATATATAAATCATTCATTAAGTAAATGGATTTCCATTAGTCTAATTACGAATTAATACTAAGGAAAATAAGTGTTAACACGCAATAGGGTTTTCATGTTTTGATATAGAAATAGAAGGAGAAATTAATGATTTTCAATTATAGTTTTTAATTATCATAGAAAATATATGCGACAAGTACTATATTGTTAGTCATTATGCTGTATTATAATTAAACTGTATTTAGAGAATCAATCGAATTATCAGGAACTATCCTCTCGATTTATATTACTTGATGGATCTGACATGGTCGATGAAGGACGACAAGGACACGCTGGTCGGTTTGGGATGGAAAATGGCACACAAGCTAGGAACATTCACGACAAATTTTCGTTTAGGCTTCGGTAGTTACGCCGATAAACCGCTAATGCCCTACATATTTCCGGGTCACGAGGAAAATCCTTGCAAGAGTCAGCACACCACGTGTTCGCCTCTTTATTCGTACAAACATCATATGCAGCTGACACATGACGTTCAGAGATTCATTCAGGAGGTTTGAAACTACTTAAACAATTTCTCAATAATTACCGTGAATAGCTCAGTCGTTAATACACAATTTACCAATATTATTTGAAAATAAATAATGTAGAATAATTATTTGTAATTAAGAAACTAACTCGAATTTGAGATTTTTTGTACACCAAATAAATATAATTTTTCTTTAATTTTTTTTATTAATTATATTTTTACTAATAAACAGAAATAAAGTATAAACATTTAATATTTGCACATTGCTTCCTCGTGATTCTCGTCAACCCACGGAATCTTCTCTACTGGTAACGGTTATCGCAATACTATGGCTTGCTCATAGAGTGAAAGGTATTAAAATTTTCAGTAAAATTGCAAATTTCATTAAGTATAAACCCCTTAATCGATTCTTAGCAAATCCAAGACTGAGTATCCTTGCACCCTAACCAATTCGTAAACCAATTTTCAGATTGATAGATGAAAATTTACGAAAATTACAGGAAAAATTGATTTTTTAAAAATAATTATAAAAATGTTACAATAAAATCTGGACGCCTCGATCGATTGACATGCCAAAGTCAACACCGAATAACCTTGTCCCCTGGTTTATTCTTGTAGAAAGTTTTAACTCGATAGTTAAAAATTTACAAAAGCTAAAAAGGGTATCTCCTTTTTTCGAAAAATTCAAACAATCATAACACGAGACACCCGTTAGCCATTTGGCCGAAAATTGCAGCAAACTGACGAGGGTTGCTACCCGATCCGTGTGCAAAATTTTAGAAATATCCAATAACCCGTTTTCGTGACATAGTCATATTTATTTTGCAATCTCATCACACACACGAACGCGATCGCGCGCGCGCGCGCGCACGCACGGACATTTTTTCGAAATATAATTTTTCGACGTTTTGGAACTCTTTGAATCCCAAATATCGATTATTTTGTTAAAAAGTATATTCTTCACATATGTTATATATATTTTACTTACATTATGAAATATATTTTCCAGAAATTGAATATATTTCAAAATATATGCAAAATATACAATTTTTAATGAAAAAAATATTTTTTTGCATATATTTTTTTCCACGGGGAACCACGGATTATTTTGTAATAAGCGATATAGCGCATTAACGATTGAAACGTTTACCATTGGGACGCTGTTAAAGATATTCTCAATGATCCTCTTTCGTTCCACCATCATTAATACAATTTTAACAATATTATTATCAATAGGTGAACGCGAGCGACGTGACAGGAAACGTTGACAATCTGGAAGGTGGTTTGGATGGTATTGTCCAAGCAGTCGTATGTACAAATCAAGTAGGCTGGGCGCGACAAGCACGAAAACTAATGCTCGTTGCTACAGATGGTTTCCTTCACTTTGCAGGCGATGGGAAAGTACGTAAAATGTTGTTTTTTATTCTCACGAATGAATGTTAAATTTCTAGCAATCGAATATATTTCATCGATAAATTGATTATTCATTCAGCTTGGCGGAGTGGTACATCGCCAAGACTTCGCTTGCCATTTGGATAGTGAAGGCGAGTACACAATGTCCAAGATCTTCGACTATCCGTCTCTCGCCGAAGTATCGCGTCTTCTACACTCGAGAAAGGTCAATCTCATCTTCGCTGTGACCGAGGATCGTAGAGAAGAGTATGAGAGGATAACGGATCTTTTGAGAGAGAAGGCGAGGGTCGCCACGTTGGCAGCCAACAGTTCGAATATTCTTGAGATCATCGAGAAAGCTTATCATGAAATTGTGACTAAAGTCGTACTTCGTGATAATTCGACGCCGGAATTGAACGTTAAGTATTATTCCAATTGTGGGAAAAAAGGCGAAAGCGAAATTCCTACGTCCGAGTGTGACGAACTTGTCGAGGGTAAAGTCTACGAATTTCGAGTTGATTTTTCACTGAAGGAATGTCCACAAAATCAGAGTCTATGGGTGAGTAGAATAAATCATTCGTGGACTAAAAGACCAATCATTTTTATCTTACATATTTTTTATTCTTTTATTATTGTCTGTAGAAACAACGCGTCGTTATCGACGATGCGCTCGCCTCTGAAGCATCAGAGTCCCAGATCGAGGTAGAATTATTGTGTGGCTGCGATTGCGGAACCAACGATAATTCTCACTGTGATCACGGGACCGATGAGTGCGGGATATGCAAATGCGACAACGGATGGTCCGGTAATAAATATGTCCATTCCCCTCCAGAAGAAAATGATTTGAGGCTCATTAATAATCATAAACCGGCTATTTGTAGGTGAGACATGTAATTGCAATGAGAATGCCTGGGAACAAAATAGATTGAACTGTTTAGGACCCGGTGACGATCTGATATGCTCTAACCGGGGTGAATGTACATGCGGCAGTTGCACCTGCGATCCTGGCTACAATGGATATTTTTGCGAATGCTCGCCGTGCGACAAGGTACCAAATATATATATCAAACATTCATTATTATTAACAGAATTTATCAAATTTATAAATTTCATATAAAAAGAAATTGTCATAAACGCTACTTAAAATTCAATGAATTATTTGAATTCTAGGAGAAAAAAAAATATATCGAACATCAATGATTTGGTAACAAAATATATAATACCCTGATCATAAAAATGTTGACATTGCTTCCTCGTCATTTTCTTTTACAGACAATGCTTTTACTACGAGAAAGTATGTTTTGTCATATTTGGCTTCTTCATAGAGAAAGCATTGCGAGTAAAAGAAAATGATTATGTCCAGCTTGATTTTAGGCTAAAACTGATATCATGCTCAACGCGAATTCATGACAAACATCTTTGGCAATAAGTCGACTTGCGTGCCAACTTGAAAACACAACACACCGATATCCCGAATTTTTCTAAAATTATAAATTAATAGAATTTCATTAAATAATATATTTCTATGTTTATACGAAAATACAGATCGACGGTATCGAATGCGGAGGCAGAGGCACTTGCGAATGCGGTGTCTGCGTCTGTATAGAAGGATGGGAGGGCGATGGTTGCAAGTGTCCTTCCGGTGATAGTATCTGCATCGCGCCAGGAAGCAACGACGTTTGTGGAAATCACGGATTCTGTGATTGTGGTCATTGCAGGTGCACCGTTACCGCACCAGCCGACGGTTTGCTTTATCGTGGAACGTACTGCGAATCATCGGCAAGCTCGGGTGGAAGCAGACTCTGCGTACTTTACGAAAGTTGCGTTAACGCGACAGTCGAGAAACCGGCGAGAGCGAGAGAATTTTGCGAACCAATTGGAATGGTTCCTTATCAAACTGAAAAAGTCACAGAGATCGATACAGGAAGCGATCATTACTGCATCGTGCGAAAGGTTATCGATACAACAGTTTGCACGATACCCTACGTCTACGAGTTTCATAATGATAATACTGTGTTGCTGAAAATAGGGGAACAGGTGATGAAGCGTTATTCAACTTCGTTCAACTTTGAGAGTAAACACATAAATTAGTTGTATCCATAATTGTTTTTTTTTGTTTATCGTGATATTCAGTACTGCAGAACTCCAACCCACGTGGCATTCATACCGAGTCTTATAGCCGGAATGATCTTTTTACTAGGAATTATTGGATTGCTAATCTGGAAGTAAGTCAAAAGCAAGAATAAGATATTAAAGAAAAAGTTACCTTAATACGTACTCTCGTAGGTGTTGGACGGCTATAAAAGATAAACGAGAGTTTGCTAAGTTCGAGGAAGAGACGAAAAGAACGGTGTACGCTCTGACGCAAAATCCGATTTACAGGCCAGCCACGAGTGCCTACAGAGTGCCTTCCACGTACAAAGACGATTAAAACTGAAACAACGTTTAGCGACAAGTGTATATTATACATATTTCTTATCGACAATACGAAATTTTATGGCAATAAATGTTAAAACTTGATAAATTTTTATCACTTTCTTGGCAATGTGGATTTCCATGTAATAAATTAATTTCAAAAGTCTTCAAACACTTTGGGAAGTTCACGAAATTTCTGTAATCGATTGATCATCGGATTTCAGGCTTTCCGAGATGCACATATCATCCCAAAAATGATTTCCAGCTATAAATCGAACGATCTACAAATTATATTCACGATATATAACAAATGGCTTGAAATATATGAAAATTACTTTTATACTTTAGCAAAGGAAAGCAGAATGGACACAAGCGAGAACAACTCTGTTGAGTTATTTTAATATTAAATCTCACTCGTTCATCCTCAGATAGTTCACCCTTCCAGACATATCCAAGAGGTTCCTTATATTGAATATCAAGAACAGGTTTATTTTCTTTCCAAATCGCTTCAACCGAAGAGCCATCGGGAAAACAATAAGTACCAGGACCACTCATACTTCCATCGTCATCTAAATCACCTTTGTACTCCATTCCGTTATTAAACCTAAGAGAAAAGTTTCGTCAATAATGTGTCGAGAATTTTATTGTTGAACCAATAATTACGATTAAATCAGTCGGACATTCTTGTTTTACCGGATACGAAGATCACTGTCGATTTTATCGTCTTTCCAAGTTGCTTCGTATCTATTAAAATCATCAGTAACGTACACCCCGCGTCCTATAAATAAAAGAGAGCTCGCATTAATGACTTTCCAAGGCTACGGAGAAAATAGATAAAGGTAATATATTATGACGCGTGAATGATTTCTTAGTCTTCCAATCTTACGATTAGTCTCAACCAAGTCTTTTAATTTAACGTTATTCGACAAGTTTTAGACTGCAATATCTTTCAGCTGAAATGGAGACGTCGTAGGGTGAAATTGTTCGATCAATGATGCATTGGAAGACTTTTAAGAAATCATTAAAACGTCTTTTATTTACCTTAATAATTTTGTTCTGTGCGAGAGGAGAAAGAAGAAGATCAAGAAGATATTTATGGCAACGAGATTTACCTTGTTTGACTAAAGAGGGCTGATCTCCATTAACCCTATATCCACCCACGTATGTATCGCCATTTGGAAAAGTAAATAATTCATTTTTCGTTGTAAATTTCAAATCGTCCGCCAAATAAGAGCTCGAGGGATTCAGAATAACAGCAACTTTCGACGAATTCTTCTTCTTCATTTCCTCTGAAATATCAAGTCCGGAAGATTATAAATCGTCTTATTGTTTGCCGTTGAGGTAGCGAGGTCTTAAAGTTGGCGGTGAGTCGAATTATCAGCTAGAGAAAAATAACAAAATAAATCGGTTTTTATCACATGTTCGTATTATGTCATCGTGAACGCGTAAGCAACCGCCATCTCGTGGTTTCATTCTGTTCGCCGGATGTTCAAACACCACTAGTCGTCTATTGCACTATCGCTGATCGCAGCTTGCTATTCCTATAGCGTTCGGTGTATATTTTTCACCGCAACTATAACGACAAATGCAATGATGAGACACCGCGAGACTCTGATTAATTGTGCTGTTGAGGAAATGCGTTTAAATCCAACGAAGCGAATCCGGAAGTAATCCGAAACCCAAATGAAATTCCTCCTGTTCACGTGACCTTGCGAACGACCTCTAAAATAGAATCTTGATCATGCAGTCGTTCGCCGTCAGTGTGAACTGTTTCGTGGCCCTGTTTCGCGATTCCTCGTAAGAGTAACTCTCGAAACCCACGCTCGCGGGTACCGTTCATCGCGCAGGTCGCAACGTCGTCGAGGTATACGTTACGAATAGAATAAAATATCAACGATAAATCCGTTCCGCTCGTAAGCTCACTGTTTTGGCGTATAAAACACGAAATTGATCCGCATTCAACACTGAGAATGTTGTTACGAACGACGACGAGCCTGCGTTATGAATTGGCTCGCTTGACACTACGTAACGCGGTTCGATCGAACACTGCACGATGCATAACCACTCGATGTCTTCACAGAAAATTAATGCAGAGGTACTTTTGATCCTACAACTACATCGCTAGTTTTTCTTGTTTCAATTGACAGTAGATATTAATCAATGCTGAAAGATATTTTTATTCAGCTGTATCACTGTCATGCTTTTGAGGTTAAGTCATTACTCGCTGTGTAATATTGATGATGTCTCGTTTCTCGCGTCGTTTTCAAGGTACCAGGGTCACACGAACAACGCACAACGAACGACAGCCGGACCATGGAGGCAACAGCTGAGGTTCTATGCAGATTATCCGGATCATGTAAAAGTTATGCTGCCTGCTCTCTCGCCTACTATGGAAACTGGAACTATTATCAGTTGGCAGAAGAAGGAAGGTACGATACTGCGACAGAAATATCGATGTTCGTACAACTTGACTAAGAGTCGGACTATATTGATTTCGCGTGCATCTTTACTGCGTAGGAGATAAGCTCAACGAGGGAGACCTCCTGGCTGAAATTGAAACTGATAAGGCTACCATGGGTTTTGAAACACCCGAGGAGGGCTACTTAGCAAAGATCATTGTTCAAGCGGGAGAAAAGAACGTTAAAATAGGAGCGTTGGTATGCATTATCGTTGCCGACGAAGGTAACGTAGCTGCTTTCAAGGATTTCAAGGATGCTGGATCATCCGCCGCACTTCCTCTACCGGCAGGCGCTGCTCCCGCACCTGCTCCTGCTCCCGCACCTGCTCCTGCTTCCGCTCCTGCTCCGAAAGCCGCCGCGGCATCTGCAGCACCGTCGGCTGCAACTTCTTCGGGAGACAGAGTTTTTGCGAGTCCTTTGGCAAAGAGACTGGCCGACGAGCAGGGATTAAGCCTACAGGGCCTTAAGGGTTCAGGTTTGTTCGCTTCGATAACGTCGAAAGATCTCGCAGGTGCATCAGCCGCTGGTACTCGTCCTTCGGCGGTTCAGATTGCCGGTTCCGCCGGCGGCCCGGATATACCCGTATCCTCGATTCGGGGGGTAATTGCCAAGCGTTTGCTCGAAAGCAAACAGACCATTCCTCACTACTATCTCACGATCGACGTGCGAATGGACGCTGCTCTCGAGATGCGGGAACATTTCAACAAGATGCTGGAGAAGGAGAAGGTCAAGCTTAGCGTTAACGATATTATAATCAAGGGAATGGCCATGGCCTGCAAGAAAGTCCCGGAAGGAAACAGCGCCTGGCTAGGGGACGTTATACGACAGTGAGTCACAAGAAATAAAAAATTGATTATGCAATTCAGAATCAATTTCGTTCGTCAGATGGAAATAAATTTCAAATTATAACCGAGAGGTAGCACATCATCATAAAGCTACAGATTTTCCGAGCTTATGATAAAGGCGGAGGACAAAAATATTGTTATAGCAATGATTTTGGAGCGATATATAATTTTTTTCTTTAACTATTCAATTTTATCAAAGTCTCTATGTACTACCGAGTAAAGCAGTTCAGTATTTGTCCTAAATAACTAATAACGACTTATATCGATAGCAGCTAATTTTCATCAAGAGGATAGTAAAACAGGATTAATGTGTGCTTTATTTGACAGATACGACCATGTCGACGTGAGCGTCGCTGTGAGCACGGACAACGGCTTAATTACGCCGATTGTCTTCGCCGCGGACTCGAAGGGTATCGTTGAAATCAGCAAAGATGTCAAGGCCCTCGCTGCAAAGGCGAGGGAAGGAAAACTGCAGCCACAAGAATTCCAGGGCGGAACTATCACCATCTCGAATTTAGGAATGTTCGGCATCAAGAACTTTTCAGCTATCATCAATCCACCTCAATCGATTATTCTTGCAGTCGGCACGACTGAGACTAGACTCGTCCCAGCCAACAATGAAAAAGGGTAAGATTTTTATTTCTACTCAATGAAAAGTCGGAATTTATATAATTTTTCTCCTCAGATACACAACTGCCCAATTCATGTCTGTAACTGCGAGCTGCGATCATCGCACCGTTGACGGAGCCGTCGGAGCGCAATGGCTCGCCGCGTTCAAGAGTCTCCTCGAGAATCCAACGACCATGTTGCTATAGGCGTAAGTCCGACGATAAACTTCGTGAATTCAGTTGATTAGTCCAATCGGTCACAAGTCATTCGATAAATAAATAATGCGCACACGCGCCTCCGCGTATATTGCGTGCGGGAGACGATATACTCGTTTCTCATTCTTGTGCGTATATTTGTCATCAAAGATACACATCCGCTTTACCTCGCGTTACTTGTCACGCCTATCTATCATTTATAGACGAGCATGAGTACATTTCAAATCGAACGATATTGCCTCTAAGATTTTTGTTTACCTTCTTTCCGCTCGCATTTTGCGGAAGTGAATTTACGAATATCACATACTTCGTTAAACAACGACTCCGTTGATTCTGTCTATCGCGATTGTTTAATTCTCATTGTTCTAGGCGTGGCAATGTATCAATCCCGGACGGCGGAACGCATCTATCGAATTTATAAAATAACGAAAACATGCGGCTGCGAAATAGTTGGAATTAATAGAAAAATTACTGATGAACTTGGTAGGACGAGTTCCTGGAGAGCTCACAGTACCAATGGAATTCTCGCAAGCCGATATATAAATAAATACGTGACGACGTTATGGTTATTCGGTCGAGGGTCATCGTGTTATAATAAAACTTGGATCGATCGTCTGTACATACTATACGAATCTGTGAGAAGAATAAAACACAAAAATTGTTGCAATCGTAGCATATGTAACGCGCGAAAGATGAATGTAAAATGCAGTGTCATAGAACGACGAGACGTTCGCTGATGAAGAAAGAAATCAGGTGTATAGTAAATAGATATACAACTTTAAGTATTTAATAAATTATATCTTATCCTTATCCTTGTACGCTTCTTTGCAATGTTTTTTTTTTTTTTTGTCGAATCGATTAGCTCACGATTGTGTGGAATGGCGCAATTACAAATTGAGAAACCATAGCAAAACGATTCCGTGTGCGTAACATTGGTACTGCACCGTTCCAACGATTTATCAAAGTGCCGAAAAAAACAAACAAAGATTGAATTCATCTAACGATCGTAATCCATCCCTTCCACGTCGGTTTCTCCTCTCGCGCCTTTCGTTGAACTCTACGAGTGCTACGCTCCGACCGTTCTGCCCTCTTCTGACTTGCCGATCGTATTAATTCAGGAAATCGAGGGTCGGGGTTGACACTCGACCGACCCGTTCCAGCGATGTTGATTTCACGGGGAGCTAGTTTATTAAAAAATGTCGTCTCCAGAGTTTCTCTAAGAAAACCTGTACAGAATGTCGTGCCCTCGCGAAGTTCACACCAGTAAGTACGATTGTAATTGAAGGTTATGTAATGATTGCAGTATTTAAAATTTTTTTTAGGTTAAGCCAATATTCTACTTGTCGCTTGTTCCTTTTAGGTCGTCGTACGTGCGGAAGAGATAGCAAACATTTTTCCGCCACGATTGATCTCACGAATAAAAGACGAGAACGATGAGCTATAAAATTGTGCGACAGTTTACCTTTTTTTTTATCCGATAGATCAATCGGGGTGAAAAGATTTGCAATTACAATTTTTTGTTACCGACCGAGGGTTCGCACAAGACCTTAAGAGGAGGCTTAAGTCATGTGATCTGTGATCCGAGAATCCGCAAGTGCGAGACAGCTAAAAACTTGTAACATATTTTTCTCAGGTCCAGATTTTCTGATAAATGTCAGACTCTCGTGGCTCACGGCGTGCGACATTCACGCGTCGAGTCCCACCAGTGTAACATTCCTACAAAGAGTCGAGTTCAAGATAAATGTGTAAAAAAAATTGAGACAAACCGTCGGTATCGAGCCTCACCTTAAGTGCGACACGTGTACAAATGATTATTCGCAGAACAACTGGAATATTCAAACAATTGATTTTTAATTTCAGCTTTTTCTATCGTGATGTTCCGGCTGGTAGCAAGAAGGAGATAATAGCCGCAGAGATATGCGGTGGCTTTATGTGGTGGTGGATCTTATGGCACTGTTATCACGATTATGGTCATATTGTCGTGAGTAATCGAAGCTCTTATTTGTAAATACATAGATGCCGCTGATGGGTGTTACACTTTTATACTTTACGCAGGGTGAATTTCCTTACCCTGTTCCATCACAGTGGACGGACGAAGAGCTGGGCATTCCTCCGGACGACTGAATATTTTGATATTAATAATAAATAAGAAATTCGTAGATACCGTTGTATATCGTCTATAGGGTTGGTAGGTTTACCGAAAGGAGCAGTTCGCGCTCTATACTAAGTTAAAAATCTATTGTACATTGCCTTTAGCCTGATTAAACTGATTCTGCTTTACTTAATAACTCTTTATTCGCATCTCAGATCTTTACAGAGAGTTCAAGATTACAGATTCACTCGACCGACCGAGTTACAACAAATGCTGTAATTTATAATTTACATAAGCTACGACAAGCTGTACATTGTTTTTTAACAAGCTTCATAAATATCATAGGCGGACAGCCGATAATCTCTAAGGAAGTGAAAAGACAAATGTACGGGACACGTGATTAACGATATTCAAGGAATTCTAGAAGTTGTTAATTATTATTAAAATATTCATTGGAAGGATAGATAAGTTAGTTACGAGATACTTATAAAATGTGCAAAGACCTCGAACGGTAAATTGCGAGGTACCCATCGTTAAAAGTAGTACAAGCACGTATACCATGCGACAACTGCGGATGATTAACAGAAAAAAAGAGAAGAGGGGGCGAGAATAGAAAGAAGAAAATATATATAAACAAGACAGCAGCGGCGCGCATATCGTTACAAGTGAATTGTAACTATTTCGCTGTGATACGAAGATAGCGCGAGCTGGCGCCATAGGGGCCAGTTGTCCCTGGTGGTGGGGACGACGCGTACCGTTCAGTCGCTGTACAGTCCGATCGGCGAATAATTTTTCTCGAATATCTGCGCGAGCGCGAGAACTCGTGTCGCTGGAACTCTGGGTATCTAGGTGGTCTATAGTTATCGGTTGGCGTCAGTGGTAGAAAGAAGCAACGTCGAGAAGAGCAGTATTACAGCAGCTAGCAGCCGCTGTGTCGCGTTGTGTGCACCAACGTGCGCGAGCTGCTCGAGTATTCAATGCCGTTGCGGTGCTGCTGCTAGTGCACAAGTGCAGCGCCCGGCAGATAACAACAAAATAGAAAAAAAAAATACGAAAGAAAGAAAGAAACCCTGACTGATCGAGTGAGAGTCTGTTTGATTCTAACACAAGAATACACGTAAATCGGTGAGAAGCAAAAGAGCAAAGTACTAAAAAGTAGCTTGACGCGTAGTTCGCGTATAAACTTAACGTGTAGCAGCGGCACCGGGCAAACCAGCATTTTTCTACGCGTGACGTAGAAAGTGCAGTAAATATATAACGCAAACGATATGCAAAGAGCCGCGAGTATATAAGAATTGTGTGCGAATACGAGTTAACTTAGTACGAGTAAAAAAAGTCTATCTCCGATGGATGAACCAACTAGCGCTGAGAATTAGCATTCGAGACAAGAAATAAGTTACGAAGAGAGACGTTGCAACAAGCCCACGTCTACGATATGTAATAATATCGTGTTGAAACGTCGCGTAAATGTCGTATAACTCTCGGGACCAGTTTCTACATCATTTCATGCTATTCCAGTGAGAAAACTGAGTCTGCAGCTGAGATTCATCGAGAGTAAGAAGCACCTCGGTGTGTTTACGTATGTACATGCTGTGTTCTTTCGGCGAGAAGCACGGTGTGCGAGCGTCAGGCTGCCGGCGCCGGTGCCTACGCTCGTCATCTTTCTCTCTCTCTCTCTCTCTCTCTCTCTGTTTGTTTCTACTTGTGTACATGTGTATGTGCGTGCGTGAACCGAGCAACCTCGTCGACGTCTCCACGGACGGCTTTTTTTTTCTCCCGGCAGCATCAGCGGTCACGTTCGAGCACTCGAATCCTCGTTGTGGTAGTGTCGTGGGCCGCGACTCGTTGGTTCTCTTCGCACCGAACACTAATACCACCGACAATTATACTACCACACTGGCATTCGCTCGTACCGTACATTATCGTCGTTGACTGGCGAGCTCTCGCTCTCTTCGACTCTCTTTTAGCTTCGTCTCGCTCGCTCCCACGCGCATTAAATCGTGTCACCGTGACCGGCCGGTCGACGTCGTCGTCGTATACCTCCACTGCTGCATGATGCTCAGCCGTCTCTGGCTCGCTGTCCAACGAGCCAACGTGCTGCGGTGCTGCTGTTGCTGCTGCTACCGCTTCGCTTGAACATCCTGGAATTACGTGCTTCCGGATCGTCCCCCACCCTCATTTCCCCTCTCTCATTGCTATCTATCTTTCTCTCTGTCCCTCGTACTCTCTTCCCCCTCCCTCTTTAACTCTATCTATCTCTCTCTCACTCACTCACTCACTCACTCTCAAGCGCCTCTTCTCTTCACCCGCAATGCTGCCCCTCGTTACTCGATCCTCGTTCCATCAGTGTGCCACGAAAAACGTCTATCGCTCGACGTAGTCGTCACTCGTCGCTGTAATAAATCGTTACGTACATTTTCGTACTGTAACACACGAGCCGGCCAGCGGTACACATCGTTAGCGGCAGTTCCGAGCATCCAACAATCTGTGCGGAGAGACGTTGTTTCACTGTCGTTCGCCTCTTTCGTTTCACCTATGTTTTATACTTGGGTCGCGCGTTTTTTAAGAGCTATGCAAAGTCCGAGGTGCCTGATGGAAGTCGGGCCTCGGTGTTGCGCTCTCGAAGATGGTGTCTAGGTGAATAGAACCTGTCTTCTCGGTTTGTTCGCTTATATGCCGCTATTGCTCTCACGACTATCGGGCTTTATCATCCCGTGCGCGTGCATCTCATTCCTTTCGTATTTTAAATTTTGCTCGCCTCGAGACGACGTCGCTTCTGACACAACAGAGTTGGCTTTTTTTATTATACGTTGAATGCACCTTCGGGACCAACAAACAACAATCACGGCATTGCTTCCAAACGTTTATTCGCATTAGATTATTATCCACGTACAACGGTGTGTGTCTTCCGGATTTCGGGATAGATTTTATTCTAACATCTCGAAGAGACGAAACGATTTCACGGTATCGCCGAAGAGTCACGGGAATATCGGAAATGCTATTTTATTAATAGATACACAGACTGCAATACGACAGTGCCAAAGAAAAATCGTAAACGCGGCTGGATTGTATTTCATTCCCGCGTCGGACATCGATCGTCCAAGCGTCGCAGTCCAGCGAGGCAATCGGATGCGATCGACGGTGCATCGGAATTGCGGGAAGCAGCCGTGGGTGCAGTACTTGGAATCCCTGCCGCGACAAGTGAGTTTTTTTTTTCATTTATTTTTCTTCAATTAAGTTGTTAATGATTTCTCAACGATTAACGTCATTGGCGTCAATGACGTTGCGATCGTGTGATCGTTATCGTTAACGACGATTATACGGCAATTAAGTTGAGCTATGCCGGCCTTTTCCTTTTGCGTCGCTGTCATCGATGTATCGAGAGCCGTCGGCGGCAACAGTTGTACATATTTTGTAGAACGGTCTTCCCAGCGACGACGGTGAACCAACGGTAAAACGGTAAAAGACCGAAAAGCGGCGGGCTTCTCGGTTGGATCGTCGCGCGAGAAGATTCTTTTTGTTACAACAGTCATTGACTATTCCAACCAAACGGTTATCAAGATTTGATATATATGTTTCTAATCAGTTTATCGGTACTTTTGCGAGTACAACATTTATTTATCGCAATTATTAAATCAAAGTGAATTTGGTCGAGTCGATGACTCAATTACAATAGAGTCTTTCATGTGTGTAACTCAACTTTGGTTAATAACTTTCCGATCGATTGGCACGAGAAGAACAAACGATGTCATGTATTTTTAAGGACATTGATCGTTAGCGTTAAAGACTGATGACCGATTGCTACAAAATTGAACTTTATGTACAATGTGGCGAACAGGAAAGTTACGATAGCGGACAAAGAGGAATCGCAAGTGTCTTCGTGCATCAAGGCGAACGATGGTCAGAGAGATGTAACTAATTTCAGTTATGGCAAAGTCAGAGATAAACACTTGGAATACGTTTAACATTCTCTTAAGAGATATCGAGATGTCCATGTCGAGTGAGCAATTAGGGGATTTACGTTAATAATACAAAGCCAGATAGTAGATTGCCATACGATATTCTCCTAATATATTTCTCGGTCTTTAACGGATTGAAAATTTATCGCAATTATCAAATGAAGTTGAGCTTATGGTCGAGTCAACGACTACTACGCGTGCAACTCAAATTTGATTGAGGACGTATGGCCGTTAAAATCTCAACCAACAAGAATTTTGGTGAAAAATTCGAGTATTTCGTGTTGAGGCAAAAATCTGAAGAAAAAATTAATCATATCGAAGATGATAATAATATTGATTTCCAATAATAACAGTATCGAAAAGCCATCAAAAAATTGTTTAACGAATCTTTCGTAAAAATGTTTTTCGATCATATGTAACAAAGTCCTCGATTTTTCTGAATACATGTGAATTTTTCAAGAATTTTCTTATGTTTTTTTTTATTTCTGTTTGTTACACAATTTTCAAAAGTTATATTTATAACAGTATTCGTTGAATGATCAGGATACTTCGCGAGTGTAATATAAAACCTTTGAGCAAAAATATATCCAAATTTCGCCAATTTTCAAAATGAAAAATGTCAAATTAAAAAAGGTAAGAAATTTTTTAACAAAATCACGTGTATTCAGAAATATCGTAGAATTTTTTACATATCGAAAAAGATTTTTACAAAAGATTCCTTAAACATTTTTTTTAAGGTTGTCGACATTGTTGTTATTGGAAATCAATATTATTATCATCTTCGATATGGTTCATTTTTTTCCTCAACACAAAGTACCCCAAATTCTCACCAAAACTCTTTTTGGTTGGGATTTTAACGATTATACATCCTTAAGATGGACTTTCCGGCCAACTGAGATAACAATAACGAACGATGTCATTTATTTTCAAGGATATTGATGGTTCAACTGATGATCGATTGTATAAAAATTACACTTTATGTGCAATATACAATGAGAACAGAGATTCGTTGATTCAACTAAACCCTGCGGACACGGAATGTCGTTAAGGGGAGACGAAACAACTAGGAGTGAGAAAGAGGTAGAACTAGTATGGCGGACACGGCGGAGTGAAAGATAAGCAGCACATCTGTGTAAGTATGGAGGTTTCGCCTCGCCTTGACAGTCATTCAGCTTAGCAGACCAACACATGCTTCAAGTGAGCAATAATGTTGATGCATTGACTAAATATTTAGTTGACAGTCCGTGTCCGTTGGATTTTGTTGAGCCAACCAATCTCTTTCCTCAGTGTAGCGAATAAAATAGCTGCGATATCAGAAAAAGTTGCGCGCGACATTAAAATCGCATTTTACTGATCATTGAGGAATACTTGAGGAATCGTAAGTACTTTGAGCATTTAGGGGCATTTGTCATATTCATGAGGATGGTAGAGCTGTAACTAATGTCGCTCATGGCGAAATAAGAGACAAACACTGAAAATATGTTTTACAATGTGTTTCAAAGAAAGTTGTCAATGTTCAGTGATAATTAGAGGATTTACGTCTAATATAGGGATCTCCGCATGAATAATACTACGCCAGCTGGAAGATGACCATACGTTATGCTCCTCATACTTTTCTCGGTCTTTCTTGGCAAGTAAAAAGTTTATTTATCGTTTTAATTATCAAATCAAGATGAGTTATGCAGGCAATTGCTTACATGCGTAACTCAACTTCGATTAATAACTTTCTGACCAATTTGTACGATGGAAACAATGCAAGATATTCTGAAACATTTATTCAAAATGAGTTTCGGTTCGATTACGTTGGAAACCCGCTAGTTTGTAGAAAAAATTACGCAGAGTTTGTTGCAATTTTCTTAATTTTATTTCGCGTGCTAGTTTTTTAGCAATGTGTGCTGAGAGTTACGTAGTTATTTTTCTCTGCCGTTAATTTGCGATAAATTGAACACAAATTTGATGATAATATTTTCAGCGTCGATCTCTTTATAGCAACCGCGCGTTTGGGAGCGAGTTTTTTTTTCTCACAGTGACTAACGCGTTTAGCGAAAACTCCTAGGCCCACTTCTGTTCTCCCCACGCATTTCAAGTAACGACATCCTTAAGGTGCTGTCTCCCGGTCGGTAACAAGAACTGGAATTCAAATTTCTCTGTCATGTTTGGTCTTTCGGATAAAATAGGAAAAACACCTCAAACACGTCATTAAAATCGAATTTTAACTGATTATTATCGCATGTTCGTTAATGATAAATCTTCGCGTCGATATATATCTGGTTTCGATCAATATTTCAAGGAAAAACAAATTAGGTTCACGTGCAGGATGACTAGACGCATCCGAGGCTAATTTCCTTCTGTCTGAAACATTGGGTCTAGGAAAAAGTTGGTGGCGTTTTTTTTTTAGTAAAATACAACTGGTTTTCTTATAGTGTGAAAATGAATTTATTTAAACCAAATATGCTCCATTATTATCGACAATGTTTCGCCATTTTTCGGATAGAGCCATGATGCCATCGGTGAAGAACTTGTGTGGTTTCTGGTTGAAAAACTGAATCAAGTGGTTTTCACAGGCTTTTTTTGAAAGCAGCTTAATTCCATTAAGAGAGTTCTGCAGAGATCGGAATAAGTGATAGTCAGAGGGTGCTATGTCTGGACTATACAGTGGATGCATCAAAACTTTCCAACCAAAATCTCGCAATTTTTGACGGGTCATCAAAGAAGTGTGTGGTCGGGCGTTGTCATGATGAAAGACAACACCTTACCTATTAATCAATTCGGGCCGTTTTCTTTCAATTGCTTGGCGTAATCTCTCTAGTTGTCCACAATAGAGTTGAGAATCAATCGTCTGACCAACTGGAAGTACATCGAGCTTCTTTTTGTAGCCAGCTTTGTGTAAATGGTTCAAAACAGTTTTGTGGTCAATGCCGAGCTCCATACCAATATCGACACTGCTGATATGCTTATCTTGCTGGACTTTTTCAAGAATTTCATCAGCTTTTTCAGCGATTGGACGATCAGAGCGTGACTCATCTTTCACATAAAAATTACCAGAACGAAAACGAGCGAACCATTTCCGCACAGCAGGTTTTGATTAAGTACCTTCACCGTACACAGCACGAATTTTTTCACAAGCCTGCGCAGCGTTCTTCCCTTTCTCGTAATAATATTGCAAAATATAGCGCAATTTTTCATGACTTTTTTCCATTTTCAAATGCAAACAACTTTCCAACCACTGCGCCTATTTCGATGTTTATACACTCAAAGTAACGCTCGAAGTGTCACCTTTCCAATGAGCGTTTAGTGGTGTCGCTGCGATCTGTGTTTCCTGATTTATTTGCAATTGATGCCATCTATCGGGAAAAACGCCAACAACTTTTTCCCAGGCGCAATATTGAAGGGCTCTGAGAAAGTAGGAAATCTGTGATTTTGTGAATGAGAGGATTGACGTGTGAACGTGACGATGTGACATCCACGTTAATAATACAAACCAAGCTATAAAATGTGACGATAAGTAGTCGTTTATCGTAGTTATTACCAATTCAATCATAATGACATCGAGTCAATGACTACACGTGTGACTTTAAACTTTGATGGATTATTTTTTTCCGAGCAAAAACGTTCGACATAAACAAAAACGATGCTATTTATTCTCAAGGACACTGATCATTACAGTTGCAGGCAAATGATTGATTATCCTCGGAATTCCAAGTAACAATATTACCAATAGAACTAATGATCGCTTTGAATTTGTAAACGGCGATTGCGGTAAAATTGAATTTTACTCATCGCACGTTCGATATTATGCTAAAAACTGGGGAATTTAACTTGTCTTTAAGCTTTATGAGATATTCATGAATGTTGAATAAGAATGAAGGGGTCAATGTGTGTGTGAGGATTCTACGTATATTATATACAAAGCATGCTAGAAGATGACTACTATTAGCAAGGTGTAACTCGTTTTGTTGGCTCGCTTCACGACCGCGCCGATCCATTGACAAAAATTGTACACGCGACGCCAAGAGCAATCGGGAAACACTTGCCTTGTCTACGCGACTTACCGGTAGGGCGTGAAATACGTGAGAGATTGGGAGACGCCGTATACAACTGTCACGCTCCCACTCACATAGTTGAGACTAAGAAGTGCAGCGTATAAACAAGGTAAATGATATATCAGTACTAAGCTTTTAAAACCACGCCTTTGATACATTGGACCGTGGTACGGATCAACGTCTATCGGTGTGTTTTAACCGAGTACTCCACCGTGTCATGCCTCTATCTATACACTACGTGCTTCGGATGATGTTTTCGAATCCGTTGATACCGCGTTGAACGCGTTGTGGCATAGAATTTTCGTCTTATTCGAGAGTTCTCTTTCAGTTACTCACGTCGCTCTCTCTCTCTCTCTCTCTCTCTCTCTTGGCAACCCATCTTCCTGCACAGCTCAATTTAGTATACGTCCGATCTACCACATGTTTACTACACATTTCGATAGCCCACATTTGCTGCTCGTACATAATTCTAGCTCTACACATATATTTACCTACACATTTAAAATGTATTCACAGTCCGTTACCATCACATCTCGATTTACACATTTATTTTTCTAGACAACTCGATGGTCCATAGTCTCGTATCATCACATCCCGTCCATCGCATTCGATCTATCACATGTTCCAGCACATCTCGATTGTACACATTGTATGGAAATGTAGAATTCAACACGGGTCAGCGTGTCGCTGATGAGAAGGTTAAGTAATATGAGAGTAGCATTTTCGCCGAGTCCGTTACCATGCAGACGTGTATAACAGAGATGTGTGGACGATCGGGTTGTGTAGTAAAATAAATGTGTACAACTGGACGTGTGTGGGAAGGAATGCGTATAATCGAGACGTGTGCAATCCAGATTTTGTGGAAAAGGATTGTGAAGACTTAAGGTAGCTCTAGCGGTCCGTTGAATAAAATGACAGCCTCGATAAAAAAAATGTCATTGATGGATTAAAAAAATGTATATTTGATATCATCGTGTTTGGTGCAACGCGTAATTTGCAGAAATATACGATAACACCCTATTATTTATCTCAGATACGAATAATTAATTAAAGAAATGTCTTGCCCGGGGTTACCAACATCATATCTGTCGAATCGATTCTGATAATAAATTTAAAAACTTGGGTACACAACAGTTTTGAGTTTCTCAACTATCATAACTATTATAAAAAGTAACTTTTCGACCGTTCGGATCATTCATTATACAGTTAATTATAATTGTACGAACACCGAAATTGCGCCCGGAAATGTGACAACATTGTAGCATTTCGATGTTGGTCACACTGCTAAACACATGTTAACTTGTGCTGTATACACGTGCTACATACAGTTACCAGCGGCTCTATATTCTCCATTAACGAATATACAGGCTAATTTCCCATTGAATGTCAGAGTAATAATTTGCAATTGAATTGCACTCTCGTGCTTTGGATTGCTACAAAGAATGTTGAGTGCGCCTCAGGTTATTTTGAAATTGGCGCCGATAGTGAGGTAAGGCGCCGCATCGCTTGTAAACTTTCCGTTGTTGCCAAGGTTCGATGGCCTGCTAGCAAAAGCTTGCCTTTTAGCTACACTTTATTGGTTTTAATATTGAATATCTTTTTATTACAATGGTGAGCTAACGTTTTTCTTTTCTTTAATTGTTCGGCATGGTTCAATTGATAAAAATTTTCATCTTTTTTCAATATAATGATAAAATCTCGTGAATTACGACTTTACACCTGTCGCTTATATAATCTGATGTAAAACTGTCCAGCTTTGAATGCCAATATTTTAGTAACTAAGTGGTGACAAACAATGACATTTGTCCTAATTACGTCCTAATACCATACGGAATAATATAATTTCATGTCAAAGAAAAATCTTTGTTTTCGCTGATGCAGTAGCTACCATAAATGTGTATAACTGGAATAGTGTACAAACGAATGTGATCGACGAAACGTAGACAATTGGGATGTGTAGTAAAAAAAGAGAAGACAACTGAAATGTGATGGATTAGGAGTGCTCAATCGAGTTCTGTGAGATAGAGCGGCTTACCTTCAGCTCTCTCGCTTTACGTTGGCTCTTGAGAGTTAAAAAGAAGAATAAGAGTCCTCCTGCTACGCGTGCGTTGCGTTGCGTGCGCTTAAAAAACGTGGGTCGATGTTTTTTGTCCTGTCTGCATATCTCGGCTCTTATTTCGCCTCTACGTCGAAATAATCTACGAGCAAAAACGTGTTGCGTGCCTAACGTCGATGCGGACGTGTCGCAAGACCACGTTCCGTTTAACTAACGTTGTAACAACCATGGGGCAACACAATTCACCGATAGTTCGTTTGCACACAAACACCGGTGATTCGTTTTTCGATACACTTTTCACCAAAACCTCTCGTAGCTTACATCCTCGTAATTTACTGCCCTGATGTGATAAAAAAGCGCATGCATCTTTCATTGGCCATACCAATGCACGGACACGAGAGAAGGAAAACCAAGTCCGCCGTTCCGAGTACGTGATTGGCCCTTCGATTAACTTACTTGTAGATCCACTTTATATAAGCTAGGATAGCTTAGACTGTATTTTGTATTCTACACTTATCTTCGTAGCCGGTAAAGGAATAGAACTCAGGTTTGCGATGACGATGTCACGATCATCTAATCTCGTACTTCGCATTACGTTGAACTAAAATCACGAGCGTAGTCGACTTTTCACGTAAAACTACGTAACTTTTGACACACATTGCTAAGAAAAAATAAATATTCTTAAGTGATGGGAAGGCTGTGCGTGACGTCAATATAGAATAATAGAACAATGCGTTAAATTGGTTACCCTAACTGTGATTTGCAAAATGCTTAGATTGATACGGTAGCAAGATGTCATGGCCTATATATGTAGCATCAACCGTCCGAGATGATTACATAAGAGAATATACGAGATGGTTTGTGCCACTCTGGCATTAGATGCTAATATTAATCTAATACTAGCGTCTCATGAATAAAATAACCGAGTCAATGGCTGTTTTTACCGAAACTGTGACTTGTAAAAATTGTATCTAACGCTTTAAAGCGACGATTTTTTCTTACTTAAAGAATCTACATGTTCCAGAATAATTATCATTCTTTATTTTTTTTTACAAGTATTAGTTAGAAATACTGTTAAATCGACTGTTTGTGCCGGTACAGTATAACAATGTAGCTAAATCAACGATGCAACGATGAATGTTTAACTAAATCTGTTCATGGATAATAAATAAAAAGTAGAAAGTTTAATTAAGACATTAGAAATCCCGACGACTGATGATTACGATATCTTAACGAATGTTTTATTTTTGTCTAATCGATTTAATTGTAATATACATGAAGTGTCCGAGTCAACGGCCATTTTAGCGATATCGGAAGTTCTATAAATGTTATCTCAGAGAGAGAGAGCGCGCCATTAGCGAATGCGGTGGAGTGAGAGAGTACAGCAGAAAGTTATATCATAACGGCTTAAGCTTTACACCGACAATTTGTTGTTATTTTATGAATCTACGCTTTCCAGAATAGTTATCGTTTTTTTACTTTTGTCCATTTGTATCATTTATGAACGTAGTATAAAAATGTAGCCTAACCAACAATGTAAACCGTAAATAGTTCGGTAAACTGGCTCGTTGACAATAAAAATAATTGTTAGTTCTCAAAAGAGCAGGAAAGTCTCATTGAGTAATAAATATTACAAATATTTCTCGTTTAGCTCCTATGAATCCAATTGTGTTATTCAAAATTAGACCCCCACCCCCCGTCGAACAAAAAATTCTTACTTATTTCTGGCAGTTGAAAGGCAGATACTGGCATGACAGGAAGATGGAAGATGAGTATTAGTGCAACGTAGCGGAATCACTGCCAAAGTCTGGCTGTTTCCTGATATTCTTAAGCTACCCTACACGCCTGCGATGTTAATTTCATGATGGTGCCGTATTCATTATTGATAATTTTTTAATTAATTTAATAATTATTTGTTTAGAGATTGGCTCGTCTTTATTTTATTAAATTTGTAACTGCAGAAAACTTTGAACCGAATTCGCAGTTTCGTTGCGGTAGAATTTGAAAAATAAACTCTCGAAGATCAGGATAAATGAAGAAACCAAGAGCGCGTTTGATTCCACGCTGTAAATTAACGAAGCTCGTTACTTTGTCTCTAGAAAATTCTACATTAGTAGCTCATTTTACGTTCTCACTTTGCATTTTCGTCGTAGGAAAAAAAATGTATTTCCATTTTGCGATACCGAACACGAAAATTGAGATACAGAAGAAAAAAGCAAATATTTCGCATAGTGCGAAACACAATGATATCTTACGGACATGAGTAGATTCACGATTATTGCAATCGCAATTTTATTTAACATTATGTTCTCGGTGTACACAGATGGATTGGTGAGGAACGCGATAATCCAATCGATCCGTTAAAAAACAACGATAGGTACTCGGATTTCACCAACTGCACATTTTTCGGCAATGACGTTTAGAGCAACACGTACGCATTACGTGTATTGCTTTTATGGAGATGCTCGGAGGGTCTCGTTACGCACGAATGGAGACGCAAAAAGGAGCGCGTTCCTCACGATAGACTAGTACTGTAAATCGAAGTGATTGAACAGGCGACTGTAAGTTGAAACGACGGGGGACAGAACCGAGTTACTGCACTACCCGGCTCGTAGAGCTATATACATATATCATCGTCGGATCGGCTGGCGCCGCACGATCTCAAGAAACTCCTCGTTCCTTTCTCATTGTTGCGCATTAGTCTAGCAGTAATCCTCTCAGGTTCTTGTTTCTTGAAACGCGTCTAGTCTACGCAGTGACTGACAGTTCGAAAGGATTATAAGATGGTCGAAGGCTTTTTCGAGCACCTGCTTGCTCTATTTGCTATTGTATTTAGAGAAAAAGAAAAGAAATATCCAGTAAGGCTTTCGAAGACTCGCCACAATTTATAACAACCGATAAAACATTTTTCGTTGCATAGCAATCCTTCTGTACTATGCAAACCCATTCTTTCAGTATTTATATCTGTACCTCTCAATATTAATAAACAGTTTCTTATATTTTATTTATAATACTTATGATTAATACGTAAGGTGAACGGTCCAGATAATAAGTTTAAAACGGCTTTCCTACCATCGAACGAACAGCCATTGGGTTGCCTTGTCGGTAATTTTTAACTTTATTCCTATGAATTTCTATGGATAGAGCGAGAGGTATTGTTTTTTCTTACACTGCAACTATCTGGGTCGTTCATCTTAATCACTTGATATCTGTTAATTTGGAAAAATATGTTTATGCAACGAAATCTGCTTCACGTGAATATTTTCGATTTCTTGAGGATATAATCATAATTATTGTATCACAATTATTCTTTCAGATATCATTAAGGATCGCGCGATAGCGACTAAAGGATTTTTATCAATTTTAAAGCTATTGAATTAATGAAATAATTGCAGAGTTAAAGCCCGATGCACACCAAAGCGACGCTGCTCCGCATTAGCCGATTTGAATATACGGGTTTGATTCTGGTCGCGGCTCTGCGCTGCTCTGCGCGTCGCAGCGCGCTGCTTTGGTGTGCATCGAGCTTAAGGCTGCGCTGGTCTTGAACGAAAACTCTAAGATTTTTGTTCAATTTTTTAATCGCTAATTTTGAGTCATTAACTGTGACTATGTGGCGCCTTAACGAAACAAGGAAGAAGAAGAAGAAGAAGAAGAAGAAGGAGAAGATATGATTACGTGATTTTTATGAACAACCATTCTCGTAACTTTTTAGCGTTTAGATATAGATTTATTCGAGATATTAAAAAAAAACAGATGAAGGATCTTCGGAACATTAGCTATAAATTTTTGAAACAATTTAGAAAATAAAAATTCAACATTTGTCACTTTTGTACCTGTTTAAAAAATGTAATAGATGCAGTTTGTCCCCAAATTCTACAGAATAAGTGAACCAAATCTCATTATTATTACGTAAGCTGTAACGTGCGCGTATGCCGAGCTGATTGCATAGAACACGGTCAAAATTCACACAACGATAATGAAAATATTGCTTAGGTATAACTGAAATAATCGAAACTCATTGCAACAACAATGTACGACGTTATAGCAATTGCAATAGTGAACACGCTGAACGACGGTACCGCGTCGCTAAAAATCTTTATTCAATTTGGATATATTTCCTCAACGAATATTTAACATGGCAGCGCGATCGGTGACCGCGCGAGCGCAGTGACCGCTTTACGATTTTTCGACGAGCGAGGATCAAGCTGACTCGACACTTGTGTAAACCAGTTAGACTAAATTTTATCATGAAGCAAATCGGTTGGTATTGGGTCATATTTGCCTAAAATATTATTATCGAGCCGAGCTCAATATTGCGTTAATCTTAAATCTTTATTTCTTTGAATAAATCCTTTTTAATTTTACGCGCTTTAGAGATAACGAGTATAACCATTAATAACGCTGAAGAAATAGCTGAGAATCTTCTGCGTAAGTGCGTAGTGACCATAAGTAGCGGTTGAAACAGCAGGGAAGGCGCAGCGAGAGGCTTATCAGTCGTCCGCGTACTTGGAGCGCTGGATAGATCGGAAGATTTTTATCTTGCCTACGACTCTCTTCATTGTTTCTCTTTGTCTATCTTTATTTTTTATTTTCTTTTGCACACAACAGTATGATTCGCGATCGAACGCAATATCAATGTTATCTCACCTCGAATCAGCCTTAACAGTAGACACTTACATAGTTATACACACATATATGTACTCGTAATCGGTTGCAATCACGATAATTGCGATCAAAATTTTATCGACGCGTACACGATGTTTCGCCAAGCAGCGGCCGATACGATTACCGTACAGGATATCGCATAATCATTTCGATTACGTACACGTGTTAGACCCACGTACGCTCAAACTACGGTTTGGGATTTCCCTTTTATCTTTATTGTTTCAACAATAATTCTATCTCCTCGTCGATTAGGGAATCCCAATTTTTTTGTTTGCGAATGCAAATATACCGACCGATACCACGTTCAATTTATTTACCAACAACCAATAGCGTTGGTAAATTATTCGTGTCGATTGAACCGGGAGATCCTGTGTTCCCGTATATATAATACAAGCGGCAGCCTGCAAAGAGACGAGAAAGATCTGGCGCGGAGACCCTCGATTCTTTCAGAGAGAGAGAGAGAGAGAGAGAGTACAAGCGCGTAAGACTGCTGTCGTTGCTGCGGCCCAAACGCTGGAACGTGCATTCGGCATATATGCTGCATGGACTGTAGCATTGGCGGCGAGGCCATACAAGCGCGTAGGGCGCGGAAGCTGAGAGCGGGTCGCGTGCCGTTCCTGCTCCGGAGCGAGGCCGCGAGGATCCTTCAACGTGTCGCACACGGTCACAGCCAGCGGTTGAGAGCGAGGGACAGCAGAGTTCTAGCACCAACGGCCGGAATTGGGTCCACACGCCTGGCTTTCCGCACTCGTGTTCGCTTCACTTTGGTCCGCTCTCTCTTCCAGCCGCGTAGACCATCGTTTGTCATTTACATATTATTATGATAATCGTTTGAAACAAACGAGGCGTACACGACGACACTTTCCGCGCCGAGTTGTTGTCCACGATTTTTTCTGAATAGTACTCTGCCCGAGTAGGAAAAAAAAGGTTTACAGCTGATCAACCAATAAATTGAACACGTTCGCACGATCCTAAACTTATGGTGTGCTTATGGTAGTCTTATAGTTCATTCACCATGACGCCGATAAGTTTCTTGTACAAGTCCCATCAATTTCCTCGACGCAGGTCGATCAATGGAAATTCTACAAGAAATTTGCGACAATTGTATATGTGGCTTGGTAAACGAACCATAAGGCTAACGCATAAGTGTAGGATTACGCCAATGGGTTCAATTTATTCATCGGTTGATCGATCGTAGACATATTTTTTTTTAATTCGATGGCTCCGATCTTTGGAGCAATGGAAATATCGAACGCTTTATTGACCTTCCAGTGGCACTGGAGCGGTCCGTTTTATTTCATAAAGTTTATACAAATGACACTTAATAATTATTTATAGTTTTCGAATCGCATTCAACGCATATAAACACATTTTTGGTGGAAACAAGAGTTAAATTTATTCTTCTTTTTTTAAAGATAATTTGTTCAAGTTCGCTGTCTTGCCTAATACGAATATCAACCGTCTGGAGTAAAATTGACAATTCCGGACAACGATAACGCTAATACTTGACAATGTTCTCTCTAAATAAAATTTATCAGCCGTCTTCGAACATTTTTTCGTTTCGTTTCAACGAGGAAATGATGTACGCTTGACAGTGGGCGGCACTCTATCATCGACCTAAAAATGTTATGACAATAAAATTGATAGGCAGGTGTAAAAATGTATCTTAAAATAAAAATTATCATTTTTCTTGTTATCGCTGATAACAAAAAAATATATCGCAATATCGTTTCGAAATTTTGTTTAGTCTTGCGTGTGCATGTCACGATGATCTCATATCGATTATCAATGTGCTAACGTCGCTGTGCGTTTCCACGTCGGTAGAATTTTCGAAAGTAATTTATTAATTCGACAATTATTTAGACAAGTTTTAATATTTATGAAGCATAAAACGTTGCAATAATTGAAATACCGATCGTATACGAAGATTTTTTTTTTATCTCTATTATATTATGCTCGGATAAAACTACAATACAATATGCGATTATTAACTGTTACAAATGTTTCGGGGCATCGAATAAATATAAATGATCAATCAATTATCGTTCTTTTTTCTTGTCTATCTACGTCGCAGGTTCGCGGAACGCAGTCAAGCTGGCTGCCTCTGCCGGTAACCCCGTCGTCGCTGCTGCCGCCGCCGCCGTCGCCGCCCCCGTGCATCCTCCTGTGCTCTGGAGCTCTCGCAGAAAGCCGGGTAAGTGTTACACATAGAGCACGGTTACAGTTCTGTAGCTCGTATATTCGCTATTAGGTATAATGTTATAGATATAGAGTCAGCAGTATACGAAGACCGACGATCTAAATGAATCTTTATTCGTCTCGACATGTCGCGCGATTCATTATGTATTTATGCGATCTAATACGCATACGATCTTCCTTCACGAAAAGGGAGAGAGAGAGAGAGAGAGAGAGAGAGAGAGAGAGAGAGAGAGAGAGAGAGAGAGCGAGTAGTAGTAGGGACAGAAACAGACAATTGGTGGTATAATTGACGTGACACGATGGTGAGTCGGCCGACGTTTCCGTTTCCGACGGCTAAAAACATTTTATCTCTGGGCTCTGGTACAGCAACTAGGTAGTATTATGGGCGTCTGGGGAGATCGAAAGCGCGTGCCTGACGCACGCTCACTCGACTAAACTCTCTGTCGCCTGTATCGGCACGTGTTATAGGGGAGAACTCGAAAACGTCATTAACTAATGGAAAAAATAGCAGAATTATTTTTTGAGTAATTATTTTCAGAGATAATATTTATAATAAAAATTATATATATTAATGATATATTGCTTTCGTGGTTTATCTTGGAAAGCAAATCTGTAGCTTGATTGCATAAAAACTTTGAAAGCCGTTTAATTCGTTCTCTGCTTAGTGTTGGTACTTAATTTTTTTTTTTTTTTTTTTTTTTTTCTATAATGATTTATTGCCCTTATCTTGAAGGTTTTTCTAGATCTGTAATGAGCAAAGAATTTTCTGTCAGAATCTCTGGAATTCGTAGACTGCGGCTAGTAAATATATCTTTTGAAATTGTAAACGATACAAATATTAAGAGATAATAATATGGCCATCGTCCCTGATACTCGTGTGGCAATTGGGGTATATAGTATTACGACAGTCTGCTGATTTTTCTCATACAGTATCCATGCTGTTACTCCGCTTGTGGTAATATAAGATTGAGAGTCAATTGCATATTACCATGCCGAAATATACAGGGCCACTGTCAATAAAAAATGAAAACGAGTTCTGCGATGAATTGTTAAACATTGAAGAGTTTATTAGCGTTCGTTTGCATTGTTTTTGAAACATTGATAATAAGTGTTTAAGAACCGCCGGAATTAGCGTTACTCGATGTACACCACGGGAAGTTTGTTCGGTCGAATTTCGTACATCGCGTAGACCCGAAAAGGGCTGATTTCATCTAAATTTTTTAGTCAAGTTCACTTCTTAATCAAAGTGTTCGGTTCTTAATTTCTTTGCAAAGATTTACGTATCGGCACTCTTTTCGCGGAAAAACTTGGAATAACGTTTTGGGTCTGTTCAAAGACTAAAAACGAAAAATTAGTTGTAGTAAAACTTACTCATTTGTTAACGAGAAATGAAAAAAATGCAATAAAAAATCGTGGGTTCCATTTCAAAAACAAAAGTTGAGGCCCAGCAGAGGACCCGGACCCAACAACTGATATGCTCTTCCGATGTCCCACGTCGTATGCAACAACTTTTGTCCGAAACATTTTTCAATTAAATCCTTAGTTTTCGATATATTTGAGCATATTTAAAAAAATGTAACACCCTGTAGATTTCGAGTACACCCATCATTACCATATTTTTTCCGTCTCTATCTATTCATAAATTCCATTTATAAGAGCTATGGCCACATTAATTCTGATCAATCCGCATGTAAATTAATATTATAAATTAATACATTGTTAAGCTCGTTGAGTCGTGCATATAAAATTGGATGACCGTGGCATTAAGTGCTCACCGGTATTCTTCCGTCTACCGCACGTTTATATTGTATCAACGCAAATGGCGTGCCTCGCTAATGCTCGCTTTGAGAAAGTACGTCATGCCATCGGGGAATGTGACAATCGATCCACGTGCCGAGCAACGATGCAGCATCGCATTATTGAATCGCATCTCGACTGTACGTCTTTCTCTATCTCATTCTTTCCGTTGCAGGAATAAATTACCACGTGCTATATTACGCTACTATACAATATATATCGACGAGAAGAGCGGTCTCTCGTCTTACTGTTCGGACAACGGCGATAAGACGAGACCACAAATGGCCCTTGAATCCATCGGGTCAACTTGTTCGCGCTGCTGCTCTTTAATTCAATGCTCCGCGGGCTTTCGCGCAATCTCACTCTTCTCGTTGCCGTATTTCGCAGTCTTTCTCGCTCTTTTCTTTCTTCTTCCGACGTGGGCGAGCCCACGAAACATCGCACAACCTCTCGGTATATTGACCTCGCGCTATTAACCTTCCCGATGCATTTCTTCCTCCTCTGAACTTTTTTTTTTCCCATCTCTCTTCTCCAAGATTGACACACACATATATCGCTCAGCAGAGCTGACAAGATAATTAAGTTTGCTCTTGGCGAGGCGCGATCACGTTCTTTGATCAAAAATCGAATGGTACTTAGGAAACACGTGTGGTACATATATTCTGTTATATTCCTTGTGTTATGAAGGGTCAATATTTATAGTTACTTTGCGAGTGCAAAGAAGATAATAAAAAGAGATAGAGCGACGTGGAAACGTTATTAAGATTGAGGCTAATACAATTAACCCTTTTGACGTTTGTGTGTGTCAACTCGCGAGTGTCGGAGCACACTCTAATTGGATGAAGAGGGTCTGCGACCTTCCTTTCTGCATCCGTTGACCCAAGCTCCAGGCGCGTGTACCATTAAAATCCCTAATTCACTCGAAGAATTTCATTATAGCGAATTTGATTACAGGAATTCAGCTGGCAGAATTGGTGGGTTGGTGACGCGCGCGTAACGTTCTAGTTGTATTTTACAAAGCAAGTACCATTTTATTCACCTAATAATATTATTTAATAATTTTATTACAAAACACTTGACACCCTTGGAATTAAATTATCGACTAATTATTTTTTTTGACTCAACGTGAAATTTATCCGATGAACCAACTTTGTTGTCATGTAAAATGATGCGTTAAACCGTTGTCTGTCTTTCTCATATACGGTATACGTGCGACAGAGATATTCGAATTTTCCTATCTCGAATTTTTACGCCACAGATTGATCGTTCGGATAAAAGATAGTAACGGTGACCTTTAGAATTGTAAGGTGTTGATCGGATCAATCGTGACGGAGAAATTTTCATTACAGTTTTCGTTACCGACGGGGGTTTATGTCCATGGGACACTTGAAAAAATTCTTGTCGGTAACAGAAACTGTAATTCAATTTACTAAGAGCAGGCTATTATTTTAGACAAAAGCAAATATGATTTCGGTTCCTCCATCAACTCTGCAGTGAAATCGAATTTTCTGTTTTTTCCCAAACATTATTCGTTTCTGAGCAGATTTTGATTATAGTTACTGATACCGAAGAAACTTGGAATGAGCGGGTGTAGGATGTCACATCACCCTTAACCCTTTATAAGTCACACTGCCCGAAACCGTACCGGAATGGAACTATGGAAAACCGAGTGGGTGTAACTCGTTGTTACGGTAAAAAGTGGGAATATTTTTGTAATGTAAAAATAGAAAAAATCGTTGCTTAAAAATAAATCTATAACTCGATTGTATCATAATTTAAATCCGTTTTGTTCGTTCCCTTATTGATTGTTGGTGAGATTCACGCAGCACACCTCTTCGTTGAGCAACTTTGTAGATTTAGCTGAAACAGCGATCCGTTTTTACGTTGTTTTTTTTTTCTTCAGTTCTGGAAAACAAAAAAAAACATAAAACGCGCTGTTAGCGCGATCCCGCCGCTTACAAATAAGTCAAAAATAAATTATAAATGTCAGAAGCATTCACAAATATATTTCATTAAAAAATTCGCTGTTTTAATTATTTAAAATAAATTGTATCATTATCTTACTACAATTTGTAACGTAATAAATAAAAATGTATAAAAATTAAAAAATCAGCCGTGTGTTAAAAATGTTTACGATTCGTGAGTGACAAACAGAAAAAAAAACCCGAGAAAAATGTAGAACGGATGAGACAAAGGACATCCGTACACTAAGCACCAAACAATAGACAGCACATCGACACGCTTCGGTTAAATGCCTATTGAATTGGAAGAAGAAAACAATCCATGTGTCTATCAAAAGCCGGAAGTCCAGAGGCAAGCCATCGCTTACGGTACAATTCCATGCAGCATTTACCGCGGTGGTTTCAAGGCTGAGTTTCGAATTATTACACGAGATATCGTGGATCGGAAGTCCGAGGTTAGCCACGAATTTGCCGGCGCGAAGAGAGACAGCCGCTTGGATGAAAAAAAATCGAGATAGCCAACTAGATACTAGTTTCGCTTCTGCGCTGACGCTTGCTCGAAGCGTTGAGCAAAAGCCAAGAGCTCTTATTGTTTACGCAGTGGTAGCGATTCGTACTTTGTGCTCGCGGTAGCAGTTGGTACTTTGTGCTCGCGTCGAGCCGAGAGAATTTCAGTGGTGTGCGCCACATCGAGTTTGGCCGCGAAGATTCGTGCTCGCGAGCGCTCGCACGCCGTCAAAAAATTGCTGACTCGTCTCTGCCTTAAGGTGATTCAGAACATATGTGGGTGCAAGAGAGACAGAATTAATCTTGCAATCTCAAAATTCTCCGCAGCGGTTGATCCGTCGGATAAAAGACGAGAACGTCTCTCTGCGCAATTGTTAGGCGGAGGGCAACGTTCTTCGCTTTTATTAGACGGATCAACCGTGACATAGAAAGTCAGATAACAATTTTTGTTACCGACCGTGTAGTACCTTGAGGCTCCGTCCGCATGCGTTTTTTTCACTCTTATTCGCTCTTTCGCTCGCATTCTCAGCTGCCCCGGTGCCACGATCGGCCGCCGGCTGTTGCGCCACTGCGGATATTATTTTCCAACGTGCACGACCTACACGCGCAGAGAAACTCATACTCTTCTGGGCGGAATCGTGCTCACCTCCACGGCTATCACGGCACTCTCGGTAATCACTGATCCCAGCGTGTTCGCTTCGTCAGTAAATAAAAGCCCCGAGCAAAAGAGCGATATACCGCACGAGCGTCGATACTACACGCATGGACACGCGATGTACTCGAGAACGCTTACGTCGACGCATAGCAATTATTCTTATACGTACCATAGCATACACGAGTAGAGAATTATCTGTGGAAAATTAAATAATGGCTGTTGGGGCAGTAAAGTCTACTAAAATAAGTATTGAGATTAGAAAAATATGTTTGTAGCACATTTTTTAAATTAGCCCATATTAACCCTTTGCACTCCGTTGTCGCCGTATTTGCGACATTAAACCCTTTATGCCCTACTAGGCTGGAGTGCAAAGGGTTAATTTAATTAAGCTACATTCACAGATATGTCTTGCGTATAACGCGATAAACCGTCAAGGCATCGGTATAAGAAGGTCCTTGAATCATAGAAACATTGTACATTGTACATAAATGTGTAAAAAGTTACGAGTCAAAAGATATCTACGATTTTTCAATGGGTGATCATCCAAAACACTTGTACTCACTGGCACGATCTTAGGCTCATGATTCACTAATGGTAGACACGATGGTGCATTCGCCAGAACGCAGATTAATTTGTCGTGAATTTGTTGCAGACTCATCATGAATCTACCTGAATCGATTTAATTGATGAAAAGTCCAAAACAAAATCACGACAAGTTTACCTGCTTCGTCACGAATAAACCATAAGCCTACCCTACCCCATAAGTGAACCATAAGTTTAGGATCGTCACAGTGGATTAAATTTATCGGTCGATCAACCGTAAACATTTTTTTTTACTTGTTTTAAACACATTCAACATTATTTTCAACGGTCACTGCATGATCTATAGTCGCCTCGTACAAAGTAATACGATTCAACCGGCAACTAATTGACCTTCACCGAATCACTATGGAGGGTCAATAGCGATGAACTTGCGTAGAGATAACTCAATTTCCCCAAATATGTCATGAAGTAATCTAATTACCCATTAAATAATCTTATCTTTCGATAAATTGCTCATTATTTGTTACACGGTTTTGATAACTTCAAGGCCCTCCATCACCATGGGAATAAATTATATTCGAAAAATATATACAAACAAGAGGTGTAAATTTGAATTTTTCACATTGTTTCCTCCTGGTTCTCACTAACCCACGATCGCGATCATCGATAAAATTGAAAATTTCATCAAGTTTAAACCACTTGATTGATTCTCACCAAATTCAAGACCAAGTATCCTTGTAATCTAGCCAATTTGTATACCAAGTTTCAGTTTTTATAGCTGAAAATTTACGAAAGTTAGAGCAAATATATATATATATATATACATATTTTTTTTTCGAAAAATAAAAATCTGAACTTCTTGATCGATTCTTGCCAAATTCAATACCGAACGTCATTGTCTCCTGGCCTATTCTTATAGAAAATTTTAACTCGGTAGCTAAACATTTACAAAAACTACAGTGCGTACATCCTTTTTTTTTTTTTTTCTCGAAATATTCAAACAACCATAAAATGAGACACCCGTCAGCGATTTGGGCGGAAATTGCAGCAACCTGACGAGAGTTGCGACCCGTGTACAAAGTTTCAGGATGATCGAGTGACCTATTCCCGAGATATAACCATTGCAATTTTACATGCTCATCACACACGCACGCATGGATCGACATTTTTTCTAAAAATGATTTCTCGACGTTTTGGCACTTTTTAAGGGGAGGTGAAACTTACTCAGTGAGTAACTAAAACTGCAAACAATAGTATTTCGTTCTACTGGTTTGTGAGAGAGACTGCTATATGAATTACTATGTATTACTGTACTTTATCATCACGTCCCAGTCACGGATAACTCGAATAACAAATCGTAAACATTTAATGACAACAGTTATAAATTTGTTATACTGTGAAAAATTCATATTAAAATATTCAGGATATAGTGCTGCTATGAGTATAGTTACTCGTGCTTATTGTTTATCGTTGTGATAACTATAAAAGTGACTGGGGAAAGTTAAACTATATTGTAAAACCGACAATACATTTTAACGAGTACACGAATCTGAAGATCTATTATCGATATGAATGCAGAAGTTATATAAGTTAAGAATGATGATTAACAAAAATTGTCTATAAAATAATAGAGAATTGTGAGATGAATTCTGGCAGGGCCACGGTGACGTTAGCTGGAATTATGGGTGTTCCCGGATCAAACCGGGGTCGTGGCTCAATTTTTTTCACAGTTCCTTTGTTAAAGAATCGTCGAATCTGGTTGCTTAATCAATTTTAATATAATTCGTCCAAGCAATTAGATCCGATATTTATAATGATTCGCAAATGCGGAATTTCAATTAGACCTCTCATTCTCGGGCTTGGAATCGCGATCACGTATCTATCACGGACTCTGAGTTGTAAAGGGTGGTTAAATTTTAAGGGCCGATGTTGATTTTGAATAAAACACAAATTATTTAGGAAATTATTGTCAATTCTTTTTATTATGATAATATGATATGGTTCAATTATGTATGGAACAAAATATCGGCCAAATGGCCGCCGCGACCTCGGCGGCACACCTCCATCCGATGATCCAAATTTTCGATGACGCTTAGGCATAATTGAGGTTCTATGCCGTTAATGTGCCGAATTATCTCATCCTTTAGCTCTTGAATTGTTGCTGGCTTATCGACGTACACCTTTTCTTTCAAATAACCCCAAAGAAAGAAGTCCAACGGTGTCAAATCACATGATCTTGGCGGCCAATTGACATCGCCACCACGTGAGATAACACGGCCATTGAATTTGTCGCGCAAAAGAGCCATTGTTTCGTTAGCTGTGTGGCAAGTGGCATCGTCCTGTTAAAACCACATATCGCCCACATCCATATCTTCCAATTCGGGCCATAAAAAGTTCGTTATCATCTCACGATAGCGAACACCATTCACAGTAACTGCCTGACCGGCCTCATTTTGGAAAAAATACGGCCCGATGATGCCGCCAGCCCATAAACCGCACCAAACAGTCACTCTTTGTGGGTGCATTGGTTTTTCGACAATCACTCTTGGATTATGATTCGCCCAAATGCGGCAATTCTGCTTATTGACGAATCCACTGAGGTGAAAATGTGCCTCATCACTGAAGATGATTTTCTTCGAAAATTGATCATCCACTGTTGCCATTTCTTGCCACCATTCTGACCATTGACGACGTTTGGAATGGTCAAGAGGCTTTAGTTCTTGAGTCAATTGCACCTTATAAGCGTGTAAATGCAAGTCTTTATGCATAATGTTGATCAACGACGAGCGTGAGAGGTGCAATTGTTGGGCACGACGACGAGTTGAGGTGGACGGCTCTTCAGCCACACTATCGCGAACAGCAGCAATATTTTCTGCAGTACGAGCTGTACGAGCATGCACTGGTGTTTTAATATCTCCTACAGACCCGGTTTGCTCAAATTTTTGCACGATTTTTCCGATTGTACGCACATTTGGACGATTAAATTGACCGAAAAAATCACGAAGTGCACGATATGCATTTTGATTTGAACGCCCATTTTCATAATAAGCCTGAATAACTTTAACGCGTTGCCCGATTGTGTATCTTTCCATGGTTCAAATTGAGTTAGTCTGAAATTGAGAAATGTCAAATGAAATGCAGAAAAAAACTTGACGTTTAGGTGTGGTTCACATTCAACATCGGCCCTTACAATTTAACCACCCTTTATTTTGCAAAAAAAATATCCATCCTACTGACCGGATTACGACGCTATATATATATATATATAAATGAAAAAAGGGGAGAGGAGTTATATAATGTTTGAACATATTTGTAACAACCCCTGACGGAAATATTGAAAATTCGAACATTTGTCTGAGTTTATTTCTTATTAACACTTAAACACTGTGAAAAGTAATAAATTCTGTGTTTCTGTATTGATAACATCGGCAATGAATGAGAATCAGAAGAATGATAGGTGGAATATTAAATAAATATTCGTCGAGAATTTAATTGACTCCGTGTAGTTGAAGAAGTAAGAGACTCGAGACTTTCGAGTGATGTATCAAGAGACTTCCTAATTCGCAACGTGTCCGCCGGAAGAAGAACCCACACGTAAATTGACGAGCGTCGCGTTAATAAGTCGTCGTCATCGTACGCGCTCAACGTTCGTTGGTACAACGAAGCTCCTCTGTATAGCTCAGGCAATTCTTCCTTAGCGATAGCTCAGTCGTACTTCTTACCGGTATATTACATCAACGCGTATACATTCCGGTCGACACGCTCATTATCTTGCAAGCGGTACACCGAAGAAACGTTGACGAGACACTATCTTCTTTCGGAACGCAGCTTTTCAATGATGCGCGTGCATACGCGTGCGAGAAAATACGTGTCGACGTGCGTACACCTTTCTCAGTGCTCGTCCGCAGAAAACAAGATACTGAAATAAACTGGAGAGAACGCCCCGCGGCAAAAGGCGTTCACGTTTACGCGAATACTCGTGCCGTCTAACCAACGGTCTGCTCGTCGTCGGTTCACACTCCCTGACTCTCAATACAACCAGATGAAGTTATAAACTTTCAGCCGTTATATCACACGTGCGAGAAACAACGTAAATTCACGTTTTACCGATCGTGCGTCTATATCCGATAAGAGATATTCTGACGTAGCTAGATTACCCGACTCCTCGGTTAGGCATTAGTCTCAATAATAGCAACCCGAGAGTATAATGCTTACATATGTAGGCTATTGGTGCAAACCGATGTACGAAAGACTTTTAATTCAATTTTGTCGCAAGGGGATAATAAATCTTTGGACGGGCTACCATTTTTATAGATTCAATCCATAGGAGATATAAGGAATAAAAATTTACTGCGTTTCACGATACACCTTGTGTGAATAGAATTTTGCTATAACTCAATTTTCAAACAGTAGGATGAGATAGATTTTTGGCTCAGATATCGCACACGAAATGTAAATTGCTGTCGTTATGACTGGCCTGCCAACAAACTTTAAACGTGTATCGCAACCTTAAAAGTACGAAATTCTATTATTGTCAAACAGATAACTAAAAAAAAAAAAAAAAAAAGGTAAAAACTTGTACAAAAATGACTCGAATTTTGTATAAAACATTACAAATTGTGCGAATAACGTATTGTTTAGTTACAGCCTGCTGATATAAATCACTCGACACAGCGAATACACCCTGCGAAGTGTAATTTTTTTCCATGTTGCCTTACATACTCGAGTCGGTCTCGGTTTTTTTTTGTTCTCGCAAAGCATCAGCGTCGCCGTGTCTCGCCGCGGCGAACATACCGCCCCATCTCGCCGTCCCTTGCTAGCTATACTTACTCGTCGGCTACGGCATCCGGGATGTGATCACGTACACCCGAGAGTTAAGTAGTCGCGAGCGCGCACTGGTTACCCGGTGTCTCTTATCCGACAGACGAAAGCGATCTTCGTCGAGTAACACCGAGCGGAAGAAAAAGCGAGATAGACGATATTGTAGACAGACTCTTGAAGTCGAGTTGGAATCAATTTACGAATGCAGTCCTGGTCTTTGTAACGGGGCATGCCCGGAATGGACCGAAGTTACATAAGATATTTACTGAACGGATAGGATATAGGATCTCGGTACAGCGGAGATACTCCTCACGCTGTCCTACTCTCTTCCTCTCCCTCATCCTACGCTCATTTCTCGACATCGAGATTATGCTGACAGGTATATCGAATGCGGCTAACATATTTTATCTACAGCGCGATTCAGAATCGAATTATTGTGTTCACAATCATGTCATTATGTCAATAAATGTCAAGTTTCAAAAATTTTTTTTGAATCTCTTTGAACGTTAGATAATCGATCATTTCCACGAATAAGTGTTTTTTGAATTAAATCAAGTTTACACTTAATTTATTGACAGAATTAAAAATAAAATAAAATAATTTATTATTATTAGATAAAAATAGAAAATAAATGATCGCGAATCAATTATTTTATTAACTAAATTCTCAATTATCAGTTGTTTATTAGGAATTTACTTTAAATCTAAACGTCACTTTTTTTTCTCGCTTATAACAAATTGTTTGTCTTGTCGAAATTTGTTCAAATTTGCTCTTTATTCTAAAAAAAAACATGACAATAAGTAAAAATTTTTAAAAAATGTTAGTTTTTTCAATCCCACGGAGGATATCAAAGCAAAGTTTCGATTTTGATTCGCCCTGTACATGGCTAAGGAATCGAGTGCGGATACATAGATATCACGTGGAATGCGCGCGCGATCGGGCACCCGGCGCCTGTATACTTTACGAGAACGTTCGTGAGTGTGTATACGTATCTTTTACAGGGCTGTACTTGCGGAGCTTGGAGGAGCCGAGGATGACGGCGGAAACGGCAGCTCCGTTCGTTCAGGGTGTACAGAACGTCCAGAGCGGCGTCATGGTTGGTCAAGGGAACTCTCTGAACCACGAACACACGAAATCGCACGGTGCCGGTGGACCGTCAACGACGAATCGAGGAGGCACTAGCATCAGCAGCGGTTCGGCTTCCTCTTCGGCGTCATTGTCATCCACGGTGTACGATGCGGAGGACGCCCGGATGGAAGCTTGGCTCGACGAGCATCCGGAATTCGTAAACGACTACTTTCTTAGGTTCGCTTAAGATTCAATCTTGCACCTACGCTCGAATTTTCGCTTCGTCTGCATGATTGCCCGTTAACGTTATAAATCTTGTCATTGTGTTGTTCCTCAGAAAAGCCACGAGGCAAACCGTGGACGCTTGGCTGGTAACGCACGCGACGCCGACCTCATCGTCAGGCGGTTGCATGATGGACATTTCGAGTATAATGAGTCACGGCTCGGGAGGCGGTGGAAACGGAGCTGCAGCCTTATTGCCCGGCGGTCGTGGCGGTACGGGAGGGCTCGGGGGCACTGGTGCCGGCAGCAATTCCAGTGGAAGCAGCGCCGGCGGAAGTGGAGGCGGTGGAACCGGAGGATCCGGCGCCACGACACCGGTGCGAAAAATATCGGCTCATGAGTTTGAGAGAGGCGGACTTCTCAAGCCGATTGTAAACACAATCGATGGGACGCCTACCTTCCTCAGCGTGTCGCCCGAAGACTCGGGACAACCTGGTGGAGGTCAACAAGTCGGATCCGGTGGCGCTACCAGACCGCAAAGAAGATCGAGACACGAGCTCAGGCATCTCGATGAGAAAGATCTTATTTTTGAACTGGTAATAATTTCCACGTAATTCTATCTCATCGGTCGTAAACATGGACCTTTTAATTTTTCTTACTTATTAATAATTGCAACATTGTAAACACATTATAACATAAAATCTATTCATGATGTGAATTAAGTATCGAAGTCATTTTATTGATGACAGCAATCTTTTAATGTATTTGTTATTTTTACTAATTCAAGTTTGTTTGTACTTTCCTAGTAGAATTGGTCGAATTTTTTAAGTAAACGAAGTTTTTATTTATTTACCATTTATTAATTTATTAATGTTCCTATTGATTAACATGTACGTATTTATTTATTCATGATTCCCCTAAGGGTTACAGCTTTCTCCTTTGTCTCTCTCTCTCTCTCTCTCTCTCTCTCTCTCTCTCTCTTTCTTTCTCTATTAAAAATTCTGCAATTGATTAACAAGTACTTAGTTATCAATTAAATTATACAAGAAAACAAAACATGAGTTAAATTAGAAGAAACGACGTTTCCGATTCTACAGTTTCTTATTTCATCACTCAGGTCAAGGACATTTGCAACGAGCTTGAAGTACGATCCCTGTGTCACAAGATACTGCAGAACGTGAGCACTCTTCTACACGCTGACAGAGGATCGCTCTTTCTCGTGCAAGGCGAGAGAATGTGTGCAGGCAACAGCAGCAGCAACAATACCGGTGCTAATTATCGCACTGAAAATCCTCGTCCGATGTCTAACCAGAGTCAGAATTCAACGAGCGGCAGGACGCATCAACCAGGCTCGAGAAATAGGTGCCTTGTTTCAAAACTTTTCGACGTCTGTTCGAGATCGACCCTCGTCGAGATGGAAAAGAAGGACGAGATAAAAATACCCTGGGGTACGGGAATCGTTGGTTACGTGGCTGAGAGCGGAGAACCTGTTAACATACCGGATGCCTACAAAGTAATGCTTTCTCTCCTGATGTGTCGTAATCTTAGAATTAAGTGGTTCGAACTGTCATGTCATCGATGATTTTACTTTTCGGTTTAAAATTTTTTTTAAATCTCGTTTCACTTTAGGATTCGAGATTCAACCGAGAGATCGACGCTCTTACCGGTTACAGAACCAGAGCTCTTCTTTGCATGCCGATAAAGGATTGCAGCGGCGACGTGGTCGGTGTAGCGCAAGTGATCAATAAACTCGGAGGCGAGGCACAATTTACCGCTCAGGACGAGAAGATATTCGTTAGTTATCTACAGTTTTGCGGTATAGGGCTCAGAAATGCACAGCTTTATGAGAAAAGTCAATTAGAAGTGAAGAGGAATCAGGTAATGCGTCGTTCAATTCTTTATTATATCGATGAGAACAATAATAAATAAATAAATAAATAAAACATATAATATTCTATTTAATCGATGTATAGGTCCTGCTGGATCTTGCCAGAATGATCTTCGAAGAGCAGAGCACGATAGAGCATATGGTCTTTAGAATTCTGACGCACACGCAATCCCTTATTCAGTGTCAACGGGTTCAGGTTTGTCACTAGTGGGCTCAACGAAGATAAGTCCTATTATCGTTGCGGTAGCGTTTCAATCTAATAAAAAAAATGATATATTTTTCGTATGCCACAGGTACTTTTGATGCACAAGGCGTCGAAGGGTAGTTTCTCGCGAGTCTTTGATTTCGAGGCAAACGATCTCGCCGTCGAGGACACCGATTCGCGAACCAGGTGATTGTTCTAGCTTATTGATTAACGTGTTATTAAACGCACGAAAATTGCAAACGAAGCCAAGAGAGCACAACGCGCACAAGGCATTGACCCGCTCATCTCTTCTCGTTCGACGACAGAGCGAGACGCTATTCCAGATCTAACGATCGCTGCCGCTTGGTCTCTTTCCGTTGCAGCCCTTTCGAGAGCAGATTCCCCATAAACATAGGCATCACCGGATATACCGCGACAACGGGCGAGGTAAGTGTCATCTGCTCTACCATCGACCTGTTAAACCAACGGCCACGAGTGTCGCTCGCTCGAGTGGGGCTTCACGAGTACCGACGTATACGATGCGATCTCGAGTCGCTCGGGGATGGACCAGCTGGATCGAGCGAGCACTTCCGACCAATTCGAAAAAAAAACATCGTTGTAACACTTTTATCGTCATCATCGACGACATATCTTCGATCCTCATCGCCACAAGCATCACGTATTCATGGTTGCAGACGGTCAACATCCCGAATGCCTACGAGGACTCGAGATTCGATCCTTCCGTCGACGACGGCACTGGATTTCGGCATTGGACTATTCTCTGCATGCCCATAAAAAATTCATCCGGTCAGATAATTGGCGTTATACAGCTCGTCAACAAATTCGACGATCTCCTGTTCACGAAAAACGATGAGAACTTCGTCGAGGCATTTGCCATCTTTTGCGGAATGGGCATTCACAATACTAATATGTGAGTCGATGTACACGCACTTTGTTGTAGAAACCAAATGCCAGAGAGAGCGAGAGAATTTGTGATAAAAGTTTTGTTAAATGACGTATCTCAGGGAATTTTCGCATTAAATTATCTCTTTGCTTCCTGGATCATCGACGCTCGCACGCACACAGGTACGAGAGAGCTGTGATCGCTATGGCCAAACAGAGCGTTACACTCGAAGTATTGAGCTATCACGCGTCCGCTTCGTTGGAGGATGCGCAAAGACTGAGGGTTAGTTTCTTCCTAGTATTCGTATTTTTTTACTATTTGCCTCGTCCGGTTTTTCTTTCTTTATTTTTTTCTTATTTACTTTCATTGTTATCGTTCCATCGCTCCTTTGCTATTCCTACTGCGTAATACGTAGTTTAGATTTTCACACGACGTGCAAAGCTCGCTAATGGACGTATTTCGGTTACCGCGCGACTCAGCAGGGCTTAAGGGTACCATCGTCGGCCTACTATCACCTCCAAGACTTCAAATTCGATGATATACGAATGGAGGACGATGACACACTGACCGCCTGCCTTCGCATGTTTCTCGATTTAGACTTTGTCGAGAGATTTCACATTGATTACGACGTACTTTGTCGATGGTTGCTCAGTGTTAAGAAGAACTATCGCAATGTCACCTATCACAATTGGCGTCACGCTTTCAACGTAGCGCAAATGATGTTTGCTATTCTGACGGTGAGTCCAAAAAAGTGGAAGCAAAACGATGAGCTCGAGTTGACGAGAGAGGAGAAGAAAAAAGACAAACAATGAGCGTAAAACCTGGAGAGACGCGTGAAACTTTGAGTTCAACTGCGCCGTGTCAATGACCCCAACTGACATTGACCGTAAAATTACTTTCAGGCTACTCAGTGGTGGAAAATTTTCGGCGAAATCGAGTGCCTCGCTCTCATCATAGCGTGCCTGTGTCACGATCTCGATCATCGAGGCACTAACAATTCTTTTCAAATCAAGTGAGTCAATCGATCAAACGCATATATCATTGATTGAAGATGTTTAGAAACGAGGATTAAAATTTACGTTCATTACTATTATTATTATTTAATTTGCAGAGCCTCCTCGCCACTGGCTCAACTATACTCTACCTCGACGATGGAGCATCATCACTTTGATCAGTGCCTCATGATCCTCAGCAGTCAGGGCAATCAGATACTGTCGAATCTCTCGCCCGAGGAGTACTCGCGAGTCGTTAAAGTACTCGAGGAGGCTATACTTTCGACGGATCTCGCTGTGTATTTTCGCAAACGCGGGGCTTTTCTCAGTATCGCACGTGGACGAAGTTACAACTGGGCTTACGGCGATCATCGGGAGCTCTTGCGCGGAATGCTAATGACCGTTTGCGATCTCGCGGCTATAACGAAACCCTGGGAGATCGAAAAACGCGTCGCCGAGCTCGTGAGCAGCGAGTTTTTCGAACAGGGCGATATCGAAAGGCGAACACTCAATATCACACCGATCGTTAGTAACCGTTGCGATATTACATCAAAATATTACTTGCATAGTCGTTTTATTATAATTTTATTTCTGCAGGACATTATGAATCGAGAAAAAGAGGACCAACTGCCAATGATGCAAGTAGGATTCATCGATTCTATTTGTTTACCTATTTACGAGGTGAGTTAATTCACATTTTTGCTCTTCTGCTAATAATATAAATTGGTCTGTCGTTGACCAATGTTTAATTCAAGCATTTGTACCAAATTGCAGGCATTCGCCTTACTTTCGGAAAAACTAGAGCCGCTTGTGGCTGGAGTACGGGACAATAAGAAACGGTGGTTGGAAATTGCGGAGAATTCTTGTGACACGGAAAACTGTACGAATCATGATAGGACGACGGCGACGACTCCGGAACAGTCGGAAAGCGGGGACGAGGTCGAATAGAGAAACAGACCTTCGGCTAACCACAATATAATTATTTTTCGCCGTTTCCAGCGACACACCGAGACGCGCTGGGCGCTGATCGAGCACTAGTGACGAAGCGAAAGCGGAGAGAAGTGAGAAGAAAGGAGACGAGAGGACCGAGATCACGAATGCTTGTTCATTCGATCGTAGCCCGATTCGACTGGCAACTGTCGAATAAATCGATGGGCAACCGTTGAATAAATCGACGGACGAGAGCCGAAAAAGAGTCGCAAGTGCCAAAGAGAAGTCAAGACTTTGATCCGTGTCTCGCGATTTCGACGGTGTCGGCTAACGTATAATCGACAATTGCATACCAAAGCGTATACTTAATTATAAAAGCGTTTTTTTCCTCCAAGTACCAAATCCATGATAATCGCGAGATTAGGAGAGAGGAGAGAGAGAGAGAGAGAGAGAGAGAGAGAGAGAGAGAGAGAGAGAGAGAGAGAGAGAGAGAGAGAGAGAGAGAGAGAGAGAGAGAGAGAGAGAGAGAGCGATGTAGTAAGATGGTAACGTGGATGTTTCAGTCATTGAATAATTTCTTCGTCTCAATGAGTGAAATGTTTTTACGACTAACGAATATTTTGTCAAGATGTAGACAACATTTGTGATGAAATTAAAAGGTTTTGCGCGTATTCTCAAAGATGCCTTACGGATTGATGCATTTTTTCTTGAGATGTATTTCACAATAATTTTTTTTTAGTAATCGAGTAGTTCGCTGTACGCGTCAGTGACTGGGATATCCACCAAAGTGCAAAGAGTGACGATAGTGAGAGTCAGCGGTCGTCGATGGCGTGAGTTTCTTGACGGTAAGCTGTCAGTTGAGACTCGTAAAAAAAACTCGGCGATCGTACCAACACGCGTACATCGATATATAATAGACTGATTGTGATGATATGCACGCGCGAACGCCACGTCATGACGATCGTCGCGACTCATTTTCCCAATCGCGATTAGCTCGCGCTGATGATAATAATATACAACGCCGTCCGGACTGCTACAAACTCGGGACCAGAGGACATTGAACTTTGCACTATCTAATTTTTATTCCGCGAGACGCAGAAAGAAAACTAATGTTTTCAGTCTTGCTGATGTAAACGATGGAAAAACTCAACTTTTTTAATTATAAAAAGGAAGATAAATTATTTAATTTAATGTTGTCATCCAATAACAATATTGTGTTTCAATGTAAGCTAAGCAGTTCGCTTAAAAGCAAAAAATTCAATGTTTCTACTTCTGATCGATATCTAGAAGCCTGAACAACTAAATACGTCTAATTATAAGATTGAGCGTCGATCGCATTGAAACATTTGAAAATTAACTGGAAGGTGAGATTAATAATTTTTTTATCTATAAAATTCGCCATTTTTATCCATTTTGAGAGAGAGAGAGAGAGAGACAACCGGTAGTTTCGGTCCTAACGACGTCAGCGATGGACAAACTCGAATTTGCTAGTTAACAAAAAAAAGCAGCAAACGATGTAGTTGCAAGTTATCATCTAATTGCAATATAGAGTTTCAATGTTAGCTGAGCTGTTGACTTTGAAGTAAATATTTTATGTTTTAATTTCTGGTCGATGTCTAGGAGCCTGAATGACTAATTATATCTAATTACAATATTGACCTTCGATTGTATTTAAAATATCGATAATCAACCTAAATTTGTCAAAATAATTTTTTGTCTGAGCGATATCAAGAAGCATCTACGACAAAGAGTAGATTTTTATGACTCGAAGCAGTACGACGATATAAAATACATAATATGTCATTTTATTACTATACCAAGTAAAAGAAAATAGGTAGAAAAACACACGACACACTGTACCGGCGGTAAAAGCTCTCTGCCCGACAGCCACGTGGTGGGCATTCGTCGTGCGCGATTATCGCGTCACGATACAATATATCGAGTCTTAAATGTTCCTTAACCCAAAGTCCCGTTCGTTATATCGAAAAAGCACGAAAGGTACGACGATGATAAAACCGAGACGAGCTATCGGTCTCGTTGAGAAACGAATTTTTTTTTCGCGTTATATCTCGTTTCCTTTTCGCACAACTCGGGAGTAAAGCCACCGCAAAACGACCTACCCGAGACCCTTTTTACACACAAGTAAACTAAAGTTAACCGAGACATACGATCCTGGATAAGATTTACATTGCGTAAGTTAATTATTATTTATACGGCGTGAAGAATATTAATGTAATTAACAAATAGCACAAGAGTTATATGTATATTGTATACGAATGAATATCTAATATATTGAAACAACAGAACTTGAACTGCTCTGAAAAAAAAAAAAGGTTTTTTCTTATATTCGACAAATGGGAATGCGATGTTACAGGGACAGCGAAACCCTGACATATTTTCCTTCGCCCATTATGCTAAGAGAGAAGAAAAATAAAAGCCGACCTCGTAGTGTTGTTCGAAAACAATTACAAGAGCATTCAGGTTTTTGTGTTTATGTGCTTTCAACGACTGCGTTTCTTAAGGTCGTTAAACTTGTGTTTTACCATTTTCCTGTATAGATAAACGAGACAGAGGGAGAGTCAAGAGATAATAACACTTTTATAATCTTATCTCACTTTGGAAATCATAACTATAAAGCATAAAATGAAGCTTTCTCGGTTAAACGGACAAGTGAAAATCGCTAGAGGCAAGTGGAGTGCGAGTATCGGAACGCACCACCCCTCCGGTGGAATGTTACGAGCTGTAGGCGTCTTGGGCAGCACAGTGTGCTATGAAACATAAAGTTCACGTATATAACCCGAGGCAACAAGGTAAAGGGGGTTTCATGGTGCGACTGGCGCACGCCCCATAGCCTCGCGAGTTCCGCGCGCATAGCCGGAGAGCCGAACGAGAGGGAGCTCTGGGAAAGCTCAGCTGCTATCGCGAGAACAGTCACGAACGAACTTTCGTTTGGGGTGGTTGATGGAATCCAACACCGGGAATCTCAAACATTATCAAAATATTTCGTACGTCTTTAGACCGTATAACATATTATATCGTAAACTATACGCGAAAGAAAGATAGAAAAAAAATAACAATACGAAGCCGACAAAAAACCCTCCGCGTCGCGTTATCGTATATCCTATTAGATTTCACGAGTGGGCGAGCATCAGCACCCTTTTGATACGAAGCGGGTCCGCGCAGACACTTTGAGGCTTTCGCGCTATCTCTTACCGTTTCAACGAGCCAGCAACAGCAGCAGCAGCTCGCTCGTATACTCTTACTGCACTCTCTCTCAATCTCACACTTGCCGGGCCCCGCTTCGCGTTACGTTATATTCTTTTGGGTGATAACGATACTATGAGCCAACGCACGAAACATACAACCGCCGCGGTTATTGCATTAAATTCGATGCGACGAGCATCACAAATGTTCTATATTGTGTATTTCTTGAAGGATGTGCTCGTGAGTGTACGCTCGTGCGCTAGGACCTCTAATATATATTTCATTATATTTATGTAATGGTATTATGAAAAATAATGCAACGAGGGGATATTCCGTGGTGGATGTTTTCGCGTTTCTAAATAGAATATACGAGACATTTGTGACAAGTTGATACCTCGTGAACAGTTCGGGGTATATAAAGCCAAAGAAAACGTAATATCGGATGATAGAGATAGAGAAGGGCGGCTGTGGGGTGGGATGTTTATCGATGGGACAGTCGGATAAAAGCTTCTGTCCGTAGCAGGTGTCAACGCTGCTGCAGAGGGTTGTAGGAGCAAGACTCGTCGGTCGCAGGTTGTTCGTTTTGCTGCATCGATCGGACCTACGAGCTCTCTATTTTTCTCTCTCTCTCTCACTCTCGAACTTCTACACTCTCCATACTATTTTGCCTGGATCATATCCGGTGTCTCTCCTTTACGATCCTGTCGGATTACGATTTTGTATACAATCATCGCCGGACAACACTGAGCAATCTCTCTCTCTCTCTCCGAACGAGGAAAGATCTTTCTCCGCTTCTTATACTTTCATCCCCTGTGTACGATTTTGTTGTTGTTGTATAATTAATGTTAATCGATTATAAGGAACGCCGGTATATTTGTAATATTAAGTAGCGAATTAATGAAATTAATAATTAAATTTTAGTATTCTTCGTACTCTGAGTTTTTATTTTCTCGATTATTATTGCTGCAGACGACAAAATGTTTATTCGTTTGTATCTCGTTAATGCTTCTTTCTACGATAATCTCGTAAGAGATCATTTTTAAAGAAAAGAACATTTTTCACGGAAATTTTTATTAGCATATTGCCTCCAGATGCGATAGTTTCCAAAATAAAGATTATTAATGAAAAAAAAAACAACATTTTATCTCATCTATCGTGTTAACTAAATTTGGTAACAGAGACTAAATTTCTTAATACAAACATTTCCAAGCTTTCAAGCAAACATTCCCCCAGCTCCGCCAGTTTCCAAGATAAACTTTATACAAATAAAAAAACGTTTCACGTCGTTCAATTCCTAAACGCTTAATACTACTTTACTTCTCATAATATGTTCGTCCCTATAGCTGCAACAATTTTCAAGATAAACATTATGAAGAAAAAAATATTTAATCCCCTTTAAATCGTTGACAAAAGCCAACGTTTAATTATTAATTATTCTAACAAGAGACCTTTTGTGAAGAGAATACAACATTTCTTACTGAAATTCTCCCGAGAATGTTGTCACCAACGTGCAGCGGTTTCAAATATAAACAAAATCATTCCCCAAGCCCCTAAATCCGTTTGTTTAACCTCGTTAAACTCCTTAACGTTTAGTACTCACTTACTTTTCAGTATATTCTCCCCAACTGCAAAGGGTTTTAAGACAAGCTTTATAAACAAACAAGATTATGCTTAATCGCTTGTGACGCTGGCAAGAGCCAACGTTTCATCATTCAATGAATTTTCACTAGAGACCTCTTTTGCAGATTACACGACAATTTCCCACAGAAATTCTCCCGAGAATATTGTCACCAAGTGCAGCGGTTTCAAATATAAACAGAATCATTATTCAAAAACTAGTAATCACCGGCCAGTGAATTAAACCGCACACCCCAACCACCCAATTTTGTTCGTTTCACCGCACATTGTTTGATAAAAAAAAATAAAAACGTAACATTTCGTTAGCATCGACCATTGAATATCGACTGGTTGTACCCGCGTTGTACAGATACACGGAGTACATACTTGTGCAATAAACCAACATAGTGGATATTGCGGTATCAGTCGTACTATTAGTCCAGGATTCAATCGTATATCGAATAAGAAGATTGAGCGCATACCAATCGAGCCGTACTCTCGCGATAAAGAGGAGAGCGAGCGCGAGATAACCGATTTCTTATCGATATTATTCCTCTTGTGTATAATTCGGTTTATCAATTTGGTTATACAAGCAATAATATCGACCGTCCGAACCCCGAAGAAACCTCCCTACTCTCCGGCGCTTAACATTTACCTTCAACCCTTTGGAGACTTTGACAATGTTTTCCTTTAATTATCCCATGGGTTGATTTAGCGCTGCAGGAGCTAATCACCAAGACTGTTCGTGTCTCCTCGCACATTACCCCAGTTATGATCGTGCCAAAGCAGTCCTCGTGGTTAGGAGGGAGCAACGTCTGCAACCGACAGTTTGTCTATATTATCCACATTGAAGAACACGCGGTCTACGCGATAAAGCTCGCTATATAACTTTGACAACCGAGTCGTGAAATTGAGCGTGCGCGTGCGTTTGACACAAAGTTGTGTAGAATCGCGCATACATACACAGACATACCGAACGTTCATTACACGTGCTCGGACCCTCCTACGTTAAAGAGGAGTAGGAACTATCGTTCAAACTCACTCATCGGTATCTCCAATAGCACCCCACCGAGTATCCATCCACCGGGCCGCTTTCAGAAACCATACTCGGGTAACTGCCGGGTAACAACTCGCTTCTCTCTCGGAGCTTCTCATCGTCGCAGCACTCTGACTAGTTCTATCTGAACCCGGGGGAACTGCGGGAACGATATCCGAACGAGCTGCCCTGTGCTTGCTTCTACGAGACACCTACACGCGTACTCCCTTAATAGATATTTGATACAAACACAAGATAATGGATAGCATCATTTGATATACCTATCTCGTCGTGTTTCCAAGTAGATTCTAGCACACCGACTCGAAGCTATCGAAGCTCTTTACAACGTGACTCAAAGCTTCATAAATAATATTGTATAAGCCATCGAACAAATTATATTACTCGGAAAAAGCTATAAAGACCAAGAGGTGGCAAGAGAAGAAGAGAAATATTGCTTTCAACGGCTTTTAGTTTATTACATTCGCTTGTACCTTTGCCCCATCATACTCGACCCTCGTAACATCCAACCCACGTACCCTCTGCCACCGGCCTTCTCCGACTGTCTGATAAAGTTATTCTCTACTTTTTCTGTTTCTATTGTCTTGTTCTTCGCAGTGACCGCTCCTGCGCTCCACAATGGGTGGAAAGAGTTCTATAAATAATTAAGGGAGGCTGAAGCTCAAAGAACAACGGTACCAGCAGCATCAGCGTTGAGGGAAAAGGATCGAAAGAAATGTACGAGTACGGTGGAGTGGCGATTCAACGGTGGCAATGAAGATGAGACGACCCGGGGCGTGCGACAGCGGCAGCAGCTGCCGGAGCGATATCCTTTATCCGCAACGGGGATCAAATATTTGAAAACGGACACGTGCAGGCCCGCAGAGGTCTGTTTATACTTTTCATATATTCTTCCATCATCAATATCTTTTATACGCGGTTCACTCTGCACGTAATATATATATAGTTTCCTCATCATACACGTGAGCCGCGTGAGATTATGTATTCCACGTTCACAGTTGTAAAGCACGAGTGTATCAGCATCTTGGTTTTTCACAATTTTTTATCCAGTTATCTCAATCGAGCTTTCGTTAAAAACCTTCGGAATTTCAGTCGTCAATGGATGACTTGCTCTTCTCGCATAATTGGAAAATACTTTTTAAACATTTTTCACGTATTTACTGTTTTTCTTTTTTCTTACAACGATTGAATTGTGGTAATAAAAATGTTTTTAGCATTCTTGGTGTCTTTTTTTCGAGCATTTAAACCATTTTTGTACGATGAGTATAATATCATTTTTTTTTTTTTCGAGTTTAAATGAGACGAGTGGCAGGAAAATAACTCTGCTGAGTTGAGATTGAATAGGAAGAAGGAAAAATCAATAAAAGGTCCCTTCCCCCGGATTTTATGGATGCTTCAAAGAGTAGGTTGCGGAAGAAAAATTGGGCTACCCTATGACATTTTGATGAAAGAAGAGGGGAAGAGACTCAAGGAAACTGGTCGACTGTTGAACTTGTTATATTTTTCTTGTGCTAATGGAATGACATTTCTCACTGTGGTATGACTCGGATTAGATTTAAAAACTTCAATTTTCAGATCACAGTAATTTACTATTGGTTGAGATAAGTAAAACGACTATGACGCATTATTTTTTTTAACCTAAAGTTTATTAAAAATGAAGAAAGAAAATTTGTAGCTTACTTTGTATCGGGTTACATCTAAAAACTGCAGTTTTCAAATAATTTTATTTATTATTTGTTCAGATAAGAACCAAGGAGAATTCAATAAATGAATAAATAAAAACGGACTCTGACGCTCTGTTCGTATAATCAAGGATCATTTTAGATCAAGAATGAATATTTTTACTGAATTTTGACGCGAATTACATTTGAAATATTCAATTTTGATTTTACTTCATCTATTGTTTATCAATATATGTGTTGGGACGAAAAGAAATGAATAAAAAATGTACTCTATACCGAAGTAATTTATTGATTGTTGCAATAAACAAATTGATCGGTTACGTAAACTATAATTAATTGGATACGTTAATTAATTAGTTGGTCAGCAACCATTTAATTTATATTTATAATTTATATTTTGTTGAGGCAACCGATTAATTCGCTGGAAACAAATTAATTGATCGGAAATCAACTAATTTGTTGGTCGAATTAAATCAACAGACCTTTTTTCTTCGTGTCGCGCATTGTTTTTAAAGATCTGAAGATAATCGAGGGCTTATATCGAACCATCATCTGCAAATTTTATTCTCACTTTTCCAAATATTTTGTCTATAAATATTATTATCTTGCCTACACGTAATGCGACAACATTTTTAGTAATTAATTAAACTTTATCTGCAAAAATATCTTCCGTATCTCATTTAATTTGTGGATATCGGGGATCGTATTTGTTAATTGTGAGTGAACATCATCATGAAATATCTGTGACAGTGCAAAATTCGTAAACATTTTTTAAAAGCATATTGTACTACGAACCTAGATGTCTCGGCAAATAATACACGATGCGTTCGGAAATTTATACAAATTTCACGTTAAATGAAACGCAAAGTACAGTACAAGCTCGATGTAAATAGTTACACAAATTGAACTTAAAAAAAAGCCATAACTTTGATATTTCACGTTTTAAAATTATAAAATGATGAATTTCGCGTTGGAATTAGTTGGCGTACGTCAATCAATAGGGAAATTAAATTTCTTTGCCATTTGCCTACTTTTATAGAAATTCTATTCGAGGGATGGAGAGCGGTCGAAGCTGGCACGCCACGGCATTACACGTGACGACCACGACGTGGACGACGATTGTCGTGATAGCGTACGTTCACGCGACAATTGGGGCTGCCAGCTCGTCTTCATCGAAAGCTTCGTCCCTGCCGCCAGCAACGACATCCACAGGGAACGGTGGGATTCCCCGAGGCGGCGTGGATGTATTCGACGCACGAAGGGTAAACAGAAAATAAATCAATTGGGAAGCCCTTACCGTGGTTCTGGAGAAGCAGTAACGATCAACGCGAATCAGACACGCGATGTATGGAATATGTATTTGTATGCAGATCGATGTGGAGAAAGCGCTCGACGTAATCGAGGAAGCTTCAATGGGTGATATGGGCGAAGACTGCGCGACAATGGCAGGATACAAATCGCTTCCGGCTGGCGCGGCTCTCGATCCCCGTCGTTACGACGTCGCACGTCAAAAGACCGACATGGCTGCGATGATGCTCCAAAGTCTCGGATCCACGAGACACGCCTGTCAGTATTATTACGCAGGAGCCAAATAACAATTAGGCCATGACAGTTTAATCGAATAAATAATAAAATTTAATAAAATATGATAAAGAAAAAATAGAATTTAATAAATAAATAACTTTTTTTTGTCTAGTTAAAAATATTTATTTACGTTAAACATTAAATTTTATCTCATAAAAATAAATGGCGTATTCGATAAATTCACGATTTTTATAGCCCTTCTCGACGCGGTTGCAAAATCCCTTCTCTCATCGGTGAGAAATGCCGTCGGCACTCGAGTGGTCGTATTCAACGCTTCAACGGAAACGGTTATCGTTGCTACGTGGCTCACCCGAACATCCGGAAGTATGGGAGAACCGACGAAAATCGAGAGCGAAGCACTCCAACCGGATGCTCGACCCGATCCCAGTTTACCGTGGTTCGAAAATGCCAGTGGTTCCAGCACCCAATTGAGGTCTGTATATTTTTTTCTCGTTCCACTCCAGTATTGACATTGTGCTATATCCGTAACCGTGGTGGGTAAACGAATGAATTAATATTTAATTACTAGGTCATCAAAGTTCGTTCAATCGGCTCCAATCGAGTCGTACATGGGCTGGTGGACTTTGCCCTATATCTCCTGCAAGAATTTCCAGTGGCTCATATCGTACAGTGTATACATTCGTCCGTCGGACACTCGTCACGGGTCAGTTGTATTTCCTTAACGTAATAATTGACCAGCGGACCAACGCCCTGGTTGAGAACGACTCGTACCTACGTTAAATTGGGTCAATTTATAAAGAATTCAATACTCGTGTGTATCTCGCAGAATACGAGACTTTCTCAGCGTTGACATCGACATCAGTGGCTTGGAGGTGAACCAATGCGACAATGTACCGATTGCCAGCAATAATTCTGGTTCTGATAAAGCTGTCGCAAAGTTATCGGACAATCAGATAATGACTTTCAGAGGTTCACACAAGTGCCACAGCGACACCACGCAAGTAAACGCTCATTTCAATAGACAGAAAATTAATTAAATTTCAATTGCTCGTTAACCTTAGGTCGACATATTGTTTATATTATAATATATTCGTTTATAAATTAGTACTGGCGTAATAAGCAAATGAATAATGTTACTTTAAGAAGGATTTTATCGATACAGCAACAATTTTCATTATGGAATTTAATTTTTATTCGATCGAACAATTAATTTATCTTTTTTATATTTGAACTAAATATTTTTCTTGCTTCAGATTAGATTAGAATAGCGATCCATATTTTTATATTAATGTCGAAGCACAATTTTATTTATATAAAAGCCCTAGTGATGAATTAATAATGGAAACATGAGCCTTGAAAAAGTAAAATATTTCAGTGCGAGTACAGAGGGTTTAGTACCCGTAGGAGCATCGAGAATGGAATCGGATCGACAGCTCCGGGATGGGTGAAAGGCGCGTACGTCTGCAGATGCCGAGAAGGCTTTTACAGCTTGATAGACGGGGATACGGTTTCCGGCGATGTCGTGGCACCAGCCTTCGATGGAATTCTCGTCGAAGGTGAATCACGAGAGATATCCGTTTTGTCCATTCGACTGCATAATTAATTTTGTATTATTCGCACTCAAGTTTGGTGTCAACTCGCGGAACGTGAAACGATTAACAAAATATAGCTTATCTGGTTGTTGAATTATACTTTACAGCCGCGTGGAAAGAAATGCAGAATAACAAGAGCACTTGGTACGATGAGATGTTTCAGTGTTTGAGGTGTGCGCCTGGTTGTATTCGATGTAAAGGACCCGAGCCATGCTTAGCCACGTACAACTGGCCGTTCAGGTAGCTTTCACTTGTAATTTATATTAACAATGGCTACTTAACGAGAGTTTTAATAATTTTAATTGGTGTTACAGGGTCACACTACTCTCGGTGTCGATATTCTGTGCGTGCGGTACCGTCCTGCTGGTAGCTTATGTCTATCAGCACCGAAAGCTCAAGGTCTTTAAGGTGGCCTCACCAATATTTCTTTCAATAACTTTGCTCGGTTGCGCGATAATGTATCTCGAGGTTAGTAAGTCGTGCTATTGGCGTGCCTTTTATCCGTGCAATGGTCCTAGGCATCATTTTTGAAAATATCGTCTCAGTATATATATAAAATGTGTAGCAACTAATTTTTTTTTTTCACCAACAGTGAATGTGTACAAGTTGTATGTCGCTAGATAATTCTATTATAAAAAAAAAAACTAAAAAATGATATATTTATTGAATTTATTAACGGATCACTGCACTATGAAATCTCAAAAATCGCTGATCTTAAAGAGAACATAATTATTTCTTGCAGATGGCAGCGATATTTCCGGTTCTGGATTTATATTCATGCGTGGCTACCAAGTGGACGAGACACTTTGGCTTCTGCATATCTTACACAGCTCTTCTTATGAAGACTTGGAGGTAAAAAGTGCTTGCTGTGATGAAGTTTATCTTCCGAATGATCGATTATTAATTATTAGCTCAAAACTATAGGGTTTCGTTGACTTATCGTGTCAAAAGTGCTCACAAAGTCAAATTAACGGACAAGCAATTGCTTCAGTGGATGGTACCGATATTACTGGTTATGCTGATTTACCTTGGCACTTGGACACTCAGTGCACCCCCACACGCTAAAGTAATTGCCGATAGTCATGGTCTTGAGTTTTATCAGTGTTCGTACAATTGGTGGGATCACAGTCTCGCGATCGGTAAGTATTTTAATTCCACTTACCATAATAACCTCATAACACTATACAAGTTCTGATGTTTCGTTTTTTAAACAAACACCCTCGATATAAAAAAATCGCCGTTATGGATCCACTTTGTATAATACGATCGTTTTTTATATATTGCGCATGATTATATTACCCTGGCTGTTCTTCGTTATCATAGGGGAGATACTCTTTCTTGCCTGGGGCATCAGGGTATGCTACAACGTAAGAAACGCTGAAAGTCTCTTCAACGAGGCACGTCTCATCAGCTACGCCATATACAACATTGCCGCTGTTAATACTACTATGATCGCCATTCAGTGCGTTAATTCGCTATCTACTTGATTCGTACGACGAATGGGAATCACTCGAATGAAAAAACAATTCGAATTACTATCCTGATTGATTAATAACCAATAATATATCGAAAAATATAAATATAATTGAGAATTTGGTACAACGATGATTTTAACATTGTTATCCGTTAAAGTTAAAGAACCCCGGTTAGTAATGATGAATCCAACTAGTAATTGGCTACGTACAGGTATAGTTTCAACGTGGTTAGCTTATCCCACCATTCGATAAACAGTCATTGGCTAAATGTTACATCCTCGTTTATCCCTGTGAATCTGTACGGTTGGAGCGAGTGATTTTAGCTCAATACTGCCGCTAACTGAGCGCTTTACCTTACCTTAAAAAGAACGAAAAAAAGTATTATTTTCTTCGAATAATATTTTTAGTGCTTTTTTTTATTCGAATGAGATCTCTCGTTGTTTATGTTATCATTTGTCTTACCTTACTTTAATGTAGGTAGATTATTATTTTTTAATAACGTTAACCTGTTGTTTATTGCGCAGCCTTTTCATATTTCCTCACGCCGGACCAGACATGAAATATACTCTGGGCTTTTTGCGAACTCAACTCTCGACTTCCGTAACTGTTCTTCTCGTGTTTGGTCCCAAGGTAACATACAATTTGCGTTCAAAGATGATTGATTGCAATAGATAAATACGTATTGTTCAGGTGTTACGAGTACTGCGAGGTCACGGAGACCAGTGGGACAGCCGAGCAAGAGCGCGTGGTATCACTGCAAGTTTTTCCTTGAACGGTATCCGGGGACTCGTCGCCGATGAAACGACTGATCTTTATCAAGAAAATGAAGAGCTCAAAGTACGGCATATCTCGTTCTCGACCCTCCTAGAACACGCATTAAACGTATCTCTATTCTCTCTTTACCTCACTTGTTCTCCTTTTCTCTCTCTCTCTCTCTCTCTCTCTCTCTCTCTCTGATGCAGGAAGAAATTCAAAAACTCGCTGCCCAGATAGAGTTCATGAAGATCGTTCATATGGAGATGCACAACAGGCACATAAAACCAAAGCTCGGTGGTTACTTCAGCACCCCAGGAAGCAGCTGGTCGACTCAGAGTCCAAACGCCAAAACCTCCACCGCCAGTTTTATCCTAAAAGTATTTTACTTAAACTAAAGGAACAAATTAGTCGCAAACGACGATGGGCATCACACGAATTACAAAAGAATTTTTAATTATCATAATAATTGTGAATACTTATTCTAAAACGATAATAACATTCAATGTTCAACGGGCAGTGGCTGATGATGAGAAATATTGGAAGGAAGCTACGGCTTTGGAAAATTTTATTTAGATAAATCTCCTTCTAACGCCGCGACCCTGATCAGGGTCCTCATCGTAAAAATATATTTTAACTTGATATAATTAGATTTTATATTACAATGTTTTCCTAGTAAATTTATTTATACTTTTGTCGTACTGTATTATATTTTAATATAGAAAATTACGTTGAGAAAAAGGCCAAATTAATTCTATATTTTTCTGATGAAGAGCCTGAACAATGCTGAAACGTTACAAAGAGGAGATTTGTAAAAGCTTTTAAAAAAACGTCGTCCAAGACACAGTTTTCTTTTTCTAGATAATAATGATCCTATCAATAACAGAAATTAATACCTAAATTACTTGTGTATACTTTTAATACCAAAATACATAAAAATAAAATTGCTATGATGAATTATTATAAATAATTAATTATCGAAAATGAATTCAATGAATTTCTTTGATAAAATATTATTTATGAGTAGTTATTGTACAAATAGATAATTGTTTTGTCATTCATACGATCTCTCGAGCCAAGAGTGTTGCCCAATCGTGTTCGTCAATGATATTCTTGCAAATATTTCAACATTATCGAATTTTTTTGGTGACAGATTCGGCAGAGTGCGGTGGAACGAGGAGCGACAGCCGCCGCAGCGGCAGCTGTCGAGGATTCGACGTTTCCCTCGGGAAGCTTGCATCGAGCTCGCCGAATGGAACTTCTAAAGGAACGAAAAGCGAGGGAGAAGGAACGAGAGAAGGAGAGAGCCGAGAATCAAGAACAATGTGCAGCGAAAACGAGCAAATCGGTGGAGAGTAGTAGCACCGTCGCTACAGTAGCCGTGGATGAAAGTGCCGCGGAAAAAGTCTGACTAATCAACAATTGCGATGAGGTATCATCCGCGACGTGATTCTTCATTCTACGTGTGCTATTCCGTTGTGGCACTCGACATTTAATTAACGAGGTATGGGCTCTGATGAGAAAACCGCGATACACGTCTCCTCGGTCATAAACCATAACGCAAACAGCAACGAGATCAAAAAGCGATACATCTGTTGAGAATTTATCGCGTTATTTCATATCGCGAATTAAGGTGGTTCAGCAGAATATAACTTTAAAGAGAAAGCACATCTTGTTTTGAGTTGAACGAAAGACAAAATTCACGATCGAGACTGAAATAATCCACTCTTGTTATTTTATTTTTGAGATATTTACCATAAATATTGATAAACTTGATTGAGTTTATGAAAAAGTCATTAAAACGTGTAAAAAAAATTATCCTACGAAAGGCGTCTTAAATAAATTGAAAAATTGAAAAATTTTAAAAATAAATATACGCTGACGAAGGAAATTTTGAAAAAGATATAAATATACTTTTGTAGATAGAATGCTGAACTACGTTGACTGAAAATCGAACATTTCTATATGGTGTTGTTGCTTTTATCTCGATGCTATTGCTAACTGTACAAAGTCGGATTTGCGAACTCGATCGATTCGACAATTCATTATTATCGTTACGTGTCGCTCTTACGTATCCATTTAATATCAAGATCGCGTGGCAAGTTCGATAAAGCCAGAGACAGAGAGAAAATTAGAATTAGGTATATAAAACGAGAATCGGAGAAAAAAAATATATTAAGGAACTACACCACTGTGACAAAAATTGAAACAGTTATAAATCCATCAGGATTATCTCTTTGGCATTGCTTTTGTGTTTTATTTGATCTTTTCTTAATCGGCCTTTTTCATTAGCCAATGAAGAAACTGCAGTAATAACACCTGCAATTACCGCTACGATTTTATCATAGCATCTTTGGAATATCGGTGTCAGCAAATCCATGAAAGCACAACATTTTTCGGCTCCAATCAAATCAATACCGAGTATTCCAATGCCGAATATAAATCGTCTATTTCATTCATACGAGATTCCAATCAGAGGGGATGAATCAATATATTTTGGCTCACATTTCGTACACACCATCAATAATTTGAAACCATCAAGTACGCAGCAACCGTGTTCTCGAAATTGGACATGTGCCCTTTGCATGTGGAGCGTTTTATATTATGGCTACGAAAACCGTGACGTAATTTAGAAATCGTTAACTCGCAGTGGAATCAGAACTTACCGTGAAATCGACATCTTTTAATTTTATCAGATTGTTGTCAACAAAAGAACCATTATTTTCCATTTGATATGGTGTCATTGGCCTCGCGTTCATTCACTCGATGGACGTACGTCCCCTCTACTCGTACGTCCTCTCTTCGTACGTATTCTGTTACTTTTTTAAATCCCATTTCAATATCTCGTGAGAACGCGGATTGCAAAAGGATACCTCGTAATTCATTCAACAAAACAAAAATTACGTGCATATCGGCGAAGCTACGAATACCATTTCACAGAATAAATCTTGGTGTACCCGCCGAGCGTTTTAAAACCGGTTGGGAAACACCGAGCGCCGATCGATTATCGTACGTGACAGGGCCATACAAAATCACTTGTAAAAATTAACAGCATGTTCTTGAAACTACAAGAATCACGAAAATGCAATTAAAAAAATCAATTTTTGGAAAATTTCACAGTGATGTTGCCCTTAAAAATTAAAATAAAAAGAAATATAATAGAATCTCGATTTGTTGAACCCGATTGAGGGTATTGTATTGACGTTTTGCATGCCACAAATACTTTGTTTACGCGCCTTGTCGGTAGCACGCGATAAACCTGAGATATTCGGAGATACCTTATACAACTGTCACACTCTCACTCAAATAGTTGATAGACTATGCCGTGCAGCGCGTAAACAAAGTAACAGAAACTTATATGTTGTATACAAAGTATACTATTGTTAAGTAAATAATGCCTTAACGGAAAGTGGTGCTCATTGCCACGAGGGCTTGTATTATACAACATAAATAAAATTAAAACAAATATATATATATACATCGCGGCTGTCAGGAACTAAACCGTGGTTTATATTCCCGAGAAAAAAAAGAAGAATAAAACAATACTTGGTATATGGTATATATCGATGTGTACCGTGAGGACCAGATGATAAGGTAGAGAGCCATAGTTCGAAAAATCCACGAATCATGGCGTTTGGCGGGTGATAACCAATGTCTCGAAGACACTCAATCTCTCTAATGGCTTTTGACCGACAGATACGACTGATGCAATTCGTCAAAATGCAATTTGCGAGATTGCGTTTCAGCGAATAAGCGTTTAGCAGTGGTGCCATCGGGATGTACGATTTCATTTGGTTCTCACGCCATATAGTCGGAGAAACATTAAGGCGATGTGACACATACCGACGGAGGTATTGTACTTAAGGTTCCGTCGGTATATATCTGACTTGCATATTTTCTCAAAGATAATTAATATTCGGAAGAAGAAAAAAATTATCTTCACGTGTAAGATTGCGAGAATCATCTGAATCTAATTTGTGTTTTTATTTTTTATTATAAAATATTAACCCTTTGCACTCCAGCCTAGTAGGGCATAGAGGCTTTAATGTCGCAAATACGGCGACAACGGAGTGCAAAGGGTTAATGTTTCTGAGAAAATAAGATATTGGTAATTTTGCAATTTAATCGGTGAGTGTCACAATGTCTTAAGGTGAATTGAGACCACGATATCGATCCTTATTTTCTTAAAACAGCTTGTTGGAATAAAATGAAACTTTAGAAATTATTTAACAATTATTGCAAATACAATAATTTTTTTTTTTTATGAAACATTGCAGAAAAATTAAGAAATTTGTAGTAACATTTGTTTCAGAGCAGGGCTCTGTTGATAGGAAAACTTAAAAAATGTTCTCTAAACTTATGAATAAGATTTATTAAACTTTATTTTACCGAAAATACGGATTGCATGCTTTTTTTCGTTTCTTTTTCTTTACAAATCGAGGAATCACGTGCCATTTTCACCACAGTAAGAAAATAAACAAAATATGTGTACCAGAGCTACGCGCTCGGCAATGTGGATGTCAATTTTTTAACGAGTACAGTGTAAACGTACATATTAAATTCAAAGTACAATTTAATGAACTGGCGATACGTTGTGCGGTCATATAACACGAGAGAACTTTATTTTACGAGAGAAGAAAATTATTCGTCATCATCCCTATGCTTGTCGTAATGCAGTATTTGGACGATATATATCTATAGTCGTAAGCATATACATTAAATAACAACAAACAAAATTGTTGGTGTCTAACGTGTGTTTATCCGTTAAAATTATATATTATATATTATACATTTGTGGCAATCGATCTATGCGCGTATTCCCATGTGAACGAAAGGTTGCGCAGCGCGTAAGGATAATACATGAGACGACGGAGGAATGAAGATCTCTGAGGCAATGAAAAAAGAAGAAACCTTGTAATCAAGGATAATAACACGTAGTAGCTGTTACTTAGTTGTTAAGGGTCGTTGTGATAATCGGATATTCACTTGCACTTTAATGACAATAAAATCACGCTGGGAATAAGAAAGGGTTACCGAGGGCAATGGCTAAAAGGAAATTAAAAAAAAATATTATATAAACACAACCTGTAACGGTCCAGTAGACAAGAAAATTTCGTTCAACTAATTCAGAGATTGGCAATATCAATCACTTGAGTTGTTTTTTATTTACAAAATTGTTATTGGATCGAAATGTAATTTTTTTCGAAATGAAAAAGTCAAACTTAAATAATAGAAATCAGCTGAAGTTAAATATTAAGAGTTTTTTTATAAAAAAAAAATTTGTCAATCTCTGATTCAATTGGCAATATTACTCCAAGGACTTACGGAAGTCGAAATGTAGAAGCTTACTGAACATTCGATTTTTGCTTTCTGTTGTTTATCGTTGGGTAGAATTTATTTATTGATTTAGAGATCGACAATCGATAATGACTTTTTACCAATATACAATTACAACGAAATGTAATTCATTTGTTAATTAAAAAGAATTCTTCAGCTGAGATTTTAAATTAAAAAAGTATTTGTTCTCCGATAGAATTTGGAATATTTTACTGGAAGGACAGATCGAAGCCAAACTATCGTAGCACTGTGCGGTTGGCTGTTGCATCTTGTTGAATTCAGCAACAATTAATTTGTTTCTTCAAAGATCGGCAATGAAAACCGCTTTATACAAATTTGAAAATACAACGAAATACAATTTATTATCAAATTATAAATACGAGCTTGAATAATACAATTGAGCTGGTATTTCAATTTGAATTCTTTATGTTTTTATTTAAAAAAGATTTGTCGATCTCTGATTCAATTTGCAATATTATTCAAAGGACAGACGGAAGCCAGACTATTGTAGCACTGCACAATCGACTGTTGCGTTTTGATAGCTTCGAGGCTGGGCACCGCGAGAATCTTATCAATCACAGCCGCGTGTTCCAGCAGATTTGGCAGAGCATCAGCGTAATTTCCATCAAACATTTTCGCGATAGCTGCGACTCGTTTCTTCACGGACTTGGCCAGCTGCGCTTTCAGCTTTTTTACTTCAATCGCTTTGTTGCATTTTGGACACCGAGTGATACCTTCCGGTGCGGAAGTTCCGCAAGAGGAACACCTGTAAGCTATCGCTGTATCATCCGGCAATTGCCAATTGTCGGAGCAGGCCTCGCAAACGCAGGAAAAATGATATTTCTCCAACAAATATCGACGTCTCGTGGAACAGGAATCGCTGACGAAGTGAGGTCCGTAACAGTCCAGTATCTCGGAACCTTTGGCGATGAAACGGAGCGCGCGAACGACTACTTTCCCTAAAACAATTGAAACTCATTTATAATTTGAAAAATTATTTTCCACTAACGTTAAATTAAATTGACGAAAATATTGTTAAATTGATCTTCATAATTATTTATTAATTATTATGAAAAATTAATTCAACATGAAAATACATTCGTACGAGAAATTAATTTTTGCAAATTAATTAATTAATATTTAAAAATATATAGCTTAGAAAAATAAACTGACCTTCGGAATATGAATGCCTGACGATGTTGGGATAACACCCATGATTGACAAGACTGACCGTAGTATAAACGGCGCCCCCGACATTGCGAGGTTCCCATATCTTCGTTTCCTCGTCCCTCGAATTCTCCACAATTTCGTAAGCATTGCAATCCACCGCTTGTATATGACGAAGCATACCAACAGCAACGAGAATCAATTCATTCGCTTCGATTGCTACCATTTTCAATGCCTGAAGTCTCGAAAGCACCAAATCCAAACACTTTGCGAGAAAAACAGCTTTCAGTGAGCGCGCTAGATTAATAATGCTCGGTGCACCGGTGCAGTGAGTTTCGAGAGCGAAAACCGTTCGATAATCAAGAGGATCGTAAGGATTAATCGTCGCATCGATCTCACGTTTGCCCCTCGCCTCGTTGCTAACCAATTCTTGATAACACAAAAATTCCTCGTTCAACCTATTCGTCGATTTATCAAGCGCTTTGGCCACCGTTGTTCTCCAAGCGAGCAACAGGTGTGATCTCTGTTGCTGCGCTAAATCTATATCCCTTACGTTCGTCTCGTAAAAATAATCAAATATCGTGCACTCATATTTGTGATATTTGTCCCAAGAATTTTGTCGACAGGTATTGGAGCAAAAAGCCACCGTTTGACAGTTGTGACACGGTATACCGACGTTGTCTTCCCGTTCCAGAGACACGTGACAGTGCATACAATTAGTCTTCAGTGCGTGACCATCGGTGCTGAAGGAAAAGGGTTGATCAACCATCAGGACACTTCCAGTTTTGATATTTCGCGTTGCTACCAAATGTCTTCCTCTCGTTTGGTCGTAAGAAAGAGCCACAGCGTCGCTGCAGCTTCTCAACTTACCATTCTGCTTTCCATCGATCCTCGGTACTGCCAAAGACATTGTAAAACTTTTCCTCGAATGCTTCTGAGCATTTTTGTTCAAGCGTTTCAATCCCTCCTCACATTTGGCTTTTAGTGCAGCGCACTCGATTTTGTCTTGGTTGTTTTGTAACATTTCTTCTTTCAATGACGGGCCACTTCCGGTTCTGAGAGTCATCATGTACTCGCAATCTTTGATGCATCTGGATAACGCTCCGATGCGGTACCAGCATCGAGCACGCTCCGATAGAATATGCGTGATGAGCGGAGTCTTTGGATCTGCTGCGAAAAGTGCCTTGTTAAGGAAGTTTACTTTGAGCAAGACACCGCGTTCTCCAGCTTCTCCGGTGATTGTACGTGATTTGTTATACATTTTTAGAGCTTCGGTATCGTCTTTTTCGTGATAAGATTCGTCGATTTTCAATTTCGACACTTGGTTCAGTTCCATAAGCAATTTTATCATTCCATGCCGGTCGGCGTTTTGGCATAGCTTCTGAAATTTTTCGGTAAACCCTTTGGCCGACGTGGCTTGGTAAACGGATTGATGAAATTCGCTCAAGGCTGCGCTGTAAAAATATATTTTGGAATGACGTTTCTATTATGCGAAGAGTTTTTTTTTTCTCCAAATTTTAAATTGTCTAATTGTTTAATGAGAAGTTTCGTAACAAACGGAGGAATGCAATGCGAATTGAACGGTGCAAATTATTCTTACCCCTTTCGCGATGGCATTTTACTTCGGTGCCTTTGTTACGCTACGATCGTAGACCGTTGTTCCCGGCAACTTTATCACAGTGGCTCTTGCCGTTTGCGACGAGAGACGTAGCTCCTAAAATTAGAATCTCAAGACTCCCACCCCTCGTTTATTTTCACTGCTTCAACTCCCACATTCGAGAACACGAGTTCAAGATAAATACGGAATCGATAGGGAATTGTAGAAGCACAAACAGGACCTACGATTCACTTTTTATCAAATCATTTATTTCATTTACATAACATTTACAGACGGTAACATGAGTTTTATCCGTTAGAAACGGTACAAGCGGTATCAAGAAAGTTCTTTGCATGTTGAGCTGTAAATAAACATCGATACGTGTTGCTCGGAAGGGCAACGATCGAATAAAATTGACGAAACGGCGTCCACCGTTGCTAGGCAATGATTCGTCAATCGGCTCGTGTTGCAGATACTCGAAATAGAAACAGGAAGATAGTACAAGCGAATGCATTGCTGTATGCTCCAACACCTGTTCGCGTAAAGGGCTTAATGCTCATTGATTGGGATTGTCGGAGTGGCAGATGAAGACGACCAATCGAACAACACCGATGGCTAATGCTTTTGAATTATTCTCCTCTCCAAGTCTCGCGTTGGAGGACGTTAGCCACTTTGGAAGTTGGTGCGAACGATTGTTTCATTTAAACTTGTAATTCTTGCTTAGATATCTAGCATTACGCTTATTTTCCACGATTCGATTTTATAAAAATTTCTTTCTTAAATATAAGACGATGTAATTAATTGTAATCAAAGCTTGAAACAATTTTATTCGCTCTCCGATTAGCTGTGCCGATGCTGGAGTTTCTTCTTTAAACCTTTAAACTTAAACTTTTTTCGTTAATCTTTTTCACTAAACCTACTAAAGTAACGTTACCGAGAAAAGAGTTGCAGCTTTAAAATCACAAGAAATCATCAGCTTTGAACAATCGGAAAATTAATAAAATTACTTTAAGCATCTATGCGATTGAGAATGAACAATAATGATTTAACAGAATCCATGATTTTTCAGAATTGAACAACGATATCTTATCATCGCGCACATATCTTCGAGACTAGTATAAAAAATATACATATTATACGTCGTGTGAGAAGAAAGAAAAATTAATTACGTTAGTCACACCTTTATGTTTCTTTTTCAAACACAAATTCAACATTTTTAACAAAAAATAATCTAAAAGTAAGGATTTCGTGCAATATTTTTTCCAATTTTATGGAGAAAAAAAAACGGCTTTAAGATTCGATACAACGAAGTCATTGATTACTTAGATAAAGAAAACTTAACAATAATCGGAATTTGAACAAAGTACCGTTACATCTACAAATAAAACTTTTGATACTCTTTCCTTTACGGCTTTTTCGAGTTGATTTTTTCAAGGTTCATCAACCCTTTTTTTATAGAAACGAGATCCCGTCCAGATAAGAAAGCGATTATACGATGACGCCAGTCTATCAATAAGCATCGAGCGATCGTCCTGCTTCACGTGCAGGACGCGTTATTAGGAAAGCTGCTCGCCCAGTCGCGTGGGCGTCGAACATTCGTGAATGAAAGCTTAAGGTGTGACGTCACCGCGATGTTGTATAGCGACACACCGTCCATTGTGCGATGCGCGTTGGTACAAAAGCCACGACGATCCATGAGGAAGCGCTTGCGCTCTATCCCTTGACCCCTGATCGCCGGCCCTGACTTTTTCCCAGTAGAAATACCGTGAAAGCGGCTCTTTCACTGCCCGGACCTTACTCTGTCGCTGGAACGAGATGCGACAGTAGCTAGTAGTGTTGGCAACTGAGTTTGTAGATCCGGAAGTAGTCATACTAGCTTTAACGTTATTATAATTAAAAAATTTTTTATTAAAAATACACGAATATTTAAATAAAAAAACCAAATTTAATAAATACGTTTACGACTGAGCTGTTAGGTCAGTGTGTGATACAAGAGGCCAAACGTCAATTGCATCGGCGTGTATTGTGCGCGAGATACACCCAAGAAATTCGTACTCCCGTATGGACCCTTTTCGAAGGGTTCTAGAAATCATCAATTTTGTAAGATAATTTCGTCGTACAAAATTAAAGAAAGAAGAAAAAAACAAGGGGAGAACCCGAAATAAAACTTGTAACAACGACAACGAGGCCGGACACGAGGTCACACGTGCGAAAACATTTTTCTTTTTGATAATAATTATAAATCGATAGCTAAATGGGGCATTAGGTCGCTCGTATGAGTCACATGATTTTACGAGGCCAATATTTAATATAGAAGGAGGGAGATCCTGCGTGTGTCGTACGTTCTTCCATACAAAAGCGGTTCTTTCCAATACACCCGAGATCGGCGTACCTGTTTAAGTTAATATTTTCATGCCCACGGCCACTTCCGCGTATATAATGAAATTACAATTGCTCGTTATCGAGACGGATTACTGTTGGAGGAAAGCATTGCTAAGGTGAGGACAAACAAAAAACTATGAAATATATTGAATTTTTTATTTATATCTAATAATAAAAAATTTTAAAAACAAAAAACAAAAAAAGAACGAAATACATGTATCATGCGTATTAGTTTATCATCTACATTCTCCCATATTTTTAATTCCGTACTTTTTAATCATATTGTTATTACTATATTCTTCATATTAAAGTTTATTTAAATATCATGTAAAATTATCGTGACGAATTAAAGAAGCTAGAACAATGTGCGTTATTTTCTGTTTCTGGAGGGTACCTAGCGTAATATTACTCGAGACGAGCAAATGTCACGGTAATATTTCGAATTTGGGTCAATTGGTTCGCTCTCGAATGGAGCTTTGCCAAAGAAAGAGTCTCTTTCGTTTCCCCTGATCGAAGTTCTCTCGGGTATTTTTTATATTCCTTTTATGTTTTCTCGGAATGTCTCCTAATTGCATATTATAAACTACAGCGCTTTGCAGCACACGATATTCTCGGGATTATTATTCAAATACGAATGAAAATTCCCGCCATTCCGGTCGTCGCTCGATAACAATGGCTGCCACGGGTTTTTAAGCGCGTATGTTGGTACGAGTGACAGCGAGAGGACGCCACCCAGCCATCCATCCTCGGTTGCCTTCGGCTCGGTCATCGAAAGATTATTTTCACGTTCACCCGTTTAACCCGCTGCGCGTACTAGCCAACCAAAGTGAACCAAAGACAGCGGTGTTATCGAGAGGGCGACACGGAAAATGCTCGGAGCATTTCGGAGGCTGTAGCGGTTGAGGGTGTGTGCGGGTGTAATAGCGCCAAAGATCTATAGAACTGTCACGCGTTGTGCATCGATATGTGGCAAGTGAACGCGCTATGAGTTTGCGTCATAGATCGGACTGTAGTAACAAAGCATCGTCCGAGCGTTCGGACAGCGCGAAGCCTCCGGGGCCACCCGAGAGACCGAGAGAATCTCACATCTTATCGCCGAGTGTCCATGTAAAATAACCCATTAACCTCATCTAGTTGGTTAGTTTTTGTGCTGTTTGATTAAGTGCTTTCGTACTAGTTATCTTCTCCCTCTCTCTGGTCGTGTGAACGCGGATCGCGCAGTTTCGCTGTATTTCTCTATTGGCAATAACCGTTCTCGCGAAATATGTGCACGCACAAAAAAAAAACCAGTGCATTGCTTGTGTCCGATATTGTACCTTCACGACTTTACACTCGTGTACTTTGCTAGAAAGTTATATTACACGTTTGTATCTCCTCCGTTGATCGCCAGTCACGCACGCTTCGTAGCACGTCGTTATTAATACTCATTTATATACATTTATACATATATCTGGAAAATAATATTGTGAGAAGAGTACATACACTTGGTGAACGTTCATTACACACACGTATATATGCATTTCTAGTGCGCGTACGTATATGAGTAAAAAATGCATAAGTTAAGGCTACCTGTCAAGGTCGAATTACCCAGCGCGTTAACAAGGTATGGGGAAGCCTAAGAAACAGGTATTGATACAAATGTATTTTTATTTACCCTGTCCATTCCTCGTTTTTTCTTCTATATTATTATCATTAGTAATCGTGTGTCTAACCTCACATTTTGAAATTTTTTTACTTCTTTCTTCTTCTTTTACTCTTGTACTCCGACGCAGCTGGTTTCTTGCAAGGATAACGCATGATTTTTTTTATCGGGTGTACATCTTTTTGTTGTAACAAGTGTTACGGTGTCTTCTGTATACTTTGCGACATAACAGCTTTTGCTCCTAAACATAACATTTCTTCGGAGGGAATTTTGGATTTCAAAGCTAAATTACTTGTCGGTGAAACTCGACTCACTCGCCGACGACTCAATTTACATACGGATGCATCATAGAATCGGTCTACATTTTTCAAATGACGTATAGCTTGTCTTGTAAAGAGTTTCTAAGAGGATTAGTATAACGGATGGTTAGATTATGCCTGTGTTCCGCTACTCGTATCCTAGGAACGGTATTCTGTTTTATACGCCGCTGCTTTTATGTTGGTTGTAACGAAAAGGCTTTGAGAGTTTATCTACTTTTCTTAAAGCACGGGTCACAGTACGGTAAAGATAAAAATAATAATAACTGCTCGACTTCTACTATCTTGCCCCACAGAAATTTAATTTTGTTTGCGACAGAAAACCTCTGGTAATTCATCTACTTTCATTAACAGGAGGTGATACGTATTTCTAGCGTTTCTCTCGCTTTGCTGCGAGCGCAGTTTGTTTTGTTATTCTCTTTCTCTCTCTTGCTTACACCCATATGTGTTCCACCTTACCCTAAAGTCTGGACTGCATTGTACAATAGAGATGAAAGATGCAAAGAGTGAGATTTTTATCTAAAAAAATACAAATTTTAACAATTTTTTCATTTTTTTCTATTATTCGTGGCATTTTTTTTTCAGATTTAAGATCAATTTTCTATATAAAGGGTATAAACAGCTGTGAGATATCTTTTTTATCACCTGTTCTGGAAAGTAAGGTGAATCATAGAAAAAGCTCGCTAAAGCATACGAGTATCACAATCTCGTTTCACAATTATGACTCAGACCAGACGACGTAGTTTTGGCGTCAACAATTCCACGCCAACTTCGTAACTTGTCAATCGAGAAAGTTCTTCAGACATTGGCAGACAATTTATCGGATTAAAACCTTAGCTTGAAACATTATTTAAATGGTAACAATGTCGCTTGGAATTACTCCAATGTCAAAGTTCATTGATACGAATGGCTTTTGTATTTTCTGCAACGATAGCGATTGATAAACGCACTCCGACGCCCACTCGTTTGCATCAATTAAACCAATACTGTGGAAACCTCTTTAGAAACGTCTGTAGAATATGTACACAGATATTGCACAATCCCATGGAATAGGAAATCCGTGATGAGCTTGGCACTCAATTGCGACGCGCAGTTGAGCAAAGTTTCAAGGCCTCGGTCGCATACTCCGCTGCTTTCTATATCGTTGACGTATATTACGAAGGTACAGCCGACGATTTGTCGACAAAATCTCATCATTTTCATATGGCAGAACAAAAGACACGATGGTAGCGACGATGTTCCCTAAAAAAAAAAAATTAATATTTCATGAATATCGAGAATAGAATGAATGACTACAATATAAAAAATATTGTAATTACCGATATTGTCAATATATTAACATCAGAGATAACCTATCGTTCTTTTCAAATGTGTTTCTCGTTTATTTTTCTTCTCTCCTCGAGCCGAGGAGCCAAGATATTCTTGTGATTTATCTAAAGGGTTTTCCAAGTTACATACAGTCTAAAACTGCATAACCACCTTAATTATAATTTATTTTGTTGCCGCGTGAAGGAAGCTTTAAATTGATGAAACGCTTTTTTCTTTTTTTAATTTTAGGTTTGCTTATCAGGGTACTCAAAATTGTGTAAAACGTTCAAGATGTTGAATTTGAAAAAATCGGTACAAGGGCTCGGATTTAATAGAAATTTGGATTTATAAAGTTTCAGTATCTTCTACTTTCGAAAGATTTGAGAGAACGAGCTATGACATGATAAAGTGATGACAGTGAAGAATATCTATACTATAATTCTTAAAGTTTGGATTTCCGTCCCTTAAACTCCTCCTAGACGGAGCGTGCTAGGAAGGTGATCTTGGACAATTTGGAAAGGTCTCCTGATTTCTAGGTCAACGCAACTATTTTCAGCTCTTCAAGTTGAGTCCTTAAGGAGTTACGGACATTTGAATTTTCTAAGAGTATTATTGAATTTTGACGTTTAATTTTTATTTTTAAAAAAGCAAAGTTATACTTCGTAGTAGGTATAGCTATACACAGGTGTTGAAGGATTGACTTTGGTAAACTATACTTCAATGTTTAATAATGTTTAAACGTTCAATAAATACAAATTCTATTTGAAAATCATAGCATTTGGTTTTATTTGGGGTAACGATACTAAAAATAAACCTGGGCGAAGCCGGGTACGATACTAGTTTTATATAAAAATTAGTGAAAATCGATAGAGGCGTTTGAATTTCGTAAAACATTTTTTTGTATTCACGAGTGTCGAGTGTGGTTAACATAAAAGATCTCGTAAATGACTTGAGGCGATTGATGTAAAATTTGTTACGTCGATTATGCAGTAAGCTCTCGTTAATAGTTTTAATTTTTGTTTAAGCATATTTATTAAAGCGATGAGTATTTAACATTTTGTCAATTTCTTCAATCATTCAAATTTCAATATATCTTAGATTTTACACAATTTTTTAAATCAAGAATAACAAAGTAGAACGTTGCAAGTGACTTTCTTCTTATTATTTTTTAAATTCTTTACCCAGATTCTGCAATGTTAAAACCATAATTGATAAACATTAACACAAAAGCTGTCTGTTTAAGTGGGTTTTATGCAAGCCATATATAAAATTAAGTAGACCGAGTTAAAATTATCAAAATTTCTCCGTTTAAATTTCACTTCTTAACAACTTATTCATTAAAATGGGTTCGTGTTTTGAAAAAAAAAAAAAAATTTTTGATAAAATAAATTCTTCGAAACAGAGAAAGAAAATAAATAACGTACATTAACGTTAGACGCTCAGGATATTTTCACGATGAAATCGTGTAGTCAGAAATGTAGCTCGATGATGACGTCGTCATCATTAAAATATTTACGTTTTAAGCCGGTGTAGGCCATGTAGCTGCGCAAGGTCTCAATGAGCTATACGACTAAGATTGCCACTTTCCAGAAATTCATTAATTAAACCGGACAGCTCATCGATACGATAAAATTCTCATTGGCTCACTTATCGACGTAACAACACCAAAATCATAAAATCTCTTCTTAACTGATAACATCGTTGAAGGATAAAAACGTTAGGCACACTTATACGTGAAGATCATGCACGATTAAAGACCGCAACGTTCACTTTGTAAGTTCCATCGAATTTATAGAGCGGCGAAAAAAAAAAAACGAAAAAAAAAAAAAAACAACGGGTAACGGGCTCATCGGTCTCGATCGAGAATAAAATAATTCGAAAAATGTCTCCGTAAATAAAAAATATTTACGTTTGAAGACAAGACGGGCACGCGAATACGTCAAGTTCCCGTATAATCAGCATTAACCTTGTAACATAGAATGTAAAGCAAGAAACGACGGCTGAGTAACAAGCGCGTCGATCTTGTGTATCGAGAAGAAAAATAAAGAATTGAAAAACCTTTTTGTTAATTGGAAAATATCGTTGAAAGACAAGTGTCAGATACATTCATACACGAACCACGTATGGTAAATGACTCGAACGTTTACTTACAAAGTAACATCGAATGTGAAGCACGAAACTACTGGCAGCAAACGCATCGCTCTCGATCGAGAAGGGGGACTTGAGTTGAGAACGGTCACGTGTCTCGCCAGTCCAAAACGGGCCGTTGTGGCTAACCGTACTTCTCCCGACGATGGCGTAACAAGGAGATAAGAAGCTCGAAGCTATAGAGAGTACGCGAGACCACGGGAGAGACCGGTGACGGTGCGCGCGAGTCCATACGCTCGCAGTATCTCAGGTAGCTGCTTGGCTCCCGGTTGCCTCCGTTACCATCAGCAGTGGACATTGCGATCCGAGATAACTTTTTTTCTTTCTGAACTTCCGTTCTGACCGTTCCAACTTCTTTTTGTTTTCTTCCTTTATTCCGTTCGTTCCGACAGTGCGTTACGTCCGATAATGCGCGGTTCCGTTTTATTTAACGTTACGTTATATCGCGCAGTGTCAGCGAGGCATTGCGCCCGATGATCGAGTCCGTCGCACTTGTTCTTGACAAATGGAATTCAGCACGTTCCGCAGTACGGGGGACGCGAGTCCGTATTGTACGTCAGGTTTACCAGTGCGTCCAATGAAATCCGTGCGGTTAACCATCGTCTTTCACAAGAGTATTTCTCGCTGACGCGAATGATCGTTTTGCGAATTAGAAAACTTTACAAAAGTTATCAGGAAACATCAAATTCGAACGCCGTAGACACATCCGCTGCCCGCACGAATCTTGCAAAAATTACAAAGATGCAACGGGTCCAAACGATCTTCATACCCGATGCGTAAGTAGAGCGCTATTGACTCTGGGTAATCGCGTCGTCTCGCGATACGTAGCAATCTATTACAGTGCGTGTGAGCCAGTTGTTCCGGTGACCGGCACCACCGTCTCGTCTATGTTTTAGCGGTAGTCGGGGTCGCGACACGCGCAGGTGTTACACACGAGTGCGCAACAGTCATTTGCGTCTCTTCTTTGCCACTTCGGCGTGGGCTGTTGATTAAAAAAAAGAAAAAAAAAAAACATTGCTTCGTCTTCCGCATGCTGTGATTTTTTTTCCCTCTATTCGTCCACTGTCGCTGGTCAAATGCTCGACAATGCTGTTGGTCGTTTTTTGAATCCTCTAGCAGACCGACACGATGACGCAGAAGAGGAACGCTTGACTCGCGATGAAAAGAGTGACTGTTATTCCTCGTTCGAAGTGGCGTTTCCTTCGTCGTAAAAGAGTCTCTTTCGCTTTACTCATAACGTTAGTCAATTCTTTGCATTCCCGCCAGTCTGACCTCGGACACACCCAGACGTATGTCATCTGGTTTTGCTCTTCTTTTTCTTCTTCTTCGTGTTCTCAAGTTAAAAACGTGATCAAGTTCAACGGACACTCGGCAATAACGAACAAGTGGGAATTACAGGAATGTTTTATTCTATGACGTGAATCGCGAGGAAGACCAGAGGGCAATGTATAGTGCACTTTGAATACAGTTATATCATGCAGCACATTCGGCTGATAAAATATTTATCGAAGAGTTCTATGATTACGTAGTGCGTGGGAAAGATGAGCAGCGAATTTTTCCATTCGTTACAAGCACTTGAAGCATTGTTTCTTCCCTAGGTATGTTATTATCGGTTAATCACTCGTAACGTAAGACTGCATCAGTCACGGGAATTATACGTGAGCTACGTTCTCTTCGGTTCATCTTGTTTGCAGTATCGTAAAAAAAATATCAAGTTTCAGCTACGCCTCGGTGAGCGCAAAAATATAACGCGAGTTTCTTCTGACTGAAAAAGACCGGCAGTCGTTGAAACAATAACGAATAATGTCAAATGTCAGAATTCGTTTATTACTCTGATTGTTTGCTGACGCTTTATACCGATCTCGTACTCCGGAACACATACGGACTAGCAATTGTCGTCGATTGTGTTAATTATCTCGTTGTGATATAGTCCAAGCTCGTTTAACCATACAATCTACAGACAAAAAACTAAAGGTGCAAATGCAAATAATTCTTAAGCAAACAAAGTGGCGTTCAGCTCGATTAAATCGGAGTAAAGAAAAAAAAATGATGACACACGATGGACGGAAATAAATCTACAATTGTGTGAACTTTTATAGATCAAATACGTATCAGAGAGTGAAGCAACAATAGAGCAAGTAAAATAAATGAATGGACGAAAGAATCGAGGAAAAATTACCATTTACAGTCGAACACCACCTATTCGACCTACTCGGGATCGGGTAAATTCATATATCGAACGCGGAGAGGGCTCTTAACCCAACCTTGACAAATGACGTTCCGCGTACCGTCGGTAATCGTATTATTAACAAAATTACAGAACTAGTCAATCGATTGAACAGCTTCGTCGAATAGGTGAAGTTCGATTGTATTTGGAATAATATTGCTGTAGTAATTTTATAGTATGCAACTATATGTTGACGTCTGACAACAAGTGCGAGATTGAACAATAATTTTTCCGATATATATTAAAATAATTCTCGTAAATATAATAAATATTATCAAAAAATCTTTCGTATTTTGACAGCGTCACTACAAAATACCATCGACTGAATATTCACAGTTTTTCTTAGAGTACGTCTTGATATATCTTTTTCTCCGTGTATACGTTATCTATGTCGTTACACTTCGATTACCGACATTATTAATTATCTCACTTTTGTTTCGACGCTATTCGTTTTGCAACAAACTCATCGGAGAAAAAAAAACTTGGAAAGGACATTTACTCACTCGCGTGACACTAAATTAGTTAAATAAATAATGAACTCAATGAATTCACTATCTAATGAAAATAAACTTCAACGCTGCATTTTTTTTGCATCCTCTTCGGTTTACCGCTACTTCTCATTGCAAAATAATGATGGTTTCGCTAAAAAATGTTCGCCAAACGAACGTCGCTTTAACTCGATAACACGAAGTAAGATTTACTTGGTAATTGAGAGACACGTTAGGGAAATACGTGTTTCGCAGCGACATTCCTCTGTCCAGTATCATTCGAGTCCAACGGATTCACATATTGCACACACGACTAATATATTATCCGTATTAGTACAGGGTTTCTCATATGATACACGTTCAAAGCACGTACAGCGATTATGTCGTTTGTACATGGTGAATTACGTAAGGCAATTAGTTGGAGTAACCACGGTGCGATAGAGTTTATCCATAAAATCTTTAAATTCAGAAAAGCTTTAAAGTTAATTCATCGTATATTTCATTTATCTTTCTCAAATCTTCTCAAAATGGCACAATGAAATTACATCAGCTTACAAATAAAAGTGTAAGAGACGATTTAATTTTTTTTGTCCCGTCGTCTTGAACTTTCAATGGCTCTTGAATACATTTTTAATACTTTCTTCGTCTTTTTTATCACACAATTCGTCAGAGACAATGAAAAAGAAATATTTCGTAAATACAATAATATATTTGGAAGAACATCGATTGCACAGTCACTGACGTATAATCAAAGTCGGAGGTTTCGCCAGTCAGTAAAATGTACTTAAAAAAATAATTATCGCTATATAAAACACACACACGCGCGCGCGCGCGCGCACGCACACGCACACGCACACGCACACGCACGCGCACGCACGCACGCGCACACACACACACACACACACACAACACGATGCTTACTCACATCGGTGCAAAATCTCTTCTAACGCTTATTCGTTGCATCGATTCACAGTTAGTCACTCGGACTAAATTATTTATCTTATTCCGGGTGCTTTTTTCCACAAAATACCACAAGGAGTAGTTGATATATCAACAAGATGAACGAGATGAATATTTGTTTCTTTAATAGAGCGCAGAGGGAATTATATAAGAGGATATATATATATATATATATATATATATATATATTGTTTTTTAATCGTGAACGAGGCTATTTGCAGCAGCAGCATTCTTCTTCTTCCGAGATCAGCACAGGGCAGGCTCGGTGCGAAGGTCTTCTGGCGTTGCTGGTAATCCTGGAAGAGAATTGATAGAGGAGTTTGATGCTCGTTTAGCACGTACTTCGACACGTGGAGACTGACGACCGGTATCTCCAAGGTGAAATAATCCGTAAACCTTGGAGGAAACCTCCGGTCTCTTCGTGTGCTCATTCTTTGAATTTTTTCCCCTTCTTTTGATTATGCCAAGGTCATGATTCTTTTCAATCTTTATTTCAGGAGGCGACGCCATTTTAACGTTCGTCATGATATCCAGAAAAGAACATGGTTCGGGGATATCGTGGTCCTTAATTGAAAGAAAAAAAAAGAAAAAGACAGGAGGAAAAATGATTCTCGCACGTGAGACGATGCAGGGGATTTTCACAAACTTTCCTTATCGAATCGATTGAGCTGCGGCAAAGGCAAACTTATGTATTGGTCGGGCGATTCTCGTTACAATCTCGTTACAAACTCGATATAAAAGCCGTACGACCGATAAGACAACCGGTTTTTCACCGTAACTGAGTGTTTGACAGCCGTCGATCGTAACGCAAGTACGTTACAATGCCGTTGAGAGGTACAGCGTGTCCATGCTGTTGCACGTCGGTCTATCACCATGTCCCTTGGTATATGACACCGTCGTATATACTCGGCACCTGTTGCCGTTCACCGATGTCGATCTCGGGTTCGTGATTCCTCTCAATTGGAGCAGTCGACAACCACGACTACCGATGTAACGTGTTCGTTCTCCCAGCATTCTAGATATTCTTGTTCGCATATCTGGTACGGTCCATACTCAGATTTAAATTGCGTTATAAATCGTAGGATCTGCATTCGACATTTCAGTGCTGGTTTTATCCTCGAAGCTATTTCGTGGTATTGAAAGTTGCATTAAGTAAAAATCCCACTATCGACTGTTAGAACGAATGTCCATTCGACCATAAAACCAACGGTAATCATATATACTTTGCATATTGGATTGAAAATGTAAATCATTTGATAATTCAGTGAACCCATTGAATTTAAAAAACTTGAGTTGCTTCATTTCTGGTTGACTGGTGAGAATGAATGTGATGATCAGTGCTGAGCAACTTCGATGGTAAATTTCAATCGAGATTTCCAAGATTCTATTTAATTTTCAAGAGGAAATAATCAATGAAATGCAAAAAATTAGTTAAAATTTACTTTAGAAATTTTCCAAGGATCAGATCTTGAATCTCCGGATCGTATCTGAAGCTCGTATATTCGTTTCACATCCAGAGAAAACGATGATATTTGTTGATTATCCTTTTATTATCATTCCTGGAACTCCGATAATTCACAGATCGATGTACAACAAAGATTTTTCGCAGCGTCGAGTTGTCGGATGTTTATGCAACGCTGTCGCAAAGATAAACTCACAAGACTCACCGCGTGTTCGCCTACGCAAGGTGTTTAAATCAGGATGATGATTTATGGGTGGGTCTTAGTTGACGTTGGAAAGGTCATACGTACACGGTCAAGGTAACGGGAAACCATCGGGTTCAATCAAATTTGATTATAAATGATTCGCTCGATTAAAGACGAATCGACGGAGTTTCTCGATGAATTCATTTGATATTTGTTTCAAACGCATCCTGTAGGATTAGCCAAAAAATCGTTTTAGTCGTTGATCTCATTGGAATTGATCTTTCATATCGGTCTCTGTTTTCCTGAGCATTCTCTGGACTCGTTGTTACCCGCATGTTCGAACAGTGATCGCGGTAAGGGCACTTATCGTCTCTGAACAGAGAGCTAATTGCATAGAGCGTAGGCGTGGCCAGCGGGAATCCGATAGTTTGAATTAGTCTCCTTTGGAGTTGAACCTTGGATTGTTATTTATGCGGGTAATAAAGTTAGGCGCAGCTGCGATGTATTCACGGTCGAATACCCATTTGTAAGAATAATCAGTGTCGGCAACAGCGTCTGTTCTCGAAAAATTCACAATTTCAAATGAATCTTCATTCGGATTAAACCTTCCATCATCAATTTCAATATCGAATTATCCCAGATTTCAATAACTTGTTTTATCAGAAACTTTTTAAGGATTATTATCTTCGTTTCAGGAAGAGTGCGGCTTTTAATTTATTTAGACTGGGTCTCGATACCCCGAGAGTGAAAAGTTACGGAGATGTGTTTTATTATAAACAAGTTTGAGCGATGAGGCACGACCCGGTTTCGATTGGTGCTGAATGCATTGACTCGCGTGTACGCGGTGCCGCGTTGCGAGTTCTCGAGTTGAAGCAGCCGGCCATTATGCGTACCCCTTACCTTATCGCCCGCTACCATAGACACTCGGTGCACTATTCGTGGATCGCAAAGTCGTAACAGCTTAACTTAGCTCCAGGGTTGTATGTTCACAGGATGGTATTGGACCACAAGGCCACGAGTCTGCATAGCGATTACGGAAGTTTCGATCGACCATTGGCCGGTGGCGAAGGACGCGAGAGGGACGTAGAAGCTGTGGTTGATGGAAGTAGCACTGGAATGGCACAGTCCAGCGACGTTTATCAGAGGCAACCGTTGCTTCCCGGTGCACCAGTCAAGGGCAAAGATAGATGGGGTGGCGTAGGCTCCAGTTCCGATTATTACGAGGACGACGATCACGATAAGATCGAGGAAATTGGTCACGCCAGGCACAGCGGGGTGCAGAATGGTTCCGGAAGTGGAATCGTAAAGCTCGATATACCAGCGCCGCTGAGGGAAGAACCTCGGTTTCCCAAAGAAAAATGGAAAACGTTACTCGGTAAGAGAACGAGAATTCCATCTCTGACGTCTCTCGGCACATTATTTCACTGGACACTTGTTTTTGTAACACCGAGTTTCGCCAAATTGCTCGGCAAACAGTTTATGTATCGCATCTATGACGCGATACGTTCGCTTGCGGCTGGCATACCGATAGTGCGGTGAGCACACCCGCTCGTGATTCTGTGTATTTGTCCCTCTAACTGTCTGTGCGGCACTAGCACCAAGTTCATTTATTTTATCTTATCTTCGTACAAACGATCAAGTATTTTGAAAAAGTTTCGAGTGACTCATTGCCGAGAAGATTTCTAGTATTTTTAGATCGAGATTGCAGTATGGTTTGGAGTTATTGTTTTCATTGCTCTCTATGTTTATCGAAATGTGACCTCGATTAAAATGATATCGTAAATCTCATTACTTAATAAACAATTTTTATTTCAGCATTCTTATTTATGGTTGTAAACTTTATATTGACAACTACGTCGCTCGCGATGCTCCACGAACGCGTACCCGACCGTGCAACCTACGGTCCACTTCCTGATATTATTCTCGACAACGTCGAGGCACAGGATTGGGCTCTCGACGTTTCGGAAGTTCTGATCATGATTATCTCCAATTCGGCTATGATTTTTGTCGTTTTTCATAAACATAGGTGAGTCCGCTTGTTAATATTATTTGAAATGTGTCTAGTTTCGATAGAACGCCTCTGTGGAGTTGGTCGCGACAATCCTATTAAAAACTTGACGTACCGGTGCGATATTTGCATGTCGAATCGTGTCATTCGCTATTTACCGTGTGCCATCTTAAATTACCTCGCTATTACTACTTTTATATACGAAAACACGAATTACACGTGGTATCGTTTGTACACAAAGCCTGACGACATCATGTTTTTGGCAATGCGTCAAATTATTTTTCTTTGTCTTTTGTCCAAGGTTCATCGTGGTTAGAAGAATATTCATGCTGATGGGCTTGCTCTACATGATGAGAAGCATAACTTTCTACGTGACGGCCTTACCTATAGCAAGCAAAACTTACTACTGCAGCGAGAAGCTTAATCACACGACGCCTCTGATCATCACAAAGAGGGTCATCCAGATTATGTCTGGCTTTGGTTTGTCGATTAATGGCAAACACACTTACTGCGGGGATTATATTTTCAGTGGTCATACCACTGTCCTCGTACTTTGTTACCTGATCATCAAAGAATGTGAGTATCATCGAGCATTATTTAATGTTTTCATTGTCAAAAAAAATTGGAACACGACTCGCGAATCTTCAACAACAATTCACAATTGAAAGATTAAAAAAACAGAATTGGTAGTCGTATTATCCGATTTTACTTGCAGTTAGCCGAGAAAATTAAAAGAAATGTAATCGTCCTGTCATTATTGAAGAAAGCTAAAAAGAATTTAGTGAATTATTGGAATTTTTTTGTTCAATTGGACGATACAACGTGAAACAAAACAGACAATTAATTTTCTGAATGGTCCTGCCATGTGCAAGTTTGTCAATATCTCAATTTAAAGTTTAACAATTTTATTTAACGAGTAAAAAATTAATCATTTTCATCGTTTAAAATGGTGCAATATCAATCTTCAAAGAGCTAAATCACCTAGTTACGGGTACTTTGTTCTTTAAACGAACAACATTGACACTTTTTGGTTATAATAGCGATACGTACCAGGAATGGATAAATCTTTTTTTGTCACTATCAGAGCAATTATACTACAAGACAATGTGCTACATTTCGATGGTAAATTATAATACAAATTTCTCCACCACTATTCGATCTTTGGGATAAAGGAGGATAACGGTGAACTGTGTTTTACAATTCTACAATTCTACATTTCACCGTTCTAGCCTTTTTGGTGAAATATTTTAATCATAGCAGAGATACTTCCAATAGGAAAATTCTGCTCTAATTTATCTTTCTCTCTCTCTCTCTCTCTCGCACACGTATAGCGATTTGAGAGAGACAGGCGATCTATGGCACATCGTCTTAAGGTGAGGCTCGATACCGACGGTTCCCTTCAAAACTCTCAATACAGTTTTTCTCCCCTACCGCTCAGTCCGTAACAAAAGTTGTAATGCAAATTTCTCAGTCTCGAAAGATCTTTCCGATAAAAAATAAAAATAGTCAACAGTGAATAATCAATTGTACAGTTCAATGTCGTTCTACAATTTTTTAATCGAATTTTTCTAAAACGTTTGTAAATGTAGCGAATAATTGAATAATCCCTTCACGGCCGAAAGACGATAACGTACATTTACCGCGCTGATACTCGAGGGATTAACAGCTACTCTGAAAATGCATATTCATCGATGCTAGAATGAGGTCGAGTATAATCGTAGCCTGGTGGGGTGACGTTATCGAACGTGTGAAATAATGGTTCCGCTAAAGGTGTCGGAGCAATCGCGAACAATGTGGGCTTCGAAGATTGTAAAATTCCTGATATCGTTATCCTTAGCCGCTGAAGAAATTGGATTTATGCAGCACTCTTCGTGTTCGATAGATTAAGTCGTCGATTTACACGTAGCAAAAGCTCGTTGTGAAAGCAAATTTTATTCGTTAAATCTCACCCGGGATCGTTGAATTATTCGCACATCGATTTGCCTGTCGTAAAACGATTAGGCTCAAAGATACAACGACTAACCTCTGATATTACGTATACGTTACAGACTCCCCGAAGAGATGTCTACCTATTCACTGGCTCGCTGGACTTGCCGCGCTTGTCGGGGTCGTTATGGTCTTAATCTCTCATAGCCATTACACCGTCGATGTTATCATAGCGTACTGGGTCACCACCCGATTGTGGTACATGTATCACACGCTCGCCAACAACCCGCATCTGAAGGTAAGTTTCACTTCAAGCTTCGAGCTGCAACGTCAATTTTCATTATATCCCTTGGTACTTGTCGAGTGACGCACCATAATTCTCTTCGCTCAATGCTAAATCGTGCTATTCTGAGTAATAAATCGTTGATTAAAAGTAATAATGTTGTCCTTCGCGGTTAATATTCTGTTCACAGCAATACGGACCAAACAACTTTTTGGCACGGCTCTGGTGGTTTTCAATATTTAAGTATTTCGAGAAAAACGTGGGTGGTACTGTACCTCGACAATACGACTGGCCTCTTCCCTGGCCTCGAAGATTTCTTGCCAAGCACCCCAATCGGGACAGTTAATACTTGCCTCAGCTTCGCGACGGAGCCTACGTTCACGGGGTTATATTCGAATGTATATATTATACTTAGGATTATAATATAAAGTGTACACGTGTTTGAAATGAAAGAGAGAGAGAGAGAGAGAGAGAGAAAAAAAGAACAAATGTAAACGAATGAAACTCAGAATGAACCTATGCGAATATTGACTAACCCGTTTGTTACGGATTCAATGAAATCTCATTCGTAGGCCGTATACTTCGCTGTACTGCTCTCGCGTAAATTTTAGTATAAAAAAAATTAATATTAATTATAAACCAAATGTTGCTTATCCCGGTTGCGCCCGTCGTTAATTTACGTCGAAGCTTTCAACTCTATTTTTGGTTCACTTTGATACTACGTCGATATACACGATCTTAATGAGGTAGAAGAGAGTATTTCGTAGTGAAAATTTTATAAAAATTGCAAGTGTTAATTGGGCTTAAAAAAGACAACAAAAATGGAGCGAATAATTTTCGGGACAGTGATATATTAATACAACAACAGTCAATGCGGTGTGTTTATTCGATAAATTTTAGCGATCTTGTGATCAGTCATGCGAGACCGTGATATAGTAAACGTCGAGGCATGAACCTACCGCGAGAAATTCTCAATAAAGGGTGCACAGCGTGTTATCGCACTCTCCTTAATTAGATAATTACGTTCGAATCGGTAGTTCGTTCTCATTCTGTTTAGTTTTTTTGTTTGTTTATTTTTTCGCTTGACAAACAATATGCGGATGACTTATTCCGGTGAAAAAGTAAACGAATACACACAAAATTAAACGGAGAATTTATTCGACGGCGAATCAGTCGTGCCAAGCGTTTCCACAACCCTTAGTTTACATCTTGCAGATTTTCCTCGATCGCTCCGTGCGCCCATACGAGATTCGCTCAATCTCGATTGGCTCGGAGCTTGAAAGAACTGAACCTATCCTGCAGTAGAGTGAACCGCTAGATCGTGGAATATCGTGGGACCAATTTATATTGGAACACTCAAAGATAACAAAAACACTAGCTTAGTACAGAAGTGACGACAGTTTGTCTCTTCAGCAATCTTAATTCGGTCTGATCGATCGAGTAATCGAGCGACAACGTCTTGGAAAGAAAGAAAAAAAAGGTTGGAACTTATCCTAGGGATGAACGGGAGGTAGGAAACAAATCGATCTCAGCTATTGTACCGAATGCTCCGTAAAGTATTTCGAATTTCGTTACGTGATGAATACGCGTTAAAAAGAATCTCGAGATATGAGAGTGCAGTACATCTCAGAGTTTGCACATCCGTAGTTCGAGTTCCTCGGAATAATGTCAACGCGCGGAGTGACCGCGCCTAAACCGAGAGAAAATAAAAATGGTCAAATAACTAAACGATTTTACGCGGTATGTTCGACACCGGCGATTGTTCTAAATTTTGTATGCGCATCGTTACAAGGCAACAAAACTCTACTGAAATATTACACGATTACTTATTACCGACTCGGACGTTACTTTATTCCCTTTATACATAGTTTTTATTTGAAAAGTAAAAATAATTCAACATTTATTATTATTATTTTTTTAATACATAGAATTTCTCGCAATTCTTGCCCCACGAGCATCGCGTATATTCTTCTTCGTGTACCATTGTGATTATTATATTATGATATCCGTATGTAATTATTTTCTTTTTGAAACTAAAAGGAAAGACCGCCGATCCGCCGATTTTGTTTCGGAAAAATAGAATCGTCTCCTACATCATAAATCCGTTGCACGACTTGGGGCAAAAGACACTCGGTCGAACAATCGCTGCTTGTGTATCGGGCGTTGAGACTCTACCGAGTATCTTGATCGTTGGTGTAAAAAATCACACGAGGCACACGTGCCGATCGAGCAATACGTAATTAAAACAATATGCATTCAGACTGTACCCGCACAGGAATTGAAGAATTGCGTTCACCTCCGATCGTCGTTATACAATATTCTGTGCCTCTTATGGCCATTAATAATTCCTCCTGCACTGACTAATTTATGTAAACATTAAATATATTTTCATAAAATAGTTATGCGAATCGTGGTAGTTTCGTAGCGCGCGTTAAAACCCTCTCAAAACAATTCAATATTGAATGAAAACAAATAAATTATTTGACAATGCTTATGTCGATTACGGTTCGCTACTCGGTGAAGAGATCTTACGGGAACATGATAAACCGATTTCGGTAGCGAATCGAAATCGGCATTAGTCCGTGCATCGGTATCAGGGACGGGCGCGATTCGAATGAGAATTATAATTCCGATTGTTTTCAATTCGTAAAAAAATATATAAATCGTCCGTTGAAATATTTTTTTCCGTGGAAACCTATTCGAATTATAATTTTTATTTGAGCGGTGATTATTACTTATCGGTATACATGTATGTATCGCGATACGCATATTTTGCAGATAATACGCGGTTAGAATAGAATTTATATGGTACGTGAGACACCATCAAAAACTGTAATCGTTAACAAGTTCATTGTAATTCAAATTATTCAGAGCATGTTCGATGCTTTCGACAAAAGTAAATTCACTTGATTTATCCGCAGTTGAACTGCATTTTCCTTTTTTTTTCTCTCTTCCTCAAACGTCAATATATAACGTCAACGAATATATTTCATTACAGATTCTGTTATCGTTTATAGTTTTTTTTTGGTTTTTTTTTTCAAAGTCTGTCGCATTATGTTAAGATGACGTGTCACACAAATCTTAAAAACAACGTAACATACCAATCGTAAATTCTAATCCAGTCTACACGGAGCAAATTGAAATTTAATACAAAAGCAAATTCGCTTTTCCTTGATCTATTCGCTCTAGAGTGGAAATTAATTCATATTTTTTTCTTAAACATCAATCGTCTCTCGAGTATATTGGATTAAAATTTTTCAAGTTACGTAAAACATCATTTTAAGATTATGTGTTACCCCTCGGTGGGTAAAAAACAAACAGACTGATGCAAGCTTTCACCTCGACGATTGGTCTTTCGGATAAAAGGGAAGAACGTTGGACCGTGTCTCACGATTCTACGTTTAACAATTTTTCTCTTTTATTCGAAAGATCAATTGTAGCGGATAAATGAGCGATGGAAAAATGTTGTTATCCTCTCTCACTGTATTGCAATCTGGTAGAGAGACAAACCAAGTGTAGCACATCGTTTTAATCTTGTACACATAAAATACACGTCGAAGAAACATATTTACCAATTGCGTTTTCCCATTGGAACTACGCTTTCTCTATATACCGTTCATGTGTATATATATATATATATTATATATACGATAAAAAAATAAAAGATAATTAAGTGTTTAGCAGATCAGCTAGCCAAATGTTAATGTCAAGTAACATATTTAAGTACCGAGGGTCTGTTACATACATTCTACGTTTCTTCAAGGAAAACAAGTATGTCGCAAAAAAATATATCCGACGTATACTAATTTTCGTCGTTATAAATATCGAATATATATATATATCAGATGTATTTTTGATAATATATATTTCGTAGAATATATCTCGGATATAGAATTTTTCATCGATAATTCGTTGTTTTCTTTATTGTTTCTACATCCGAGATACATTTTTGATATATGTTGCCAATACTTTTTTTCCATGGAGGTTTACAGATATTAATAATGTTATATACATATAAAAATCTTAAGATATAGTTGTCTTTATATACGAATAATTGTATGTAAAATTTATGTGTATGTAAGTGGGCGCGCGTGTGTGTGTGCGTATCAATATCGATATGACACTTTAAGCTTTAAACAAAATATTAATGCACACACACACACACACACACGCGCACACACACACGCACACACACACACACACACACACACACACACACACACACACACACACACATGAAAAGAGCAAGTTGAAACAAACTCCATGAACGTGGAAAAGTTTTCGTTGATGTTTGCAAAATGATTTAATGAATAAATAATTAAATAAATGAATAATAATATTTTAATTGAGGCGCACACGAGCAAGCGCCTGCGGCTGTTTGTTTATATGGATATATATATCTATATTTTTACGTGTAGATATTTTTTGGTAACTTGTTACAATAATCTGTCTAGGCTAGTTGAACATGCGTACGTTGTAAATAAATTAAAAACAAAAAAAGTAATAAATAAATAAAATAGTGGAAAAGCTTTTTTACGTTAGGAATATCCGTTGTTATAATTAGAGGATGGAAAAAAAAATTTCTCAGTGTCGGTACAACAGACGGTTAAACGATATTTAATATTTCTTCATTTTTTAAATTCATGCAAAGTGAACCAGACGTGTAATCAATCGAAACGTTTTTAAATCCTAATTTTCGTATCTTGACTACTCGCGTGACTCAATTCGATTCACTTTTAGGTGGAAATATATTGTTATTAGCTTAATTAGAAGCCAAATTCTGATCGATATATATTTATTCTTTGGATTACATTTTCTTTTGGTCTGAACAAAACGCGTAGAGAAATATTAGTATAATATATAGACTGAAGCTGCATTAAAGGAACTAGATAGGAAAACTGGACGGTATTCGGATACCCATGTTGCATCTCTCTAGACTGAATAGCGTGTACAAATTGTACTCGTGGTTAACAACAAAATAGACAATTAGCAATCAAAATTGCAGGTAATTATCTATATGTGTATTGTTACTTGATAAATCACGACGAAAAAATTATACGTGTACTCAATTGACTTTACCCAGTAAGACAATCGTACCGTGACAGCTGCCGCGAGTCGCGAGTACGAGTACATTGGGACGGCACGACTTTTTCTTAACGGCACAGCGCGAAAATATCGTGCCCGTACGGCTTCGGAAAATCGTGAAGCCGTACGACGTGCTGCAACCTGGAAATCGTGCAGACACAGCGTTGGCACGTCGTGACGCCACGGGAGCAATAATGTGCGGACGTACATGATACCGCTGTACCATCAAGCTGGACCGCTCCGTGCCGTCACATTGATATCTGGGTACTCGTGGTACGTAACATTATGCTTATGAAATTTTTATTGAAACGGCAATGCAATAACATTTCGGCATAATTAACCGCACGAATTACTGTTCCGTACATTTTTTATTCACCCCCGATAACCAACGGGACGAACGAGTATCGATTCGCTGCTATTTCACATTTGATATCGTAATCGAGTTTTTAAAAATTCTAGTAAAATAAGCCTAAAAATATTTCATAAAATTGATGTAAAAATTTGCCGGTAATGTTATATATATATACTGACCGTCGCCATGGAAGGAAAGACTCGTCTCCTACCCAATAAACATTGGCATCGCTTTCAAGTTCTCGCACCGGATATCGCGATTCTTCGCGGTTCCTTGGCGATGAACGACGTGCACTTCAAGTCCCGAAATCGAGGTCAACAATCTGCACCTTGCTCGGTGGTAGCAATAGCCTTTGGTCGTCTCTTCGAACCGAAAAATTGGACGAGTAATTTCATTGATCAGATTTTGGAGTACGGTGACAAGCTCTTTGGGATAAGCGCGACGAGAAATCGCGTTAATCCTGGCGTATACCTCACGACCAATCTTGTTTTTCCTGAATTCTACATCGATGACTACAAATGTCTCATTTGCGCCGAGGAGAGCAGCGTATTTGGCAACCTTTTCAGCGCGAGCATCGGTTGTCCAGATTTTATCGACGGTCTTGAGCGTTTCTTCAGGCTGAATGATTCGGGCGTTGTCACCGCACAAGGAAATTCCGTCGCTATGTGGCGTCATCCGACATCTGGAATTATCTACTACAATCCGGGTCCTTGTGATTCAAATGGAATGAAAAGCAAAGTGGGTGTAGCTTGCGCCATGAGATTCAAACGAATCAACCAACTTGGAGATTTGTTTCTCAGAAATATGGATCGAAGATACGACTCGAGGTATTGCATCGATAAGGTAAACGTTCTTCGAGTAACGCTCATAAATCGTGGAGTTCTCCTGGATAATCGTGATCATCTCGTGGTGGATAAGAATATACTGAGAGCCCTAAATCCTATGGACGTTGAAGAGGACAAGCTGGATTGCACGAGGCCAGCTCCTAAACGACCAAACGCTTCGACGGTGACTACAGCGGCTATAGAGAAACAACCTTTGACTATAACGATCTCCAATTACAAGATAGACGCAAGATTAGCTGCGGAGCCTTTCGTGAATTTCAAATCTTTGGACACTGGTTATCCTTACTACGATATGGAAGTGAACGTTCCGTCGACTTTTAAACAACTAACGAATAAAATGGCAATTCTTCATGGTTGGAGCCACGAGGGTAGTGAAATGTACAAAGGAAAAGGTGCACAGAACGTAGCTAATTGCGTAATGTCGATTGGTATGAAAAAAGTTTATCCCGTTAAGACTTGGCTAAGACCAAAACTCGATGAGGTACTCGCTATGGGAGATACACTCTGTGCGACGGTCAAAGCAGAGAAACCAACAATAAAAACGATGACCGGAGCAGATCTTGATGACACCAAGATCAAAATAGGTGAGAAAAAAATGTTTGTCGATGTAGATATTCTTACAATAGTCGGTACGATTAGCTCCAAGATTCCTGTCGTTTTGAGCCTAAAACAAGCATTGGAGGAATTTTTTCTCGTAAATACAAATGGAATTGTCGAGTGCAGTTCGATGGCTGTCGCTGTATGGACGCAGGACGATTATTATTACACGTTCGATCCTCGTCAGTGTGACGCCGCAGGTGTAAGAATCGTAGAGGCGAAAGGGAAAGGCAAAGCTGTTAAAAAAGATAGTGAAACAACTGAAAAAAAAGTCAAAGGAAAATGTTGCGTAGTTCGATTTTCTGATATCGATGCGTTGATCGCATTGTTCTTGAAGAATGTTGATCCTGGGAAGAAAAACGATCGGTTTGTCATTAGAAATATCACAGTTGTCGAGGATATCGTTGGTACCAGAGTCTGGAAAGATTTTCAGCCCGGTGAACCAGGAAAAAGCTGGATTTTACGTGGTGACATTTCCAACAATGACGAGAATTTTGAACCTGAGAGCCAAGGTATTCAAGGTATCGCGATGCCTATCGTTGCTCTCATCAACGCCAAAGACACTCCACCGGGTGAATGGACCAAGAATACGATTAACGAAGCTGTAAGGGATGGCGACAGTTACTTCAATTGGTGTATACCACCGGAAGAGGAAGAAAATCGTAAACTCGTGGTAGGAAATGCGAAGAAAACGCTTTACGTGAAAAATCGTAAAGTTAACGTGGACGTGATGGAATCATCGACGATAGGTGATCTCAAAGCGACTGAAGAAAGCAAAATGTTGAATCTGGAATCAGGGATTAGACAATTTTTCGAAACGCGTCAGTACGGAATCGTTGAGGTCAAAGATCTTTCGGTCGCTGTGTGGAAGTCCGAGGAAGAACAGAAGGACAAGACGAAGGAAACTTTTTATTACTGTTACGATCCAAATCCTAGGGGTAAACTGGGCCAAAGAGATCCTCAAGGGGAAGATCGAGAACCGGTAGCTTGCGTGATTCGAGCTATCGATTCCGCCGAATTGGCTCGACTTATTGAGAAAAATATAAACCCTGAATCCGATGACGGCAACGATTTTGCCATCCACGAAGTCAATGTAATTTCGATCGGTGAACCAATGACCGACGAAGAGATCGAACAAGAAAAAGCGATACCCGTTAAACCAGATCTCAATTTTTATACCGAGATTGGCCAAGACGGAGCATGTTTGAACGGCAGCTACGATCAGAGCAACGAAACAACGTTCAAGCTCGTGACTCGAGACAAGCAGCAAGCTGCGAATGCACTCGTAGCTTTAGCCATGAAAAAGCTTTACGATCCTCATCTCTGGTACCGAGAAGTCGTCGATGATGTTCTTAAAGTAGGAGACAAAGTAACGCAGAAAAATATTGAAAATTTGCCAGAGGAAGAGGAGGAAGGTGTGGCTCCAAGAAATTATCTTTTGCCCAGTGAAATTGGTGAGGAATTTGACATAGGAGTGAACCGTGTAACCGTTGCTCTCGAAGAACAAGTTACATCGGGGAAGATAAACGAATTGACGAACAATCTCGAAGGATTTTTCGTGGATAATTCGATGGGAATTTTTCGACAAGGAAACGTCATGCTACCTATCTGGAAAGAGGGAAACGTGTATTTCACGATGGATCCCAAAGGAAGAGACAATCGTGGTGTTCCCAAAGAGAAAGACGGTGCAGCTACGGTTCTCTGGTTCACTGGGATACCCTCTTTAGCCTCTAGTCTCGAATTATCCGCTGGAAATACCGAAGCTGATTTCGTCGTGGATTCGGTCACGCTGGAGAACGTTTACGAGAGCAGAATGCCCGAAAATATACGTCCGAAGAAGACAACTTCCAGCGAAGGTCTTTGGCATCGCTTCCCTAAAATATCCGATGGAATCTGGGAGCTGCCCGGAAACGTGACGTTGATGGACGATAGATTCAACCAAGAGAATAAAAATAAACAGACAGCGGCTATCGCTGTAATGGCAATTATTTTTTCTAACGCTTACGAGCCTCGTCAATGGTCCAGCCAAGTCCTGGACGAAGCGGTCATCACCGGAGACAAGCTTCACTCCCAATGCGTAGCTCGCTTGGGAGGAACTTCAGCTCCGCGTATCAATGAAATAGTAAAAGAATTTTTTCTATCCAATCGACGGATCGATCTGACGATCGAGGATTGCGTACAGGCGGGTGACCTCGGCGGAAAACCTCCGAAGGTTCAAGATGTACAAACCGGTCTCGAGAAATTTTTCAAAAAGCACAATTCGGGTTCCCTCACTGTATCGGATGAGATCAACGTTGCCATTTGGAAATTCGGTGAATTTTATTTTTCCTTGATACCTGGAGGTGCATCGACCGGTGATGGCGACGCTTCCGGTCTTCCTCGAGTAATGCGTTTCGCGAATTTAAGAGTTTTTTCGGAATATCTTAAGGGAATTTTGGGCAACGAAGGCGATTACGTTATAACGTCGATCGACGTCGTTGATCGGGATCGACAACCACCCTGGACGTACGATCCCAGTCTTGTCGTACGTCCATCGAACCTACCGCCTTTGAACGCCTATCGGAAGATATACGGACTCGAGGGTGCAGCTCGCGCTATTCTTCGCGGTGGTACTCATCAAGGAACCGACATATTTCCTCAAAAAATTTGCAACAAGCAAACGGCAGCTAATTGCGTCGTAGCGCTCGGTATGTCCGTAGTGAAGAACCCTGTGACTTGGACGAAGAAAACTCTGGACGAGATTCTCGTGATGGGAAGCAACGTTCATCGACAAACTCGGAAAGCTCGACCGATGAAAGAAAAATTTAAGCCCAAGGATATCGTCAGGGTATTCCACGTGGGGGTGAACGTCCTGACTGCCGATGTCGAGGAATCCACGATATCCGGTCCGGTAGCGATTCCTCCCCCTGAACCCGAAGTCAAGGGCAAGGGTAAGGGAAAAGCTAAGAAGCCTCCGAAGGCGAAGAAACCGAAGAAAGGGAAGCAGAAGAGAATTCCACCTCCTCCACCTCCACCGATATATCTGGAGGAGGGATTGAAGAAATTTTTCGATGACAATCGAGCTGGAATCCTCGTTACCGGTCGATACATGACTGCAATTTGGAAGGAGCAAGGAGTTTATTTCATGTACGATCCTCGCTCTCGCGGACCTCATGGATTTCAGGAAGACAACGGAACCGCCTGCGTCATGTGGTTCGCCTGTACGGAGCCCCTGTACGACCTCGTATTCGCAAATATCGACGAAAACGAGAAATACGGTCGCTACGACATATGCAGAGTCATCGTGAGAACCACGTTGATCGAGCCACTGCCCTGCCCTGCCGGATTCAAACCAATCGTCGAATGCACCGCGCCGTCCATCCCGGTATCTTCGGTCAAGAAAACTACGACTCTCGACGTTGAGGTACTCACCGAGTACAATACAGTCGACGACGAGCTCTGCATCCTCGGGGGAACTTTGCACATGAACGATCCCTTCTTCAACGTCAAAAGCCGAGGTCTTCAGAGCACAGCTATCGCTGCAGTTGCGATCGTAGTGGGGCTGCTCCACGTTCCTTCCACCTGGACTTCGGAGCTCATCGATGCAGTTCTAAAAAACGGAGATCTTCTTCACACCGACTCAACCAGAGCGATTCGTCCCGGTGCGAGAACATTGTCGCCCAGTGAATTGCTCACGGTCTTCGTCGTGGGCGATTTCAGGGCTAACATTCACATTCATCGTCACACGGCTGCGGGAATCCTCAATGTTTTTGACCTCGCCGCGTCGTTGGATCTCTTCTTTCGCAACAATTGCGCTGGTATATTGCATACGGCCAATATGGCTGTCGCAGTTATGCAGCATTACGGCAAATTCTACCTGTTGGATCCCTGCGCTCGCAACGAGCTTGGTCGACCGAGTTTCGATGGTGCGGCTTGTGTTATGAAATGCCAAACTATCGAAAGATTGGCCTCCCTCTTCGTAGCTAACTGCAATTACAAACTACCCACCGTTTACACGTTGAACGCGGTAAATATCCTCGATCTACACTTCTTCTCCGACGCAAGAGGCGAATGCGCACACTCGTGCGAGAAAATCGATGTTTAATATTCGGGAAGGTTTCTCGCAAGAACGAACAAATTGTATTTTACTTCGTAAATCGAGAATGTAGTAAAATTACGCTCGACAACATTCTCAAATTGCTAATTTTATTTATAGTTTTATGACACAAATCACTTTTAGCATCTACGTGAGTAGGAGTACAGGCTATACGAGAATGAATTTGATACAGATCACTTATTAGTGTAAATACAATGTTTTGTTTGTGGTTTTGTTGTTTTTTTTTTCCCTCAATTACACGCTATAAACTAGATACTTAGAAAACACTGTACAACGCAGCAAGAACTGTCATATACTTTACATATAATACAAGCACCCCTTGAAACGTGACTAACGAGTTCGTTAATTATTATTTTTTCTTTTTTCGACGAGAGTCTGCCACGTTTCGAGATGTACCAACTACCACGGAAGGCTCGTGCAGATTGAAATCGCATCGAATTATTTATTTATTTATTTATTTATTTATTTATTTTTGCTTTACGCAACGAGCGCACGGATTCTCTAGGCCCTGGTCGCGAATTATTTGCTGCTTTATAGATTCGAGGGATCGGTTACTCGGTCGTTGCCGATCATTTTTATCGTTAATTCCATTTAATTTTCATGATACGATCGATTGTACGCGTCATTCAAACGCAGACTGCACAGACTGGAGTAAAAGAGTAGCCGATCCATCGTAACTAAAACCATTTTCCATCGACCGTGGATCGACGATATCCGGACCCCTCGCACAACTTCGTTACGTTACCTCGAAATTCGGAAAAAACGCAGAGTGACACAAATGACACGGTCAATGGTACCACGACCGGTACTAGAAACTGCGTTGGTCTCCCAGTACGCGATTATCGCGGTTCCGCATGACTCCTCGCCACAGTGCTTTCAGCAGTCATCATACATACCTACATACATACATACATACATACGATACATCATACAATTTTATAGTCTTTTGCGGCTACGTCTGTCAGTTCGTAATCTCTCGGTATATATTATCGCTCGATAGCTCATGAGCATTTGCGCGTAGCGTTTATTCGTCCATTTGAAAAAAGGTCCGTGCGACGAACATCGTTGTTGGTTTCGGCTCGCGGTTCGACGGTACGTTCTACGCCCGTCGGAAGTGTGCATTTTTGCTATCGGCCAATCGACTTGTATGCAAATATCTTTAAGCTCTATTATCTATTTCCTTCTCTCTCTCTCTCTCTCTCTCTCTCTCTCTCTCTCTCTCTCTCTCACCTTGCAGCTTCCTCTGGGACTTTCGGTCGTACATGGTTCAGCGATTCATGACGGTCCACCGCCGGAGTTGGTTTCGTCGACGTGAACGTCAATTATTCTAATATTATATATTCTATTGGAAATGGGATAACGCGAAATCGAGGTGAACCGAACGTGAGAGAATCGCATGCTCCCGTATAATTATAATTTGGCAACCTTTTTCTTCGTCTTCAACGATGAAGCAAAAAAAATATAAATGGAAAGCCAAAAGAATGAGAATAATATCTTTGTAAACAAAAAGAAATACACGTAATTCGGGAAACAATAAAATGCACACCCCGATCGATCTATGGACGCGTACCTCTCTCGTAAGTTCACTGACAGAACGCAGATCGAAACGGATCGTAATGTAAAAAATATGTATTATCAATAATATTGGCATGATGTTCTTATGGCACGTTTAGTTTACTATTCAGTGACGCGTTACAGTAATTATGGATTTTTTGTTTTTTTTTTTTCGCTATACAGACATTATATTCAGTCAAGAAATCAGTTTTTCCCAACGTGTTTACACATTCATGAATTCACTTCCGACCTCGTGTAGCGTATACAATTTGTTCTCATAAAGACCTCCTCCCATTGCACTTTCCCATCTTCACAATAAATGCACCTTAAACATATTTATTATGTACAATAGCTGCTTTCTAGTGAACGTTCAAACAATCTCATTAAAATTCTATTGCATTTTTGGTTGGTAAAATGGTAAAAAAAAAAAAAAACATAATTTTCTTTCAAAAACAAACAAATTGCACCGAAAGATCATGCGATACAAATTATGAAGAAAATTGTTAACTACCAATGTCTATCGTACGACATTTTTTCGCCATATCTTTTCGTTTAATTTCTTCTTTTTTTTTAAATTCCTTTAACAGTAGAGTTTACGTATACCGAGTGTACAGTATAATAGATCTTTTGTTCGCTCGTTCTCGTATTTATTACTTGAATACACCAGTTTTTCAACGACCTTGCCTCATCAATGTGCATTCCTTTCAATTATAATCGAGATAAATGAACGTGTTTAACGAAGATAAAATTTACAACGTTTTCTTTGATTTAAAAAGAAAGAGAAAAATAAAAGGATAATTGCACTACACAAGTATTTTTCAAGTTCGACCGTCATGGAATTACCAATTGAATGGTCGTTCGATGGCTGAGAACACGATATTGTCGATTGATCGGTGAAAATGCTGAATCGCAGCACGCTGAATTTATCAAGGTTGATCAAAAAATGGGAAGAGCATGACAACTTGCCATTTTGACACGATCGTTTCGCTCATAACTATCTTATGAAATACATGAAACATAAGACGGTTTACAGGGGATTCGTTCGTCAATATTTCTGAACTCATGCGATATATATCTTCAGAGACGTAATAGAAAAATCGGTAATTTTCGAAATTTAACATACGCCAGTAAAATATTAACAAATAAATACCGAATCGATGGATCGAATGACGAAATCAACGCTCTAAATTTTACGAAGCACGCAACTTCCGTTCCTTCGCACGAGGTCTACTATTATTTCATATTAATATATTCTCTCTGGCACTTGGTGCTCGATCTTGATCGACAAAGCTTTTAATTCCGAAAATTTTGGAATTTATTATTTTCTATTCCGTTAGAAATTAAAATTGATTACGCCCGTTCGGATTAATCGAGTATTCGTTAAATAATACGTGAAAAAAAAAAAACAAAAAAACCATGATCATGGTACGTTGATAAAATGAGACGTGTTTCGATTGGTAGATCGCCAGTCGGTATTAGAATGATAAAACGCTTCACCGAATCCTCGCAACAGCCGTCAGTGATTCATCAAATTTTGAGATTAGTTCGTATTCTTTTGGCACGTCGCGTTTTTCATTGTCACTGACATTCTGGCATACAATATATTATGCAACAGTGGTCCACGCTCAAGATTCTTCGATACATTATAAGTTATGAAAAAAAAATTTAAAAAAAAAAAAAAATAACGAAAATCCTACAGTTACGTGTCTGCAAATGAATTTTTACAGTCGTTGCGAGTAAGTCAAGGTTTTGAGAGTGATGACGAGTGAGATGAGCTATAAAAAAATGTTTCTCAGTTTCGTGTGTGAGTCTGGTAAGGTGGAATTGGAATCTAAACGTAACGACTTTCATACTAAAGAGGGCCTTACACGCTAATTAATCGCAATGTGTATAGACTTTAAAAAAAATAACAAATTACATACAGAAGATAGGTATTTTGACACGTCAAGTCGAATAAAATGAATGGATAATAAACGCTATCGCTTAGTTTCTTCTTCGTTTTCTTCCTTTTCTTCTTCTTCTTCTTCTTCTTATTTTCCCCTTTCGTCAGCTATGTCTGCGATAATAATTACATTTTATAGAATATAGTACCTGGCACAGGAACATGACCTCTCGGTCATTGGCATCACAACGTAACAAGGACTACAAGCTGCGTCACGCGCACTTCACTAAACTCAGTCAGTCAGTCAGTCACTTGGCATCATTGCACGCGGGCTCCAACGAGTGGGTGACTACAGCCAGACACTTGGTCCTGAGTATTTCTGCATCATTTCTCATGGTTTCTTTTTTAAATTTCTTTCTTTTTTTGCTTTTTTTTCGCATTCATTCGTTTAACGTATGTATAAGATTGTTCGCGTCGCTTATTCCCGCTCTGCACACTGGGTTTCCAGCGACGTTTGAATCTGAATTATCGCATACGAGAAGACCACGAGGTTTGTTCGAGCGCGAGAATTTAGAGAAAGAGCAAACGCCCGACAGGACGTCGAGCCTGGAGCCGCGGGTGACGACCCCGCGAACGAAATTGATCCTATCGATGGCCTGGGAATGCTCGCTGTATCGATACAGGGTATCGTCGGCTGTGCCCGGAACCTATCCGATCGAATCGCCTCGTTTACAACATTCATTAGCAATATCAGTCGCTGAACCGCGAAACTCGCACGCAAACATTCCCTTTAATACGACAATAACAAGTATATCTGGAAGTGCATTAAACATTTTTTTAACAACTTCCCGAAGTTTTGAATTTGTTGCGAGTTTCGCGGTTACCCAGTGTCGGTGTTGCGTCCCGAGTTTAATTGACCGTCGGCGCGTAGTTCCTGGCGGTCACCTCGAGCCATCTCGGTCCGTAAAAATCGCCGTATTCGCGAGCAGCGCAACGACCAAGTCTATTCAGCCTCCCCGAAAGTAAACGTAGATGAACCCCGATGACACCGAATGGTAGAGTCTTGTCACTTGGGGCGGCCCAGGGCTACGTAACACTGATCGCCGGATTGGACGGCCCCGAGGGCGCTCCTCCAACGTCACTCTTTATACACTGTCCGGTGAGTTGGTTGACGCTGAGCGGATTATTGATGTCGTGGGGATTCGTGCCGACTGGATTCCGATGAGGAGTCCCCACCGCCTGCATCTGATTTTGATTCGAATTCGGCAAAGGTGGCGGTGGTACGGGTGGCGTTAGAGGACAAGGACACGGACTCGCCAAACTCGACGGCGATGGCAATACCAACGAGGGACTCGCCAGACTGGACAACGCCGAAAGACCTCCCGGACTGCTCAACGATTCGTCGTCCTCGGGAGTGCCGGCCTCCCCGACGCTCCCGAGATTGTCCTCGGAGTGATCGTCCTCACCGTCACCGTCGCCTTCCCCGTCGCCGTCTCCTCCCTCCCCCATGTACCTTATACATTTCTTCTTACGTCTGGAAAAATTGAACGATATTCGTTAGTAAAATGTACACATTCGTTGACGATCGATGGATGCAAGGGCGGCGAACCTTCACCATCGATTCCTTGAAAATCGAGATTGCGAATTGATCGAACAATGGCGAAGATTACCGCACTCTCTCCACTCAGGACTTACTTAATACGTCTAGTAAAAAAAAAAAAATTAAAAAAAAAAAAAAATATATATATATGTATATATGTATACATACACATATACATATATATATTACGTAACTAAAAGGTCATGCTTTAACACGTCGTACATCGATAACGATCAGGCTCCATATATCTACGCACGTAGAAACTCTTTCGGACTACCCCGTCGTGATGGGGTCTTTCCGTTCGCACGTATTCGTACTTTATCGCTGTGATTCGCAGAGTTTTTACGAGCGAGCCTTTCTTTTTAATTTTCTTTTTTTTTTCCTTATTACTCGAGTTCACTCGCTGCAAATGCCATGCTCAAAATGATTAATTCGAACAAGCATATAACGTTTAAATTTGGTGTATATACGTAAAAACTATAATTCAACCAAGGCTATCGAATTAATCACGCAGGTGTTAAAGTAATGGGTCCTCATATTCATGGGGCTTCTCCATGGAATTTGGAAAGCTCGGTTTAGATAATATTATTTTTTTTCTTTTGGTTAAAAATTGTTTCTTTTTTTTTTTTTGGGTATCATTCTCAAGTGGACGAATGTCAAGCGACTACTGCAAATTTGTAAAGAGGAAACATATACCGATACGGACAGAGAACGGGACTCGAGAGCCCGTTGATAATTGCAGCACTGCAGTCGAGACAATTACCGCTCTGCCATTGGCTCTCATTATTAATCTCTCAGCTAAATATAGTACTTGGCAACGTTCGAACGTTCAAGTATCGTAATGTTAAAAATTATCGTTATCATTATTAGTATTATTATAATAATAATTATCATTATTATTTGGCGATGAGTTATTATTTTTCCCCAGAAGAACAAGTAGAATAGGATCCGGAATTACAAGTCACGAGAGCTGCAATCGTCATTGGCTCCACGCATACGCCTAGGACAAGAGAGTCTCGCGCATTCGTCATGATATTATAATTCGCTTATTAAATACACTCTATTGCATTAGACAATTAAAAACAAGTTTAAAAGAATAAAAAAAAAAAAAATTTTTTAAAAGAAGAAAAAACGTTTAAAAGAAATATTAAAATAAAAATAAAACGAAAACTTCAAAAACATTATATAGCATAGGCCACTAAATACACAAAATATTTATACACCACAACATTTCGATAACAATTATATATACTATATTTATATATGATGAACAAATGCCATGCTAAAATTAGAATATATAAATCTATATCAAACTTGTTGAACCGAAAAAAAACCTGTTATGTATATTATGTATTACAAGATCAGCCATGCTAAGGGCGACATCGATAAAAAACAACAACAAAAATGTTTAAAATAAACGATTATTTAAAGAATATTTAAAAAAATAACAATAATAAAAAATAATAATAGTAAACAACAATAATATAAAGCTGTAAAGAGCCACAACAATGAGAAACAATGCGAGCATCGGGAAGTCGCTTGGTCGCTCACTATGCCATCCGCTCGTTACAATCTTATTCGGTCTTGTTCGAAATAAGTTTGAGGAACTTTGGCGCCCCGAGCGGATTTGACGAATCTCGGGGGTTCTTATCTTTTTCCTTTCTTTTTTTTTTGTTTTTGTTTTAACGAAAGAACGCACGGCGATCGGCATGAGTGAGTGCTAGCGAGCCCCGTAGGTTTAAGTCGGGACTGACCACTGTTTAAGAAGAAGTGTTGCAGTAGAAGGGAGGCGATAGGCTTGACTAGAGATTAACATAAGTGGGTTCTTGCTGAGGCGAGGAGGCATTGGAGGCAGTGTTAGTGTTCGGTGGGGCGGTGGCCGCCCCCACCGTCCCACCACCGCCTCCAGCCCCGACCCCGGCCCCTGCGCTACTTCCCACACCGTGATGAATTATGCTCGCGTGGATGCCCATCCCCGCTCCATGCTCCACTGGGCTGCCAAAACCAACCACCAGCCATTAAAGGGGCGCTCGCATCGACATCGTCTCTTAATCCCACCTTGATCCCCGCACCGTATTCTCGTCACCCACACGCATCGAATCTCTCTTTCGTTCAAACCCGTTATCATGAATTTTTCACGAGAGCCTCCTCCAAACGTGCTCTCCAAAGGTATATCTTTCGATTGATAATCAAAGAGGAATAAGGATGTGGCGGCGATAGCGTTATTTTTGTTCTCCTTAACATTTTGCCGATCAGAAAATATGTCTCCCTAATGTACGGTTCAACAACGAATCTATATTTTTGTTGCTTTTCTTATGGCTAACGAAGTCGTATTATCAGCACTTTAATCATTTAACGAATCCAAAATGTTACGATGCGTCTTTTTAATGATAATCTTTCAATATATAGTTCATTTAGCAAAATTTAGACAGATACAGAAGGCCATTTGTATTTAAAAATAAAAATTATTACAGAAAAAGAGTCTCGACCGATGATGGGTTTCGTTTTCGCCCCTTTAATGAGGTCCATGACATTCACAAACCCAGCCGGGAGTGGGGGCGTTTGGGCGTTTTACTATATGCAATACAATAGTTACAGTAGTTAGTGGCGCTAGACGGATAGTTTATGGATGTATATCGCAATAACTACAGAGTGGTACTAAAGAGAGATATATATATTTACAAGCAGTAGAATGTAACTATCGCAATAATCCATTAACAGAGAGAAATTCTTTTTTTATTCGCACTTTTATTGTTTTTTCTTTTTTTGGAAGACACATTTTCTGACGCGCTCATTACGTACGTTACGCAAGAGTTTGAAACATTGGCGCACAATCACTGCGTGTTTGTATATACAAGATCGCGCGTGTCCGTTACCAGGTGAATCGGAAAATTTTATTTCACTCGTCTCTTACGAGTTCCACGATAACATGTGGATGACGAAACGGAGCCGAAGATAACATGTTATAACAGTTATAATTCTATGCTCTCAACATTGGCTTCATTTAAGAAGGCAAAGTTGATATCATAATCATTAGAGTGACGAGAGAATATGTTGAAAGCATTATCTTTTCGAAATATCGTCGAGATACTTTGATGAATATTAAATTATTACAAACGATATCTTTGCATATGAAAATTATTCTTTTTTTTTTTTTGCAAACAATCCCGAGTGCCGCGTATGCGGAATAAAAGTTTTTGTGATTCAATGAAATTAAATTTTTTTTAACGACGGGTTATAGAATTGCACGAACCGACGAATGAGCCGTGACGTTTTTTTCTTTCTTTTTTGAGACCATACACCGTAAAAGGTATTAGATGTGAGTGAAAATGCGTCAAGTGGACGCTAACGTACCTGCATGGTTTGCACCATTGGCTTTGTTGGTCTAATCCGTACCTTGCGCGGCACTTCTTCATGTTATTACCTAGAAAAGGTTAAGTGTGTTAATACAGATACTTAACAGTCGAGCTCCATCCCTCATACCTCGACAAAAACTAAACTTTCGTTCTGAGCCTGTTAATAAAAAAATTTGTTTTAAAAAGTTTTAACAAACATTAAAAGTAAAGCTATTTGTAATAATTCATTAAAACTTGATAAGAAATAAACGACAATTACTAGAGGAAAAAGTTGACGTAACGAATAAATGTACACAAAAGAGAAGAGAGAGAGAAAAAAAAGAGTTTGTTCGAAAAATATAAACATCGATGCAGACATTAGTTACATTTTCAATTGACCGAGCGAGGCTCGTTGCTATTTCTATTTTACACCGCAATTCTGAGGTATTCTTGTGGAGTATCAATGTCCACTAGTCATGCGTGTAATATAGGACGATGAAAAAAAAAAATGTCTTGTCGATGGATTCTTCGGGAAGGACCTTCCACGAAAATGTAAAACAAAATATTTATTTACAATTAATATAAAGATAAAGAATTGTGAAAATTAGATAAACCGTGGCTGTCCGAATACCGACGCTATTATATATAATTATTCGAGGAAGGTTCTTCCTATTGATAAAATTGATTCGGACAAGTAAATGATGATCATGCAATGTATGTAAACGACTCAAACATGGGATGTAATAAAACTACTATTGTCGTGGCTATAGAGTACAAGCTCTGGACATATTATGTCTGGATGTAAGCTTGTATAGGCGTCGTGAACGAAAACTTAAATATGGGGGTCGAGTATACTTGGGTTGAGTAGTAAGAGGTAACAATGAAAAAAGTAAAAATAAAATAAAAAAATAAAAAAATAAAAAATAAAAAAATGATAATAATAATCGAGGATTCAGGCAACATTGAAACGATCAAAGGAATAAAAAATGTATAATTGAGAATTTAACAGGAGTATAAAGACTGAGAGAAATCAAACGCTTAGGATTGTCTGATTGCGGATTAGGTCCCTGTAAAAATGCAAGATGGCCAGCGTCCCCAAAGTTGTATACGTAATTAATATATGTATATGGGCAACGTGCGTGCGCGTGCCCACATGTATGCATGCAAAGCACGCACTCGCACGCGTTAATACGATATAATAAAATACATATATGTTTTTGTATATAAATGGGCATGTGTGTGCGTGTGCTCGCGTATGTACGTGTGTATATATAATATATATATCATATATCCGACCGAGAGACCCCGAGACGGGGAAAACATGCAACATAATGTAGTGTAGCAATAGTAATGTAATAACAATAGTATAACAATGGGGGGATTGTAAGAATGTGTGGAGTGAGGCATGTGGGTACCTCCAGGATCACTGTTTGTGTCTTGTTTGCGCTTCCTCTTCTTAGTTCGGTTGGTATTTGCGCGGGAAGACCAGTCAGGGTACAGCTGCATGTGCAACTGTCTCTCCCGTCGCGCCAACTCATAATACTTGGCCTGTTCCTCTCGCCCTAGCGCGTGCCACTACCGAGAGAGAACCAAACACTTTTGTAAAATTGCACAGAACCGTGGCTAAATAATATTTTAATCAAGAAAAACAAAATTAACTATGCTACTGCCGCCACCCTGTGTTTTGCCATTACTCAAGTTAGCTCATGTAGGAATCATAGTATTTCCTTTCTCTATTGTATCTTTCTTTCTTTCGTTCTTTCTTTTTTTTTTTTTTTTATTAAGAAAAAAAGCATTTCAGTAGTAACATTGGGGTCCCTACTTTCCGTTTCAAGTGCTAGAAGAACAGCCTAGGTTGCCCCCCTCGGTTGCACTAATATTCGTCGGTCGGTACCTATTCATACAGGGTGTCTGATAAACTTTCCGGATAAACGTCATGGCTTTTTATTATTATTATTTTAAATCGCTAAGCTGGCCGTTAAGACGAGTCGAAAATTACAACGATTTCACTGTGTGTGTCTCACGTCGATTGACGATACGAAAAAAAAACAGTAGAAAAAAATAATTTTTTAAAAAATAAATAAATAAATAAATAAATAAATAAATAAATAAAAGAAGACACGCATTCAAACGGTTCTTAACTCGAGGGCCCCACAAGCCAACAGGATCGGTATACGCGAGGACTCGGCTCGTCGACCACGCTATATTGTTTTATATCAGTCCGACCACGAATCGTCCAGGAACTACCAGACATCCCGTACACAATTTTCTTATTTCTTTATTTCATTTATCATTTCATTTTCCGTGACGAATACCGCTTTAGGGAGTTGGCCAGACAATCATTGCATAATACGCGTACGTCCGTTTCGTATTCTTATTATTTTTTTTTTTAAATATTTTTCTTTTATGCTGCCACATTCCACAATCCCCACAGACAATCCAATTGCAATTAAAAAATCCGCTCATCAAAGAGAATACAGAAAACAAATGAAAAACAAAAACAGAAACGCACAGAGACTTTGATCGTTTCAATCAACCAATAGGTACTATTAAATTATTATAATGATTATTAAGGGCCTGCTGTTCTAGCACTGGAAAGTGGTACCTCCGGTGGGATCTGCGGAGCGCTCTTTCTTCCTCTTCTTCTTCTTGCTGCCGTATCCGTAGTTATCCCTGGCACTCCAGCCGGGGTAGCGTTGCTGGTGCAGATGGCGTTCCTGCCTGGCCGCTTCATAATAATGCGCCTGCTCCTCCCGACTTAGCGAGTGCCACTGCGTGTCATACCCCCAAAACGTTCATATTCAAAGTCTCAACAATTCGTGCACCGTGCTCCCTATTATTATCTTTTCAACTCGTTAAAGTATCAAAGAGAGACAGTCGGAGTACCTCGCTGTACCGCCATCCACTCCCCCGCCCTCCCCACCAGCACGCGGACCCCTTCTTCACTCTTACTTAATTATTTTATATATATATTTTTTTTTCAAGAAATTCTCTCATCGTCGTATCGAGATTCCTTAGATCCCACCTACAATGTTCTATTTGTACTAAAGTATTCTGTAGATTCGGTTAGTCGTATACAGTACGCGTGTAGCGTTTTAATAATAAGCGTTAGAGAAACATGCACAACTTATTTATTATTTTCTACAGTCCTCCTACGGACGTCGAGTCAAGATTCTGCTGCTGTTGATGGATTCTTCTCGTTCAATCGCAAATACGACGATATATGATACGCAAATATCAACAAGGTGTTACGTGTGGACGATTGGTTCTCACGATAATAATAATAATAATAATAATTTTTTTTCTATTACAGCCTTCACTTTGAAAGGCACCAGCCTTCACGATGCCTTCATCCAGTTTTTTCCTATAATCGTGTACTTTGCGATTCATTACGAATTCTCAAATCGAGCGTTTTGGCTTTCAAACGAAATTTCTAAATTGCACAACACAAAGGGTCAAACGAACATTCGTGGTAAATGATACAATTTTGCTACGATTAACTGCTAATCTACGAAATTACCGACATTCGTCGATCTACTTTTCATTGTACATCTATAGGAGAAATTGGACGAAAGCGATTGGCGACGTTCAGGGTTGTTTTGAGAGTGACGTTTCAGATTCGATTTTACGATCCGAAATGTCACTCTTTCAACTTGGCTGACTTTGCTAGTAAAATTTACCGCCTGAATAGAAATGAGCACTCTTTAAGCTTTCGATCGACACATTACCGTGTACAAAACCATATCTGTAGCGTAGAAATTCAAGTGATCGCATACAGGATAATTGTTATTTATTCACAAAACAAAATCTTGACTCGAAATATAAAATCGATATTTCTTCGCATCAGGATGGCGGCAGATAGCTTGGAAAAAAATGTATTCGATCAAATAAAAAACAATGAAAACGTATTATTTGATTAGATTATCTAATCCTGATGCGAGAATGTTCGACATTCAAAGCGTCATACAACGAACTATGATTTACTCACCCGCCTCCCGAGGATTTGGTTGATCGCGGCGCTCTCTTTTAAGGTACACTCTGCCACCACTTTCGCCCTCATTTCCTTCATATACAGCATAAATGCGTTCAAAGGTTTTTTTATGTGGGGTTTCTTTTTATCTGTCGAATTATAATAAAAGCAAACATCAATTTCCAGTCAAAGATAATAAATTTGAAAAATTCTTGCTTCTGTACGTTACCTTGATTGTTTTGTTGTCCTGTATCCTGAGCTTTTGTGTTGTCAGAGGATAACGATGTAGAGTTTTTCTGATCTATCGTAGACCTGAAACAAAGTTAAAAATTTTTGTTATAAAAACTGTAACTTCTTATCGACTAGAAGAAAAAAAAAAATGTGGAAATTGAATCTACCGTTTGGAATGGGATTGTTTAGTTTCATGATTTGAATCACGTTTGTTAGTAGGCAAGGGATAAGCCGTAGCAGAGTTTTGAGAATTGCACAGCGGTTCGGTCAAGTTTGTAGGTGGGCCGTCAAAGTACGGTTGCGGTAATCTCAGAGGATTTCTGATAAAGTGCTGCGGCACGGACCAGCCAACTTGTTGGCACATGAGTTGCTGAGCTTCGACCATCGCGAGAAGCTGCATGAAATAATACTGCGTTCCGTAGGGTGGAGGATTGACCCCGCGAGGAAGAGTCATGTTGGACATCTGCATGAGATTGCTCATGTGCAGCGCAGTCAAAATTTTTTGATCGTTGGGTGGAATTCCAGTTTCGCTGGATTTCATAGCATCCTGCAGTATAGCCATGTTGTCCTGAGATTCGGACTCAGCCTTGTCCTCTTCGATTCTGTTGCTGTCCGGTGTCACGATATTCTCTTTGATGATCGTAGACTCGCCGTTGCTATTGCCATCCTTCTTAATCACCAAATTCAATGGTTCCAGACACTCGGACTCCATTTCCACTTGGGATATCGAAGGCGATAGGCTCACTGTAGCTTCGTTGTTACTTCATGAACCTGTCGCGCAACGCTGCGTAGTCTCACAATCCGGACAGCGTCTTATCGTCGTGGTCCGGGTAGTCGAATAAAAATGACATACCAAGTATGACCTTTGCTCGGAAGAAAATTTATCTAAAAATTCTCTGCGTATCGGTCTACAGCCAGTCACTTTTAATTTAAAAAAAAACAAAAATCACAAAATTTACAATAGAATTGAAAACAAGTTGATTTCACCAGCAATGGAGCCATTGTTCCCTTCTCAACGAGAAATCGGTAGTTGCATATTCCATTTCGCGTCCTACCCCGTCTATCCCACCTCTTTCACCAATTTTAATGGCTCCATCGCCATATACGATATTTAAAATTTAATGTTTCGTCCAATTCCATATATCTCCTTCGTTGGGTTATCGTGATTTCTCGTGGTGAGTGACGCTTCAACGGGACGTATAGATTGCGCGAATCTTCGGTCGGGTCGTCGAGCTCTTTTGTGTCTCGCGTCTCTCGTAGCGCGAATCACCAAGCGGTGTTACGATTGATTATCCGAGGTGGGGGCGGCGGGTGCACGGGCCATCATTGCAATTCATGGCTCTACAACTACATCTCGCAGTGCCCTACCAATGTATAATTTCGCGTGGGGGGTGAAAATCGCATTTTTTTGGCGGGCTATGTGGCGCTGCCGTCGCGATATTCGTCGGTGGTGGTGTATCCGGGACTGCGGTGGATCCTTTATCTGTCTTTCCTGGTCTCTCGTCTGCTCTTCTATGCATATCAAGCCCCTCTTACCTCGAGTATCTCGCTAATTGTTGGCATTCGTGTCGAGGAAAGATCCTCGGAAGATCCTAGACTCGCCAACGTTCGTATATATCTATGCCACACCGGGATGCACGCCGAGGGTTGGGTCGTAGCCACCCCTCATTTACAAGAATGATCTACACGAGTGGTGGACATCCACTACTACCACCGCGAGGGCCATCCCCGCGATCCTTTACTCGCTGTATACCGCTTTATGATGAATTTATCGTCAAGGTGACATCATGGTGATCGATTGCGAGGGAATGTCAAATTATCACTGGTTTTATCGACAATTTTACATAAATGAGGATGCATCAGCGTCAATCGTGTATTCCCGATCGAAAGAATTATAAAATGTTATTTGAATCATTCTCGACGATATATATTTAATACAGGGTCGTTTCCGGCTGTCTGGCATCTATACCACCAACGCTGTATCCAAAGGTTAGCAGTGGTGTGCGCGCCCGTCATGGTTGTGACAATATTGCGAAACGCATTTCAAAGATGTCTGCTGGACCTGTACAAACTGTCCGACCAGTCATAATTCCAATGGTAGGGATGAAATTGCCTCGTCGCGTCCTCGTTGTCCGGTGTCGTCGATATTGCGTGTTTGCAAAGCCAATTTCGAGGACGGTGGCGTCGACTGTGCACGCAATTGCCTCTACGATGTGAAATTATGCGAGTCTGCGGAGTTGACCGAGTACTAATGTAAATTGGAAATCTGTTAAGAGGGTAATGATCAATACATAGCGAAAGCGGGCGCAGACGCTCTGGGGTGCTCCACAGCTCCGCGAAACTCCCCGCGTTGTAACGCTGACATTCGATAAGTGTTTCATTCGTCGATTTACCGAGAGTCAGGGGGCTGCTATTTGGCTGGTGCTACACCCCGCGGCGTATATCGCAACTATAAACCCCATCGTCGAGGCCTTCCTTATCATTTGGGTTAAGACGAGAGACGACTCAATTGCGCGTTTCACCGTTGCGTCATCGCCTTTTGCATCTGTCCTCTTATCGACAGAGTCCAAACAAAAATACTCGAGCCCCGACGGCTTTATCGCACAAAATACTCGATGGGTGGTGCATACGTTGCAGTGCTTTCGATAAGTGACCGATTGCGAGACACAAAGATTTTTCGGGAAATACCATTTCCGCTTGATTTATTTACTGGTTCGAATATAAGAGCATCGATCCGTCGAGAATTCAATGGCGTGGTTTGGTACTCTCGTATTACTCGAGATGGAGGGTGCAGGCGCTATTCCGTCATCGAGAGAGGTTCTGTAAAAGAATGCTTTTGTGTATGACGCCGTTTAAACCTCACCTGTGATTGTGATCCAAGGTAGAGTGGTCCGCTTTTGGTGCCGAAGACACCAACGCGTGCGATGCTAACGCGTGTGCGTGCGGACTAAGCCCCGGATGAGGTGGCATAAGCCCCGTTGGCGAAAACCGGTAGAGATCACTGTGAACGATAAATATACTTATTTGCTGTTATTTATTGTGATTTTAACGTTGCGATGTAATAAAATATAATACTGACCTTGGTAAACTCGAGCTTGTGATGGGTAAACTCGTAGGATATGGACTCCGGAAGCCAGCGCTTGCCGGGGAGATGGGGTACATGCTTGGAGTGTGCCTGTAAATAACGAAATATCGATAAATCGCAAGAAATACGAGATCGTAAAATACTTTGAACGGACAATGAGTTTCCTCGCGGAGAAATTTTGATATTTCACAATCGTGACATTTTCCGTTCCTTCGAAAAAGAGGAAGGTAGGAAGGAAGGTAGAACGGAAACTCGGGTTCTCCTAATTGAGGAAAGGCGATCTAATCACCCGTGGAAAATCTCAATTTGGGGTGGTTCGGGCAGAAAGCAAATAACAAGGAGAGAAAGACTCGAGGTTTCTAAGTGAGTCTACGGAAAGAGGGTGTACTCGGCTTAATAGACCGGAACTGAGAGGCTGACCGCCTCACTGACCACCTACTCGGCCATACTTGGAACGAGATTTTTTTTTCCTCTTCCGTTAAATATGAACTTTAATAGATTTCTTGAAAAACCAATTTGTTCTTTGATAATTTTCATTAAGAGCTATGAGTAATAGAAAAATGTGCTAATATTACAACTTACCAGGAAGCAGCGACTTGCGTCATTTCCGGACTCAGCATTGGATAAGGATATTGGCCCGTCGAGAAGGGGTACATCGGTGCCCTCGTGAGACCTGAAATAAATGACAATGCTACTTCGAACCAAAATCATTTTTGACACAAATTTACACAAATCAGCCACATGCGTATTCCACATGCATTTTGATATCTCGCACACAGGGAATTATCAAATTATAAATAATATTTATTATTATTAATTATGATTCCACGTAATTACGTTGATTAAACGATATTATCCGCATTGATGAAGGACATAAACTTTATTGCGATTCGGTTGAATCGACGCTCCGACGATATACACCGTGTTATTGCAAATTCACGCATATTTATCGAGTTCCCTGGGGCCACGATCGGAACAGTGTGGGCGTGAGTATTTCTACTGAAAAGAGGACCGCTGGTTCGGTGAGAGGAAAATCTTGAACAAATATTATGGGGAGATCAAAGAAACTCCAACGAGTTTCGTACGGAAGATGACTACAATATTTGATATGGAACTAGTTGGTCGGGTTGGAGACGATATAACGCTCGGTTTGTAGAATAAACAGAGACCGGACGGTAGCAAAAAGCGTGTACATATCGATCATAGGGAAATTGATCTGTGGCCACGCCCCGAGTACATAGTTATGCATCAGTTGTGTCTACACCTGTTATATTACAAGCGTATCGCGACAGAGAGTAATAGTTCATGTTAATGGCGATAACGGCGAGTTAGAGTAACCGCGAAAGATACTAATTAAAATAACACATTTCTCTCTCTCTCTCTCTCCCCCGCCCCCCGCTCTCCAGTAACTAATAGCAAAGAAAACCCTTAATAATATTTCTAAATCAAAGGTACAAATCAATTATTAAATATTCTTTATATAAATATAAATTAATTTTCGATATGTAATTAACCATCATCAACGGAGAAAATTATAATTATTATATCAGTTGACCTAATGACTCGAAGCACGAAAACGATATAAAAGAGAGATGAAAGGCTCGTTTATTCGAGGTCTCTCGCCAATACCGCAATTTCAACAAACTCGCTGACCAGCTCAACCGCATCGGTTCACCAATTATCAATTGCTTTAGCGTACGGATAACTCTATGGGACCGAGTAATAAAACATACTACACGTGCCGGATACAGGGTGATCGGGGGTCGCTCGGTGTACAGACTGCTCAGCGGAGGAGGGTGAAGAACCAGCCCTTATTCCCTTGCGCCTGAGTGTAACGTCGTAAGTGGGGTAGGTAGTACGTGCGCCTTCGGCGAACGAAATAATTGGCATCATAAGAACCAACGAGAGGCAGAGGGTATCGCTGTGCCTGAAACTGCCTGACGAGGCCAATATTCTCCTCTCACTCGGTTCAATTCATACTCTGCTCTACCCTGCCCTTCTTCTCACTAAGTCATCTTGATCGCAAATACCTCCGCTACCTTTTCGTACCCCCCCCCCCCGCGCTTTCCTCACTCGCTTACTCTCTCGTTACGTTTCTCTTTCCCCTTTCAGCTCTCGCGTGTCCTCCGGGCAAAATTCGCGAGCGATTGAGGACCACGCGTGGTTTCGTGCGATCGAGCCACTCGTCTCTCCCTTGTTCTCCACCGTAACCGTAATTAATGGCACGTAGAGAGCGTATTCGAGGACGAAACACTCGGGTTTCCTTGGTTCGTGATCGACGTGAGAACAAATCAGTCTTCTCATATATAAACGATTCATCCCTTAACGCTAAATCATAACACTAAATTATTTATAAAAATTTCGAAAGCATGATTCAATGGAAATTCACTAATTTACTATATTAGCTTTTACCAAGTCAACTCGCGGTGATTCGAACTATTAAGAACCTGATTAAGAACCTGAATTGATAAGAACAAAGTAAAGTTATAGTTACTTGAAATTAAAACAAAAAAATTGACATTCTTTATATCGAGTTTCTAAAATCGTTTACTGAGCATCTACAGCTTCCCGCCAGTAGCCGATTAACGAATAAATAGAAAATCTTCAAATTTTGATACAATCGAGCTACTGAACTTGTGAGAATTTTATATCCCAGGTGAAATCTATTCGAAACTATTGTACAGAGACAATTTCAGTCTGACGCAGTCAGAGCCTTACGATCGACATACTCTACTCTGGGTAAAGAAATTCGGCAATTAAATAAACTTCAAAGCCAAAGAGTACTTTCAATCGAAATATTTTGAAAATAACGTTTAAATATGATGAGTTTAGTTAGAAACTAAATGGTAACGAAATGTGTCTAGTATGCAATAAACTGAAGCCGGACACGCTGGAACATTTGATAGCAGACTGTCTAATATACGAGCCATTTCGAATAAAGTATTTAGGAAATAAACTATTTTCTAATGTATTCGAAAGTAAGAACAAGGATAAGATGAAAAAGTTTGCGTTATATTTACTCAGAGTTACTTTTGTATTATTTGAATTTGTGTGAATCGTGAAGGAAACGCGATATTTGAAATAATCAGTAAGTTTAACTATAAGACGCGAATGTTGCTCAGTATTGTTACTATTCTATAACTATATTAGATCAACTGTCTACCATAATCCGTTGTCATAGGTGTATAAACCTAAATGCAAACAAAACATATCTACCTATCTATCTACATCCGAGGTGGAGTGAATGTAATGAATATCAAAAACTAAAATGCTGTTCTTTCAAGCGAGTCTTACATTTTTAGGGTAAATCAAATTAGGATCGCACTATGATACCAATAAGCACAGTGGGATACTATCATCGTAGAAATGTACGATATCCGTAAAAAAAGGATTACGATTGATAATCCTGGCCGGGCCGGATCAGGGCTGCTGAGGAAGAGGATGCCATTTTGTTAATAATAAATTAAATACATTTATTATATTGCACTTTTATGATATTATTCGCAAAGTGAGAAGCGAGAGCAATGAAATGTAATTATTGAATTGAAATCATATCCACCGACACAGGAGATAATATTGAGAAGATTGCGAGGATGGTGTACCACTCAACGATTTGTATCGTTCGGTACCACCGAGGCTTTAGTCTTTTAGGGTTGAAATTGATAATAGCGAGGGTTAGCGGTGGAAGGAGCATTCGCTCTATGTAAATCTGTAAGGAACGAGGAAGGTACCTGCTGTTAAAGCCACGTAGAGCGAACGAAGAATGGACGCCGGGATGTCTGTGACTCGCGGTGGTGAAAGCGTGGGTGTGCGCGCGAGTACGAGACCGACCGAGACTCGGCACGAGGTAGAGGGGGACAGATTAAGGGGGCGGGCGGTTCGTAGTATCCTGGCGAGTTCGCAGGCTCCGTCATGTGTGCTTAATCACTTTCCAGTCGACTCGGCAGTCTGCAACCCCATTATCGGCGTCTCACCACCCGGAAAATTACTCTTTTATTCCCGAACAACCCGGAGATCCTGGGTTGCTCTCCCGGTTGTTCCGCGAGAGACCGAGAACCGGCGAGTAGAGAATTCTCTTATTGTATGCTCGCCGTTTCTCAGAGAACAGGGGAAAGAGAGATCGCGAGTACGTATACCGTCGTAATTCACCGTTCGTCAGCGCTCACGGTGCTGCACACTTCGACGCAGCCTTCGATGCTGTTCCTGCCAGTTTTTTGAGCTTTTATTTTATTTTTTTCGCTCAACCCCCTCGACGTTCACGGACCACCCCTTTACAGGCAACAACTGCGCCTCCTTCACGATTCTATTTCCTCCTGTACTTTCTCTTACCGCCACTGTGCATCGTGCGCCTCCTTGACTCTCACGCTCGTCCGCCTTTATGCCGCTTTATTAGATCCCATCGTTAACTTTTGCCAGTTGCGGAAGGAACGGTTACTAAAATAGTACCAAGTGCATTGAGAAAATAGCAATTGCTCTTATTTCTCCAAAGTGTTGCGGTAACGGTAGACCGCTTCTAATTTTTACGAGTCGTTGATGCAAAAATTTTTCATCTTATCACTGACATTCGAACGAAACATTTTCGTAGTGAAAGTCTATTGATTTTTCTTTTAAACTGGCAAGCCTTTATCTCAAGCGTTTTATCATAATATCAAAATAATGATACAAAATGTTAATAATAATTAACAGCTTCCTTTGTCGGGTGACAAAGAAAAAAAAAAAAAACAAATTTGTTTTCTCTACTTTGGTCGAAAGTTCATTTGGTATTTAAAAAAATTATTTACATTATCGTCGAAACGAATGGACACCGTTAAACGGAACTTTCACTTAACCTTTTCAGATTTTCCATAAAGGACAATGGCATGCTCGCGCGGTGCAACGTATACATAGAGTAAAAACCTCGTTTCTCGTCCTCTTCGGGAGGCTCATTAATCAGCGCAGCTACTGGCTCCGGGTCGGCGTGCCTATGTACAACGGACACTGTCAGCAACCAAGCTCCGCTGCTGCTTGTACCGCCGGTGCTACGTGCCCTACCCATTAGTTCGCTATCAATTCTACGAGAGAACCGTGAGCTCGGTTCGCCCGCCCGGTAGAGAGACAGTGTTAATGCTCACGTTCGCGTACACCCGCGCTAGGACACGTCCGATAAAGGATTGACGTACCGACATCAATATTCTCGTACGCGATAATTGCATTAGTAGCGAAGCGCGTACGTTTTATCCTTCTCGCTCAACCGGAACGTTCTCCCGGTGAACCCTCTTTACTTTTAAACTTTTTATTTTTATACACCAGCATCTACTAAACCTGTATAGACTATGATACTCCAGATAATTCATATACCATAAACCATTCGCTGACTGAGGCATTCGAGGACCTAGAGTCCAGACTATTTACAGGCTATTGGTTGATACAATAGTTTTGTTTGATTATAAAAAAAAAGAACACCTAGACGCCTGAAACTCACGATCGCGTGAATCGATAGCGTTTCAAGGTATTCCATTTTCTCATGCTTTTTTTTCACAGCGTTAACTCGGGAGTTTCTATAAAAGCACGTGAGCTATGAGCCAGTGACCGAGCGATAATGAATCGACGGGACACAGCGTGCGGGGCACTGTACTACATCTTGCAAGCGAGGCGTGTGTTCCAACACGCAATATATATAAATACTGTATCGTAACACGATAATTGCATTAGCTCGTAGAGCTAGTTTATCGTGCCGCCAGGAGTTGAAGTAAAATTTTTAAATAATTTTTGCCCGATTTTAAAAATAATGATTAGAAATTATTAGGTTTAATGAATCACGTGTGCGGAATTTTAGATACAAAAAGAATTCTCGAGACTCAACAATTGCGATTTGTCAATTCGGTGAAGAAACGAGGTTAGCGCTTGTTAGTTTTGAAAAATATATCTCAGATATCAGTACGTATAAGCGGCCGCGATAAACAAGACGTCGAATTTTTGTTAATTCGTTTAGGTCGTGTCTCATTGTTTATTCGTTGAGGGTAGGTTACCGTTTGCTTCTAGTAAATCTATATTGTCCTATGTACGTGTGTGTTTTATCGCTCGGATAAGTATTCCACTTTTACCTCGCGCTAAGCCAGCTCGTAGCCGAGCACGCACGCTCGTTACCGAGCTCGGTGGCACGCCTTCGCAACCATACAGCGCTAGTTTGCCGCAAAGCCAGCTCTATTGCATCGACTCTGCTATATACTCTGTACCGTAAGAGCGTACTCTTACTACTCATTATTTGCATTTGGCATGCTGTTTAACTGTCCTAGCCAAGTGGAACTAGTTGCCCTGTAATTGTACGAGGCAGGGAGTGCCCGGAGGGAAGATTGACGCTCTCTCTTTCTCTCTCCTCTCCCTCTCGCTTCTTCGACTTGGCATCTCGTTCTGGCTACGGAACAATCGCTATTAACCCTGAAGAGCTCTGTCTAATTTTATTTCCTTCGGTAAGCGCCAGCGACTCTCTTCGGCAAGTCACTGGTCGCGGAGTCTCTCGTGTAGAAAATTCGTCACGCTGTATCAACGCTTAGATAAATTGATCCTTCCACTCTCGGTGTCTCGACATTTTAACTATGTAGTTATGACGCGCATCTGGGAATTCCCTGGGTCGTTGAGCCTGCTAGACGTTTATCTAGATAGCCAGAGGGGTGCGTACTCGGTTTGCGCGAGTAATATCAAGATTACGTGAAAAACGCCGGCAAACCTGATGATTCGGGCTAATTAGAAATATTGGCTTCGACGTGAAAGAGCACTCCAAGTTCTTCGGTGACGCTGAGAGACGCTTCGAGACACAAGAATATAGAGAGAGAGAAATTGACAAGAGGTCGTGCGCGTAACAGCGTTGGTACACGCGGCGTTTCGTTCGAGCTGCATTCGACGAGAAGAGGAAAGACGAGGCGAACAATTTTACCTCTCGTCGTCTTTTTCTTGCATCGCGTACGCTGGGTGAATGCGAGGTAAAGCGAGAGAAGGAGGGTTGAGAGGAAGGGGTTGTCGCGAGGACTTGAGGGGAATCACGAGACGAAACGCTCGGCTCGTTTGCAAGACAAAGAACCGCCGCTCGTACCCCGTACGAACTCGTCCTGCATAAACGCTATCAACCCCATCTACATATTCTAGACTCGGTAGGGTGCGCGTAAGAACCAACCCCCGAACTCAGTCTTGACTCTCGCGATATCTAGCTCGTATATCTGTATACCTAATGGCTGCGCTGGCAGACATCGTATTCGTTGGGGATGTAAAAGTTACGTACAAGATGTATACATAAACGTTGCATGTACGCGTGCGTTTTCGCTACATCAGAGCCTTTCAAATTAAGACGAAAATAGAGTCACGAGCATCCGGTCGTCTCGACACAACCACCCTTTTTTGCTTTCCTTTTTTTTTTCCTTCATTCAGCAATCTTTTTTCGACGTTTGCCTCGTTGCCAAGTCGCGCAGTTTAATCTTATTTTTCAGCACATTTACGCCACTTGACACTGACAGTTCTCGTGACCCAATTGCACAATTAAGGGCCTCAGCAGATTGAGATGAAAAAAAAGCTAATCATCTCATTTGACTTCTTCATACTTTGGAGAAGTCCTCAAAACGACCGAGTATTCAAATCTGGCTACTGGTATGAAACGTTACGGCCAACGAATCATTCCATTCAATTAACAGAGTTTTATTTCGTTTAAAATACTTTCTACTAATTAAATCGATTCGCACATAATACAATTTGTTCCTTTAACGAATGATTATTATCTCTAATATTTCATTTAAAAGTCTTTAGTGATTTTCCGAATCGACATTGTATATTGAAGCGATATCGACTGTCGAAGGGGATGACGCTCGGGGACAACGAGGCTAGGTTTCGCGTATTGCAACCTTCTCGTCTTATAACGAGTGAGTGGGATAGTCGAAGCTAAAGAAATAGAGGGGAGAGATGGGTTACAACCCCTTGACCCGGCTCCAGAGAGATAGAGTATAAGAGCGGGTGGGGGGGGGGGGGGGCGAGGAGGAAAGAGAAGCTGCATGCCTGGCTGATTAGCCTAATGGCGGGTCCTCCTCTTATTCTCCTACTTGACGCCAGTTCGCGAGTCTCTGTTCTTCTCTTTGCACTCATACCCGTCGTACCTCACTCTCTTCTTCGTCGCCCTTTACCGTACTATATTCCATCGTCGCTCTCTCTCGCTTCAACTTTCCGCTTTATTCTTGGGGGATCGGCACTCTCCGCGTCGTTCTCTCATCGGCAAGGGGGGCACAACGCCCGCGCGTCATCGTCGGCCTCTTGACTCGATAAGGAATATTCCTTCAATTAGGAACTCGTAAAAATATCAATATTTACACCCACTTTTCCAAGCTTTTACCTCATGGAGTACCCGCGTGTCCTTCTACCGGATATTCTCCAAGACCGAACGTTTCGAGTGCGCTCGGGAATATCGATGGGCGAATATCGTTTATAACGAAACGAAGGTTTTGTGTGAAACGTTTGAAGCGGCGATTCGAGTAGCGTCGCGTAGGGTGGCTCTCGCGACAAAGAGTGCGCCAATGACAATGCAATTTCGATTACCAAGTCGTTGAATTATTTAGAGTTCTTTGAATTTGTAATTTCCGCAAACTCTTTTGTGTTTCTTGACTCTGGGGCGGGGCACATTCACACGCTAAACTCTGGCATCTTAGCAACATTCTTCATTCACCACAAGATTCTACTAAAAATATAATAGCAACCTCCACCACAGCCACCACCACCCATTCTCAGCTAAATCGAGATAGTCTAACCCTTGATATGTGTACTCCTTGAAAACTAATCTATAAATTGATAAAAAATGTATAAACTCCTGTGAGAAAAAAAAATGGTTATACACATGTTTCAGGGATGTCATCTCGATAAGCTTAGTCATATAATTTCCCACATAGATTCCTCCCACTTCTCGTTCTCTCGTGGATTTTCGTAGGAGGATATCGAATGAAAAATTGTATCGCGAATAAATAAATAAATAAATAAATAAATAAATAAATAAATAAATGAATTAATGATTAAATTAATAGTGGAAAAATTTGGAGCTGTGCGTGAGCACGCAGGATTCCAAAACGTTCCTCTTTTTACTCCTAAATTTCTCGCCCACTCGTGTAAGCGACATGTGAATTAACGAGAAGGAGGGTAGTAAAGGAGATATTTATGCGTGAGCGAGTGAAGATAAAACTGCGATAGAATAATCGAGTGGGCGAGCGAGAGTGGGGGATGGCGAAGCGGCGGGGCTGACCTGTGGAGGCTGCTGCTGCAAGAAGTCGTTTCCAATGTGCGGGGTGTGAGGGTGGTCCGTGTGGGGGTGGTGGCCAGTACTCACCGGCCGCCGCGGCCGCCTTGCCCGCGTCCATCGCTCCATACGGTGGAATGCCCATGTGAGCAGGCGGTGGTTGTGTCAAGTGGTCACCGTTCGGACAGAAGAACGGAAGACCGCTCGGATGTGTTCCCGCGAGTCCCATTTTGCTTGCCTGTGAACAGAAAAAAACGAAAAATCTCTGTGTATCAGCTCTAAAACATTAACAAGTTCATAATTGAAGGTCGAAAGGCAAAATAAGGCAAATGGAAAATGTTATATGGACTCGAGACGTTCGAGTTTCGGAAATTCGCGAAGGGCCACGGGAATCCCGCACCCCTGTTTATTCCAAGGACTCTTGAGTGCCGTTTGGCATTTAAAAAATTCGTATTCACTCCCCCGAACAACCTCGCCGTTTCCACCAATTCCAGGCGGTTCGAGTGTTCCGCTGCTCTTGGGAGTACGAAAAACGTTCGTTTCTCTGAGGGCGACCCTCGTCCTTCCTATTTAAATTTTACTGTACAAATTAGCTCAATAATATCCAACTGTCGTCAAAAGGAGCTGAGCTCAAGAGCGAGATATCGTACACGGGAGAAAAAGATGGCAGCCATTGGCGCACCTAGGGACGCTCTTTCGTGGGGGAGATCGATAGAGGGAAATTACACTGAGCGGCGCATCTACCATAGAAAAGAAGTATATTCAAAAATATATCCGACATATAGAACTCTACATCGGTATACGTATCAAAAATACATTTAAGTATATTTTGGATACATGTCAGATATATTTTTTGTTTGCATATAATTAAGATATGTCCTAAAATATATCCGAGATGTAGAACTTCTCGTCGAAATATATCTGATATATCTAAGATATATTTTTCATGTACGTTGCATTGATCTTTTTTTCGTAGGAGATTGCCAAGTCGACGACAAACGCTGATGTATAATATGAAATCGTCCGAAGATATCATGAAAAATCAGTGGACGGCGGATCACTCCTAACAAAAATCATCGGCTTACCAACATTGCAGCAGTTTCGCGCATGGATCTAACAGCAAGGAGGAGACCAGGGTCCAGAGGTTCCCTTTCCATCCAGAGAAGGACTTTGGACAGGAGCCCGACAGTCTCTTTGGCAGTCGGTGCTTCCTCGTCATCCTCAAAATCCGCCTCCCCATCTTCATCGTTGATCTTGCAAGAGTCGGTGCCTTCCTCTCCGTCAAGTATTTCTTTCTTTGTCACGCATTTTGCAAATTCGCTCGCTTCGTCGAGTATCCACCTCTGAAGTTCTGAGTCGTCAACATCGAGACCGGCTTCGCGAGCGAGGCTCTTCAACTTACCGATCAAATTATCATCTTCGCTTTCGGATGCTCGATGAGATCTCGAAGATAACGTTGGTCCCAACGTAGGTTGAGAATCAACCCCTCTGACGTCTTCGCGTTCCTGCATAAGCATCCAACTTCTGGCAAAAGTCTCTGAACGGATACTCAGCCAAGCGCGATGAAGTTCAGCGAAGGCTTCCTTCAGCGTGAATCTTCTGATTCGTTCCTCAAGTTCGTTCGTACTCCCTTTCGCAATGGTTTGAGAGCTCGTGCCGAAATCTGGATGACATCGGACGCTGGTCAAGAGTCCAGCGGCTAGTCTGACTCTGAGCTCGTTAGCTACAATTCTTGGTTCGAGGCAATCTTTCGATACGATGAAGAGACGCACGAGTCCGTCGGCCGTGACGCACTCGATTTCCGGTGGAAGGTATTCGGCAGCTTCAGCGACCAATATGGCGCCGTCTGGATGCATCGCCATTGCCGTGGTTGCGAATTCTCGGTGAAACCACCAGAGAAAAAGATCAGCTGTTAAAGAACCGCTTCCGCCACCCGCGTAAACGACTGGTTGCGTGACCATGTTTACTTTGCTGAGGCACCGAGGTCTCCAATGGCGTCCTGTAACGAGAAGTCTCGTACGATGACGGCCACCGTGATCCGCTGCTCCTACCACCCAAATTCTTTCACCGTCGGTAGTGCGACGACCAGGTAGGTCTCGCCAATCGAGAAAAGATACCTGAGCAAGGTATATTCGACTATGATCGTAACCTTCCAAAGCATTTCTCAGAGTCTCGAGGGGTGCGTGAGTCACCGAAGTCAATGGTCTGCTAGGACCAGCTGGAACCGTCGATTCCGTAATCGAAGTCAACGTCGAATTGGAAGTTAAAGTCGTAGTCGATACGACCGATGTGAAGGAAGCGGAAGATGATTGTGCGAAGGCTGGCGAATGAATTGTTGAACTGTGAGACGGATATTTGGAAGGGGTGGAAGGTGCAGGATAGGTGAAAGCGAGTTTGGTGCTAATCGATAAAGCGTCACTGTTTTTACAATCGGAAAGCGTGGCCATTGGTGTCTGTAATCGCCTACGAGTAGCCCTTTTGGTGCAGTACGTGGTATTGTCGTGTCGTCTCCTCAGTCTTTCCACTTTTCCTCTGTCATTCGATTCTATACGATGCCTGGCATGAATTGGCATTAACCTACGTCTCGAGGCAATGGTATCTGAATTTTTCGAAGGACTCGAGCGGCTGTCATGTTTTCCGGTATGCAAAACGGAACCATGGGACGAATTCTTCTCATTGCTCGAATTTTCCGAGTCTCCGTTGACAACGGTGGTTCTCAGTGTTTTTGCTTTTCTGTTGAAACCACGTTGCTCGTGGTGTCTCTCCATCCATCGTAAAAGCAGTGCCCGGTTCTCAAGTCCCCTGGGATCCAGGGGTTGACGCGTGCGCGTTCCGTGGCATCGACCACCCTCGATTTTAACTGGTGCAAGCCGGGGTGGCGGTGCTGCTGCTGTTGCACGGTCTATGTGAAACGGTACTGTTGTAGCTGCTGCTATCGCTGTTGTTGCTTTGCCCGGAATCACTGCTGCGGCAGAAGCATCCCCGTCGTTTCTTGTCCATTCCAACCGACGCTGTCGCTCTGGTGCGATACGATTCGTTTCCAGAGGTTTCTCGTGTTGGCGCACCATCGTAGTTGTTGAAACATCGGCACGCACTTTACGACCGTTTTTTGAGAGCACTTTGCCACTGGTACTCTTGCCGCTGCTGCTGCTGCTGCTGCTGCTGCAGCTGCCGCTACCGCTACTTCTACTACTACCTCTAATAGCAGTCGTGTACCTACCGTTACTTATGCGGATAAGCCTCGGCGACATAATATATATGTCACCCCCGTTGCGCGTCGCTCAATCACGCCTACTATCCACTGATAGTTTCAATACGTACGTTCCAAGTCGAGGAGATCTCTCCAGTCACGCATGGCGCCTATCTACTTGCCGAATACTTCTAGGATAACCTGGCGAACGTTACGAGGCGAACTTGAAGATGGTGGACGCGGTGGCGCTAGGATGCGCTGCATATCCGGCCACGAAGAGAAGCGGCCGCGGCGGCAGCGCCGGCTCGCTACCGAACGACGACTGAGCGACCGACCGCGACCCAGCCGTCAAAGGCCGGAGCGGGAACTAGGAGGCTTTGATGTACCACCGCCACCCGACGCGCACAAAGCAAAAGCGCCCGGCTACGCGGCCTCGCCGCCTGGTTGGCATGGTACGCCGCCGGGACTCGGGGGTGGCACTGCTTCCGTGATGCTCCTCGGCATAGAGAGAGAGAGAGAGAGAGAGAGAGAGAGAGAGAGAGAGAGAGAGAGAGAGAGAGAGAATCAGAGAGGTGAGAGAGACGACAGGACATGGATCCTTTGGAGCCCCCTATCGAAGTGTCAAGAGTTATTTCAAGGGCACCGGTACACGATTACCATCGCTAAAACCTTTTCCACTCACCTTCATCCTTCTGCTTGAATTTCTTCCTCATTCTCTTACCTTTCCCGATATTATCCTGATGGGGTCCGTATTCTCTGTCTGTTTCGATACTCCAAAATTCGTACATACGGGCATTAAAAAGAACTCTACCGATGGGTCGAGAGCTATAATGTGCTAAATGCGCCGAATAGACTCAAGAATAACGACTCTTTTCAGAATTCAGAGAGTCGAGTCGAGACGCGAGGCTTCGGGAACCCTCCAACGGAGGAATTATTTACCTATCGACTTAGCCGCGATTCGACTCACTTCCTCTCTGCCAGCCAAGCGAAAGCGTTTATCCGCGACCGCGAACGAAAGGTTGGGATTATACGAGGGCACGCTTTGCGCAGGTCCTCTTACCAACCCCACTCGCTGACGTCGGTTTCTCCCCGACGCGACGTAAATCCCGACGGGTAAATCGGAGGATAAAAGGTTTCCTCGAAATCGGTAGAAAGGCTTTGCCGCGAGCGCAGTCGAACGATTACTCCTTAATCTGTGAGTCAATGAACCGATTGCAAATATCGCTGTCGATAGTTTGATAATTGACGCAATCGAGCATTTTTTTCTTGTACTAATTAAAGAAAATGCGATCTCGCGATCGATCACTCTATTTTTGTATCGTGGTAGAAGCTTCATTCACGTTAGCTGGTAACCAGTATGTGGAATACCTCGTGTACTGCTTCTTCGATTAAATACACTTTTTCTTTGTCGTGTTCGACGACGTTCCACTGGATCATGAATACATTGATCGTACATGTGGTTATCTGGTAGGAGGAGGCTTCCTACTTGCGTCGCTGCTTAAATAATACTTCGGCTTGACCTGCAATAAATTAACGAATAGAAACCTCTGTATGGAAGGAGCAGTGTCGATGGCATATCAAATGGACAATTTTTGCGATTGCGCTAATATTCTAAATCTTCATAATTATATCTGCACCAATATTACGAAATTTGATAAGGTAAACGAATATTGACGTCTTTTTCCAGAAATATGAATATTATCTGAATAAACGAGAGCTTTCAACACTTAAATATCTACGGGATAAAAGGCTTTCGGAGTCAAACTTTTTATTATGTTACACTGTCATTGTTAAAGCAAGACGGAACCTCGATACTTGCAAACTCACACACACGCGCACACGTACACGCACACACGCGCGCGCGCATTACCCTCTCACTCCGTCGTGAAGCGTCATTGAGTCATATCTATCTCGTACCCATACATATTTTATTTCCCCTTAAGGCGATGTGGACACACCTTCTCCCGCTCCCATCCCAGGCCCAGCCGTTATCAAAAACGATTTATACATTTTTTCAAAGGTGCAAGATGCTTCTGGACAAAAGCAAATAAGGTTAATGCACGTAACGAATAGACAGCTGATTTTCTTTTATAAAGAAATCGCCAACACGCTCGAGAAAATAGGTGAACGGTTCTCGATACCAACCGCGGTATGTCTCATTATTTTAAGGCGAGGCAACACTTCAACACTCAAGTACATAAACTGTTTTTATCCCCACTAGGCCGTGCAGCACTATACACTATTCTATCTCTCTTGCATCCATTAATATCTGTTTAGTTAATACACGTTTAATCTTCTCTTAACGCTTTGCATAGTGTGAAATTGACACAGATGTTTTACTTGAATTTGTTCTCGCATCAGTTAGACATGTTGACACTAACGTTAGAATTTTCTTTATATTCTACCATAAGCAGTTTCACCTTAACTCGCGCTTGTATTCGAAAGGGCACAGCATTGTTTCAATCATGTGCTGTACTGAGTGAGGAGTCAACGAACCGTCACCAATGATCGCAACCAGGGTACCGTGTAATGTCGTACATCGTGGATTTCATGTTAAGCGTGTTCTGTCTTGTTACTGCTTGTCTACGTGCATCTTAATACGTTACATACGGAATATTATCATAATTTACGTGTATATCACTAAGTGTGAAGAACTATAGAATCGGTGTTACTATTTTCAATATGTCTGTGAATAAATAAAAATTACGAGGTCAAGTGTATTGGATAGATATATAGCACAAGGGATGTCTATATTCTTGTAATCAGCCATTTGAATAAACGTAAAAAATTTGTTGATGCGAAATTGATTCAAACGGGTTCTTTTGAACAAAATTTGTAGAAATTAATCCCAATAGAGTATAACAAAATTAATCGAAGGCATTTTATTCTGTGTATATTAAACAGTGTTGAAAGCTCTCCTTTATTCAGATAATATTAATATTTCTGGAAAAAGACTTAAAAACTTCGTTTACCTTATAAAATTTATTAATATTTGTGTTGATAAGTTATGAAGATTCAGGAAAATAATACTACACGGAGAAAAGGGATAAGTTGGAACAAGCAAGGACTTGGTAAAATTTTTAACCAAACCCATTTCTCCACGCAGTATGGTGTTAATGACAGATGGTTGCCAACAGTGTTAGTTTAGTGTCTCAGTGCTTTAACAGTATTTGGTTTACACCTATCATTATCAATCGTACGATTGGTTGTGGAATTTAATAAAGACCGTCCTCGTCGTGATTTTGAGATTATACGTTTAACCGTGTATACAGCAGCAGCAGCAAAAGGAATATACGCGCAGCACCCGGATTTTCCAGTAAATTTTTCCAGCGAGTTTTATAATATCAGTAAAAACACTTTTTATAATCTCTCTCGGGTACAAGCTCGTTATTTGAAGGGAAAAAAAAATACAAGAGAAAATAGGGAGACTTTCCTATTAATAAAAAGCCGGATGAGAAGAGAGAGCGGGACGATTATATCCATCCTGTTTGTTTTTCTTTTTTTGAGTTAATTAGCTCATTACACACTGGCGTATCATCTTTAGAAAGTGAGCGGATAATCCAGGTATAGAATGCACAGCTTCTAGTCTGGCGACACGATGTGAAACAGATATCACGGTAAAAACGTACGAAACTTGAAAACGTTGGTGAAATAATATATGAGAGAGAGAGAGAGAGAGAGAGAGAGAGAGAGAGAGATCGATTAAAAGACAAGAGGCCTTGTGCGGTATATGACAAATGCCAAGGTCATTCGTTGCATCGGATAAGGACGCAAAAGAATATCGAGTCAACCCTCTCGTATCACGTCGACGATACCTTCCTACTGTAATATCTCTATCCTCCGTTGAGAACTTGCCCGTGTACTCGCGTGCACATTTACGTAAATGTGGTTGGTGAAAGAGGTTAAACGTAAATTGGCCGGCGTCAAGGCGCGGTAGTAGCGTAGATGAGGGGAGAATAAGGGTATAGCGAGTTACACGGGGTATATTCCTTGGGTGGTGGTTGTACAGGGTCGCATGAATTATTCGAAATGCATTAATCCGGTTGGCTTCTAGAGATCGAGGAGTACAGTCGCTCGGAGTTTCTTCCCAATCGGCATCCCTTTCGCTCCTTTACCCGATCTCGCTTCCTCTCCACCATCTCGAGTAGTGGAAAAACTGTTCGTGTATAGTTCGAACGATGCCGGTGCGAAAGCGAAGAGGGGTCGATGGTAGTAGTGAATTCTCGAACGTCTGTGCTTTTCACCCTCTAGGTTGTCTTTCTCTGTCGCTCTTTATCTGGGAAGAGGGGAGATCGCGGGTGCGAGGGCGTTGAATGGAGCCGGGCTGCTCAGAGGCGGCAGTGGCCAGCCCCAAGCTGAGTTGCCGGGGCAACGCGGGAGACGGAGGAGTGCGCGCGCGCGCGCTTTCGCCCATTTGCGAGGGTTAAAGCGAGGGAAACTCCGGATTGAGAGAAGGAAGGGAGGAAAATAGCTAGCGAGAAGCGCTCCAGGGGTGGCTAAGGGATTGGGAGATTGGCGGAGAAGGAAGATAAACCACGAGGGGCGTGTGAGAGGAAACCGACGTTGCGCGTCGACCGAGGGGTGGGATGGACGCTGAGGTAGAGATAGCGGACCGAGTGCGAATGACGCTGGACGGTGAGCCTCGCCGGATCGCGATGATGGCTCGAATAATCAAACGAGACACATTGTGTGTTTCCGCTTCGCTGTTACTGGGAACCATCCACGCCGAAGGCTTTCGAGCCTGTATTTGAACGAGCGTCTCTCCTCTGTCCACAGGGCTTACGGCGAGTGTTACGCTAATGAATATTTGTTACTTTGCGTTTGTATTATCTCTCTCTCTCTCTATCTTTTCCTTTGCGTTTCAGCAGTAGTTTTCTATTCTTGAAAAGAGGCATAGTTGAAAATAGATTCTCATTCGATTCACATATAAAAGCCAACACCGTAGCAGGAAATAACAACCAGTTATTACCACAAAAAATTGTTAAATGTATTGAATAATTATTTATTTTTATCGAATCATCATTGATTATAAGTTTTCGTAAAATCCATTCGTATGACAGGTTTTTTCAATGATCCGTGTATCGCATCGATGAGGATGTGATATTCTGTACGGGTTATTCACCCATTGTCGTAACAGAGACAACGTCTCGTGGAACAATTTTCCATCAAACACATATCACCAATCGTAAAAGACAGAACATATGTCAGAGTACGGAGCGTCCTCTGCTGCATTTGTCAGATCCACAAAAATAGAATGGTGGCGTTGGTATCTCCGGTTTTGTGTCGAAAGTGTGTCGGGTAGGTTAGTCTTTGTCGATACATATAGCGCGTACGTAAGGGCGATGGGTTTCGGCGGTGTGCGGGGTTGTTTCTGCGGGGGGTGGTACGAGACTCGAGAGAAATGGGAGCGCGCGCGCGCGCGCAAGAGAGAGAGAGAGAGAGAGAGAGAGAGAGACGGCGGACGAAGCGGAGAAAGCCCCTCGAAGCTCCCAGCAAGAGAAACAGTGATAGTCGCGGGGATGTTAAAGCCGTGAGGGAAAGACAGAGGAGAGGGTGAGACGCGCCGAGTGTCGGTGCGGCACGGAGGGCAGCAGATAAGGGTGGGTGGACGACTACGACCGAGCCGGAGGGGTTATCGATGGTGGCGGATAGGAGAGAGCGAGTAAGAGAGGTATATCAGATCCCGAGGAGGGGTAGAGAGTAGGGGGTGCGGCACGGAATATTCAAGTGGAAGCTGCGGCCAATCCGAAGGAATCGTCGCCATGGCTACCGGCGCCTGCGTTCACCGGCACCGTTGCTGACGTATACACAACCACCGGACTCACACATGACAACGGAGCGCGAGGAGCGCGTACTCTTCGGGCAGCGTGTACTTTCGCCTTCCATCCTTCTCGGCGCAACCCCCGGGCGGCCAAGGCTCGACTGTGCTATGCTTGCCCAATTCCGCCCCGCTTGCTTCCGTCTTTCTCGCTCTTCGCTTCGCTCCATCCACCGCTTCGTCAACGCGGCCGTCGCCACCACCACCACCACCACCACCACCACCACCACCACCACCACCACCCCTACTGCTACTCCGAACGAGCGCGCCACCGCCCTTTACTTGGAACTGGAGAAGAGAACTGGAGAGACAGAGTGAGAGGAAAGATAGCCACCGCTACTTCAGACCGGTGGCTATACCGGCTACCGATGCAGCGAGTAGTGGTAGTAAACTACCGCGCTTCACTACCGACTTCTACCAAAGCTCTCGCCGCTCCTCCGTCGATGCGAACCACCCTCATCCTCTTCGCTCTGCGGCAAGTGGGGAAAACCCTGCAACTTCGTTTAACCCACTTTCAAGGGGTCGTTCCATAACGTGCTGGCGTTATACTTCCGGAACTGTGACAAACTTAAAACGAATGGACCTCGATGCTCTTCGGAGAAGCAAACGAAGCTCGACACTGTATCAAACGAAAAGTGAGTGAGAAAGAGAGATAACGAGGAAGAGTAAGCTGCAAAGGATCTCAGAGTCTGAGCTGCAACACCGCCAACGCCTTTACTCGGTCGTGCCCTTCAAACATCTTGTACGTTACAGCTTCTAGCAGACTACCTATGTATGCGGTATTTACGTATTTCATTTCTCTTTCCACTTTCCCTCTCGAGATCGCGTCTAGCGCGCAGTCCTCCTGGTGAATCTTTGAGATTTCAAAGTTTCGTCGCCTCGTGGGGTTTGCAAGCTGACCTTCTCAGACCAACGATAGAGTCGATGAACGAGACAGGTGTTTGTAAGCGTACAGTTAAAAAAAAAAACACTAATATTATACGTATCGCTTTTATTTCTTTGCAATTATCGGAGTATTTAAAAATGGCTCGAGTACATTTGAATTTCAAATTTTCTCTACGAATTCTCCAAAGAAATTGCGAAAAATCCCTATTTCATTTAGATAATTAGCCTTCTGAGCAACCTAATTGATTAGTGATTATTTTAATGCCAATTTTCTAATTAATTTCACTGACGATTGTGAAATAATGTGAAAATATGATTTTTACGTTATTTTTCTAGAAATGCGAATCTGCGCATTTAGCGTTGAAATACTTACACTAGTGAAACCTTGGTCTATGCGAACTTTGTACACAAAATAAAGTATGCAAAATTACAAAAGTACAAAAGTTAGAGAAACGCTTGAATATCTCAGTAACCGATAGATGAATCTGTTTTAGAAATTACGATCAATGAGATTGAGTATTTTACTTACATTATAACCAAAATGTACTATTTTTATTCATCTTGAAGACTAGTCGAAATCAGAAGTAAAGGGCTCACAATGGAGGGCGAACAGTGGAGGGCGTGCGCGTCGTACGAAGGGAGTGTCCAGGTGCCAAACCCCGTGTTCCCTACGTACCATAAGCATTCCCCGGTATTACGTAATTACATATTCGAATAAAGTCAAAGGGTGAGAGCGTGACGGACTTGCTCGCACCGACGGGACGATATAGCCTCACTCAACCTAGCCAATTCGGAGAGTACACACTCGCGCTCCCCGAACCTATAATTTACCTTTTATGAAACCGTTACCATTGAACAATGAGAAAGTCCCTGCTTTCGTATAACATACGGGGGAACTCGCTTACGTTCATCAATGGTTATTCTCTGTATATTATAGGTTGTTTAATCGTTTGCCATCAACACTTTGATTTCATTTTCAGAAATATTCAAGTTGTAATAAACTGATGGAATAAATCTGATGGTTGAAAAGATCCTTTGCTAAAACAACGAGCGACCCAGTCCCCGAGGCTTAAGCCCCATGTATACAATGGAAACAACACTCTATTTGAATTCCAATCGACAAGTTGGTTCGTGCGCACGCGGTAGTCGTTTCGTTCGTGGCATCAAAGGCCACCTAGTTTTCACACCCTTGTCGTTTTCTCACTCTCGGTATCCTTCGATATACTATATCGGAGATATAGTACACGCTTTCGTGTACCGCGTGGGTCCGACAGATCCGAAGAAAACGCTCTCGAGAACGAGGGAGCGAAAGTGAGAGACATGATTCGACGCCGGCGTTGGGCCTTCCTTTACAAAGGCGAAGATTAAGGTCCAAGTGTACCGTGTATAGCCAAGTACCCGGAAAGTGTTTCGCTATTTCTCTCTTCCGCGTCCTCTTAAATCGTGATTTTACAGTCTTCCTGTATAGAGAACAAAACAAGTGTGGCACGTCTTTTGTTTTATAAACAGGAAACTGTGAAGTTGGCAGCAGTGTACAGTTGCACGCCGAATAACAGAAGCCACCTCGACGTCAACGCGCTTGCTTATTCGATGCCTTCACGCACAAACGGGGCACGCCCAATCAAGTTGACGACGTTTGATCTAGAAAATCGCATATACCAACGTTGTACAAACAGTGAGACTTTACTCATGTAATAGGTTCCCTGCTTTGTCGTTTGACCCATAATACTGTCATTTTCAACTAGTTTTACTGCAATATTCAATATTTTTTGTCAATATGTATATTGAGAATAAGTATTTATCACATTTAATATCACTTATTTTTATTAAATTAATGTATTTAAATAAAATAAATCATTTGTTTCTGATGTGAAGGAAGCTGATGCATACCGAGAAACATTTTTATGGAATCTCTTCGAAAATATGAAAGAAAAGTTTACGAAATTTTCTCATTATGTTCAGTTAACGTCGAACCGTCAAGTCGCCACGGGAGCCACATCCGTTTTCATACAGAAAAAAAGAAAAGTTGTTGCGATTACTATTTCCAGCATATGCTATACCGCGAATTTGTTACAGATACTAAATCGAAACAGTAATTTCAACTGTTTTCGATTAGTTTGCGCACAAACATAGTAACGTAAGCCGCATCATACGAGACGTGAGGTGACGCAACGAACGTTGGCATTACGTATAACAAAAATATACGGATGTTAAATGGTTTAAATCATCACACGGCCATCTATACATTCGAGAGGCAGTCCAAAGAGTACAAATCGCCATACTGCGACAAGTTTTTCTACATACCGAGTCGTCCGAACTGCTATTTTCGTGGTGGTAGTGTTTGGAGCACTACCACTGCTTCTCAACTTGAATTATATTGCTAAGTGAACTATACGTAGAGCATAGGAATAAAGGATTGTAAAGATTTACATTTCTTTACACGAACGATTCATTTTTATAGCAGAAAAATGATTATAGAAAAAAATATCCCATTGATCCAACTACAAATTGACACGTGAGATATCGTTGTGTTACTTAGGTTAGGTCGTAGATAGGCAATTATGTTTAATAACCCACGAGCTGAATACCTTATGCTTGATTCGATGCGCAGAGAGTATCGTCTGGTGCGAACTTTTCTTGCCATTGATCCGAACAAGACAATTTCGATGTATAAGTACACCACTTGTCTTGTTGTGCCTACAAAATAGTAAACTTCCCAAGTTTTATCGCATGAAAATCGGCAATCGTCACGAAGCTGTTCTATCAAGCAATGGTGCGACACACATTCAAGAACTCGAAACGTAGCAAGGATCGTAGATACCGTTGCGTTGTCTTCAATATGCTTTTTCCCTAAGTTACGATGTCTCAAAGAATACTCATATTTCATCGTACTATCGTTCAATTTTATGGTGATTTCTACTACGTCGGCTCGTATATAGATGTCAATATCTATCGACGATCGCGAAACCCTCGAGAGATCCAAGTATAGATGTACATTTTATATTCCGTTTATTATATAACCCCAAGTGCAGTGTAACAATCTAATTATACGTGGGGTGGGTCACGAGATTTCCAGAATATTTCTCCATTAACTCGCTGAATTGAGAGAATATTCTCATATTCTTTTATCCTCGCGGATAATTCGAATTAATTAATGCAATTATATTTTTCTTTTTGGCGAACTTGCTCACGAAGCTTGCAAGAGAATTATTAATGACATAATTAACTCAGCTACGTGATGTAACGTTTAAAAACTTGAAAAGACCGTATTTCTTGGAATCGTAATCGATACTATGGCATTTGAGACACACGTGACAATTGAAATAGCATTTCATGTTTTTTTTTGCCACGTTTGATAAGTGCACAGGAACAGGGGTTGGCGAGTTCAAGTTCGTAGACGTGTAATGACCCTGACGTTTCCAGCAACGAGACAGTTCCACGTGTCGCAATATGGCTGCTGTCAGTGTAGGTTGGCTCAACGTTCCGAGCATGGGATAGGGATAAGCGTCACCTGTAGCTAACAGCGAGTCTTTTACGTGACAACCCTTTTAAACGATTCTCTCCCTCCGGAGAGAGGTCGCCTGTCCCTCATACGACAGCGCGACGACATACTATATCGTTGTACTGTGTTTGACATCTTTCAACGTTCCGGGTAAATGAACCATGAACCATCCTCTGTATCGTTTATTTAGCCTTTGTGCAGGGCTAAACCCTCAGTGTTATTCGGTATCGAAAATACTTTGGAAGTCGTACGCAATCTATTCATTGGTTCGACAATTTTTTCAGCTCAAAGTACTCTTGGTACTGAAAAAAGCTGTTATAAAGGGTTCTTGCATCTATGACAAGTAGAAAAAGATGGAGATTGAGGGAAACTTTGGTGTCCAAAAGAATTATAGCGAGGGTTGTACATAGGATATCGATGCGAAGAAAATATGTTTTCTTGTGGATGAATGGAAGAAACTGACACCGAAAAGAGGGAATAAATAGAAAAAAAGTGATCTCACATTTTTATTCCGGTTCGTTATAATGTCGCAACCTTCAAAAGCTGGACTAAAGGGTGAAAATACCCAAGACGACCATGACAAGAGTGGCTGAAACGCGTTCCGGGTACACAAACGACTATACCGTGATACACGCACGTGTGAGCATCTCGCGGTGCGCACGAGATGATGTCGCGTGTCGCTGGTAGCATATTTTATCGAGATCGGTGGGTGTTGTTAGACAAAGTTTCGGGAGGTAAGAGAGCAAGAGATCGAGAGAGACGGATTGCGCGGGGATGGGGTGAGTCGATGTTAGGCGGGTAGGCGCGGGTGCAGAATGGTTTAGAGTTTGGATTTTGGGTGGGTGGCGTAGATCGAGGCTGGCGAGGGTGGCTGCTGTCGGCAGGATCAAAGGGCGGCGCTCGTTCGAGGTTCGACGCGCGGGGAATCGGCGAGGACGATGTCGAGGGGGTGAACGGGGTAGGTAACGAGAACTGGGCGAGAGACAGAGCGAGCCGAGGCACGGGGAAAACGGTCGTACAGCAGACGGGAGCAGGGTAGCGGTGCTGCTGGCAGGTCGCGCTGGAAGCTTTCCGTGTGCGAACGCAATGAGCGAGGGCGAGAGCGAAAGAACGACAATGGAATGAGGAGAGTCAGAGGAGGATGAGGAGGAGTGGGAGGGAAAGAGCCGAGTGGAGGCGACAACGAGCAAATCTGATTTTCGCTCTACTTGCAATGCCGCTGTGCGCTGCTTGGTCTCTTTCGGGCTGTTTGTAACACCCGTCGTCGTGGCCTGTGTCACCCTCGTCTCATCCTTACCGTTTTCTGCCTCTCTCTCTCTCTCTCTCTGCAGTACGCGCTTCCAACGCAACCTGTCATACTTCGTTCGCATACTAAAATCCCACCCTATCTCACCGGGAAACCCACCTAGTAACGAAAACTTTGCTATGGAGTTGACGGTTGACCATGCCCATATGTATAGTGGAGTATGACAGTAGATATAGCCAGCGTACAACCAGACGCATTTTTTGCCGACCATATCATCTTTTGTGGGGCATAAAAAAATTGTTTAGAATTATGTTTCAGTGTTAAACTTCAGTTTTTCTATTTGTAATTCTTGAAAAGGCAGCAAAGAAATCGGATAAGACAGTAGAACATCGGGAAACTCAAATTCGAGTGAGTACCAGTTGCGACTCGGGTCATAAAGTAAAAGAAGAGGGAAAACGCGACTGAGAGGAGATGAAAAGGGTGGGTGGAAGGTAGACGCGAGAAAGCGAGGTGGTAGATTCCTTCGAAACACATCACCCGGTAAATTAAACGGCGGTGGCGTTCACGGCTCGACATCAAAGTAACGTGAGGGAGCGAGAAACGCGGTGTATATATACATACAGAGTAGGTACAGCTGCAACGCGCGGCAGTTATATACGCCGAGGGACCGTCGTGAAAAGCGAGCGAGAAAGGTGAGTTTGGGTCACACTCGGGCACGAAACGAGTGGGGAAAGGGGAAGAGAGAGGGAAATGAGAGAGAGAGAGAGAGAGAGAGAGAGAGAGAGAGAGAGAGAGAGAGAGAGAGAGAGAGAGAGAGAGAGAGAGAGAGAGAGAGAGAGAGAGGGAGAGATAGAAAGAGGAGAGAGAGAGAGACAGAGATTGGTACGAAGGAAAGAGAATTTGACAAATTTGCCTGGCGCGAGGGCAAGGGGATGAAGAACTTGATTACAAAATTTAGGAGCAAAGTTAAAAGGATCGGGACTAAGCAAGGAAGAAGGGTGTGTCGAGTAGGTTGGAAATGAAGGTAAATCGTGAGTATAGAGAGAGAGAGAGAGAAAGAAACAGCCTGAAGTGTTGACGGCAATTTGTTATGCGCTGGAAATGAAACGCAAGCGAACGTGTCAACGTCGAGAAGAATTAAATGCAAACAACGAAGCCAGCAGCGTTATCGTGGAGATAGTAGATTATAGCGAAAACCAGCTACGCGCTTTGACAACGAAAATCACGGTGCTACACAAACCCGGTCCTTGTCTGCTCGAAAAAGGATATTTTCTACTAAAAATCGACGATTGCGACAACGACGGAGGACGCTCTGACAATTTCTTCACCTTTTCGTGAATTAACATTTAATTACGCTGAAACGTAATCGTTTCTATATAACTTAAGGGGCCTGAATCATCTCAAGATGAGACAAATAAAATTACGTTGCAATCGTACATTTGAAATCTTGTAGCTTGCAAAGCATTTTGCAAATAATTTTAAAAAGAAAAAAGGAACTATTTCATAAGCGATATATGATTATGTAATCGAGTTCTTCGGGGGAAACATTTTTTTGCAATTTTGTCAATTTTTAACTCGTCGCAGTGTTTAGGTTGCACCGATAGACTAAATTTTGTTTTGCAAAGTATCATTCTCTTGGTACGAAGACTCTGTTCGACCCGAATATATGATAGTTATTTCTATTAAAAGCTCATGCGGAGAAGCTTTTGCACTCAATTATTCTTTACGCAATAATTTTCTAGTCATTTTTCTTTGTAACTGCTGCGTAGCTTCAAATGGAAATTCCCATATTGACCGGACAGAGTCTTTTTACAATGAGGAATGACACCGAGCAAAGCCAATTTGGTCCATATGTGCAACCTGAATACCACAACGAGTTGAAAATAGAAAAATCTACAAAACAAGGCTACAAAAAAATGCTCTTTTTTTTCTTCCTTTCTCAGGTAATATTTTTTATCATGTTTTTAATGGGAAAAATTCGAATAATTATTTTGCAATTTTGGGGGTGTATCGACCCCTTAAAAGTTCGGTAATAGAAATACAAATAATCCGAACGTTCTCATAAATATATCTTAAACTGTAAATCTCGATATTACACCCAGTATCGTGTATCATACAAAAGTCCACATTCAATCGTTCTTTTCACTTGTTGATCCGAGAGAGTCGTCCCCCTCTCCTCCTCGCACAAACAAAGCGTCCCGTTCTATTATCACGGATATTTCATCCGTACGACATACGTGCTATTACAGGAGAAGGTGGGGCGGGCGCCTTTTCCAACCCTAAAAAAAATCGCATCTCCCCTGATATCGAATGTGCGTGAGGCGCGTATAGTGTAATGCGTCATCGAACCGGCAGTAGCGCGCATTGTCCCAAAGTCGATGATCGTCTCGCAGGTTTTCCCTCTTGACCCGGGACAACTATTTTTCTCTCTGTTTCGTAATAACGGGGTAACATTATACACATAGAGGCAAAGAGAGCTCGCGGGGAAACGCCTTATTAGCAAAATGGACTGTGGCTTACAACGTCGCGCCGCCGGAAGGGAATATTCTTGTCTCTCGCACGTTTTCTGCTGCCCAGACGCACATACACGTGACAGAGTGCGTATACACGTCGATATACTCACGAGGGCAGCAGCGTATCGCGTTCAGAGAGCTCGCCTATCTTTCTACCGGATCTCATCACAAAGAGCATCGACAGCATCGTGGAGTGAGCCCCCGCGAGAACAGGCCGTTCTCTCTCGTATCCCCTTGGCATGCTCCATGCGCTTGGTATATAAACTCCGAGTACTCGGCATCGCCTTTCTTCGTTGCCCGAGTGTGTGCGCTCGTTCATTCATTCGTCCATCATCGTAGCGGAGTCGCGATCCGCTCGTTCCACCTCCCGATGGGTCCCCTATTTTCGCTATCGCAATATCGATATATCGCAGCGAGCAATCGCCTCGCTATACATGTATAGCGATCTTTCCATTCCCTAATGCGTATAATGCGTATAAAGGCCATTTTGTACTATAATATAAGCGTGTCCTCCGCCATCCGGACGCGATCTCGAAAGCCCCATTGCCCAGGGTGAGTATACACGGCTCCGCAGCACGGGTAATCTGTGCGAAATTATACAGCATCGTGCGGGGTGTTATTAAATACGTAATATCCCTGGACGTTGGCGTGCGCGTATTCTGGCAATGTGCTTGTTCCGTATCGCCTTCTCTCGCTCTGGATACGGTAAAGGAGGGCACCAGGTGGCAGACCTCGACGATTAACGAGAGAGGCGCGCCCGGATTTATCGCGATAGATCAGAGTGGGCGGAATCCCGAGCTGAGAAAGTTTTGATAGTTTGTTAGTTTCGGACTTTGAACGATGGTTGTATCCTCGCTGTTTCGAGGTCGAGGTTGCCCTCGAGTTTTCAACTTTGCCAACATTTATCTCTCTGCTGTATATGTCACCGCGTCCCATACTGTAACTAAAGATGCGGGTGAAACAAGAGCGTACATGAGCGATTTCTCATTTCGTCTTTCATATGTTTGGTGTACACAACAGTCTTGTATGGAGATGCTGTAAGGCTCGCACGAGCATACTTACATCGTACTATTCGTAAGTCGTATGCGCGTCGTACATACATAAAGCGTACCGATGGGTTCACACATACGGCGAGAGTCGATGTGGCCAGAAATGCGCTGGATGGCCAGGGCACTCGTTCTTTAGTCAAACCTCCGCCCCTTTTCAATCGAGACTTCAAACGGTGCAGCGTGGAATCATGATTGGAACGGCCGCTGCTAAGCAAGGGGCTCTGGTACGGTTAGTTCGTACTCCGGTTCGCTCGCTCTCTCCCGATCTCTGAATTTCTCGATAGATCCGTCTCCCTCGATTTCTCTCTCTAGTTCTCTAGCTCGAGGCTCTGGCTCGCCGGCCGGTTCGACTGGCAACGGCAACGTAAACGGCAACGGCAGCAGCAGCAGCAGCAGCAGCAGCAGCAGCGGCTAGGGGTAGCGAGGGTGGCCGAGGGCGGTTCTCCACCTCTGCACCCTCCTCCGCTATTCCGAACCCACCCTTCGAACGACCCAACCACCCACCCAAACCTCCCGAAATCTCTCGCTTCACCTCGCCCTCACCGACCCTCCTGCGTCCCACGACTCAACTCATGATGAAATTCCTAGCATTCAATCGCAGCATCGGCCGCAACAACTCCCCCTCACCACTCGTATAGGTGAGCAGTACATAAGGTACATAGGTTATACATATGTATATGTAAGTATATGTGCTGTGTATACGTGAATACAATTGCTATAGATACCATGCACAATTTATTCTGGTATGAAGACATCCATGGGCTTCGACGGGTACACCATGAATTACAAACATGTCGAGTGTAATCTATCAATTTTCGCGTCGAGATGCAAGAATAATCTAGCGTTTCATTAAAATTAATTTTTTTAATTCTTCGACAGTACGGCTTTTGTTGAGATTCTATAAAGAATCATCTTACTCGATCTTAATCCTCGAAAGAACCTTCCAAAGCTTAGTCCTTATCCATATGTGAAGTATCGTATATCGCAAACGATAGTTTATAATTATATTATCACTTGTATCGATAGCACACTACAAGTTTTTATAGTTAGGATTTTCCTTTTTGTAAAAATATACAAAGTGTCATACGTTGGGCTCTACGTGTATTTTTCCTAAATTCATCGGCAATTTATCATGCGAGCCAATGTTAGAACGAATCTGCGTGTTTTAAGCATCGACGAGATATGTGTAGTATGCGAAAGGGTTAGAAACGAAGAGGATGGACAAAGAGTTGGGTATCTACCAACGTTCCTCTGCGCACAACGACAGAACAGGGGGAGGGGAGGGGCTCAGGTACGTAGAAGCCTCCAGCGTGGGCATCCATCCGATATACGGCGTCGGCGCCAGCAGCAGCAGCAGCACCACCACCACCAACGGTATTCTATGTACGTAGGTAGATAGATACCTCCTATCTATCTACCTTGGTACACTCTAGGTACATACGCGCGGGTCAGCTATGCTACGCGTTCGGCTCGCGTCCTCTCGCGCTGCTCTGGAATTCAAATACAGTCGGGCGAGATTGGAAAATCGGATAGATTCTGTCCTGCTCGCTTCTGTCTCTTCGTCCTCCTCACCTCATACTCGTTCTACTCTCTCATTTCTGTTCCGTCTACGTCCCGACGCATCAACATCCATCCGCTCTAGTTTTCCATTTTCAACTTAGTTTTGGTTTTCCTTAATTTCCTCACGAACCTTGTTTTCCTTTTCTCCACAAGGCACTGACTATTTGTAATAATTTTTGTTGCTTTAAAAATGATGAAAGCAACGTTTTGCTAAAATTTTTTAATTTCGGAAATTATTTATCCAAGTCACCAAAACAAATTTGAATTTTAGATATTCTAGAAGACAGTTAAAATTTGATTCCAAAACGATTCATTATGTTTAAATATTAGGAATATATCAGAACTCGGTGATACAGGAAATATTTGGTAGTTCAGTTTTTATCCCTGTTGGAAGGAATAAAATGAAGAGCACAATTTCCATGATATCAACCTGACCCCTTGAACAGTTTGATGGTTGAATTGCGTTCAATTGATGTACTCCAGTCGAAAAGGAATCCCTGAATTGCAAACATTTCCCATTTAATTCTCTCGCAAAACACTCTTGAGTCTTGCGATCGATCGCGTACCCTCAAACTTTCTTCGCATTTCGGAATAAAGAGTTTTGAGGACTCGCAGGAAATCATCGAAGACGCTTCCGCATCCTTTTCTTTCTCACCAGACAATATATCGGGAGCACGAGTGGATGGACGCGCGGGTTTTTTTGTCTCCTCCTATCTCCGATTCGTCACTTTAGAAGATGAAAACGTGCTACCTCGGGATCTTATGCTTCTCGCTGCGATTCTACCGATACAGGGGTCTTGCCATTCCCGTCACTGTCCAATTCTCTGTGTTCGGTGAATCCCTGTGGTAATTCGATAGAGTGGATGCGACGATAGGCCATGGCAGCCGTACCCATATAGGTACATCACCCGAAATACTGTGTCGAAGAGGCGTATAATGATTCCTGCCCCACGGTCGGCAACGACTCTTTGCTTTCCTGATCCACTCTCGGTACAGCAATGGTCCTTTCTATTCATTTCTATTCCACGTATATCCCCGACCCTTATTCCCTTTTCAGCCGTCCTCGCTCTTCGCGCGATGAGATACGCGGCAACCGCTCGAGAGCAGACGAGTCTCACGCACAAATATGTAACCGGGAAAGTTGTATTAGCCTGCCAGGAATACGAGACCACGCTGATTTAACCGTGCTAGCGAGGGTAGGTACGGTCGGAGCGAGATCGCGCTAGAGTTGAGAAGTCTTTGGTGTCAGGAACAGCAGCGGCACCCGGAGCATATACCATGACGCTCTCTGTACTCTTGTTCTTGCGTTCGGTACTACCGTCGTTCTGTTTCACTCTGCTCGTACAAATTCTCTTCAACGTTCTCTCGCTCAACCTCCTCGCCCAATAAACTCGCTCGGTTGCTCTCGCTGACTGGCTGCTAGTGAGATCGGGTAATTAGTTACGTGGCCGTGAGCTCTGTGCAACGCACCTGGCAAACCTAGAGCCATGACAAACCTTCGTTTGAGTATGCATTTATACACGTATAGATATACAACGGCACTCCGCCATTCTAGTTTGGTGTTTTAGCTCCCGATACCCTACCGTTAACGCCATAATCGAAAATTGCGAGTGACATTCGTTCAGGATATTCCATTAAAAATCAACACCCGACTACTCCGAACGATCCTATAAATGTTATTCTCTCTAATAGATTTTGTAACTCAAAAATGGTTCACGGTTAACGAGTGGTGTACGCGGACACGTGCCTGTGTATGTATTTCTTTTTGTCAGTCACGTCTGAGATTCCCAGCAACAAGGAGACGCGCGTTATCGACGAATCCTCTCCGGCGGATCATCCAAGATTTTCGCCCTTCGTTTTTTAAGCCGGGATCTTGCGATCGGATTTACGTATTTCCTGCTGGAGCGTCGTCAGGGTATATTCCCTTTTCTGTTGCGAGGGTTTTCATCGACTTTGGCGTTGTCGTTTTATTCCCGCGACTCGTTCTACCGTCTCTGTTTCTCTCGTTTTCCTTACAAATTCTCGCGTGGACCCTCCGGCCACCAGTCGCGCCGAGACGAAAACCTTACAAATATTAAGAATAACCCCTGGTGCGACGTTCCCGCCCTCTTCGTTCTATATTCGTTCGTCCTCGCTCGGCCAGGAAAACACCCTCTTCCCTTGAGCGACCAGAGAGAAAACGCGCCAAGCGTGGAAGCCTTGCCAAAGCCGATTTATTTTTATCTTCTTCCTTCAGGATTTCAGATGTCTCTAACTTGGTGGAGCTTCTGCTGCTTCTGCTGTGTTGCCTGAGCTTCTTTCGCGTCGTTCGTCGTCTCCAAAGTATCGGGAGCTTTCGTTAACCCCGCAACGTTTTCTGACGATTCCTGGCGGTGGTTTCGCCCCCGTTATTACTCTCGCTGCTCGAGCGAGGACGAGGAGCAAGTCTCGGGGTTAAAATTTTACGAACGGAAGGGACGCGAGCGCGAGGGGCTTCAACTTCAAACGCGCAATCGTCGGGCGAGTGAAATTCAATTAAACGTCCCGACGGCTCCGTAAAATGACACCTGGAACCCGCAACGAGGTGCGAGTCAGTATTGCACAACTCTATGTTCGAGAGAGACTGATACAGCGTCGTCCAGACGCCGCCAATTTTTTTGCGCCACATCCGATTCGCGTTCTTCATTTTTTCTTCTTTCTGTCGTTTTATTTGTTGTCCTTTTCCGTCGATTTTTTCATCAATCTTTGGTGAGAATAAAAGGTAGATACTTGCATGAAGAAACGGAGCATGGTGTTGAAACTTTTCAACTACCACGCGTTTTTGCATTTCTTCTAGGCAGTAGGTTTGTCGGGGTGGTTTTCGCGTTTAGTCTCCCCTCGAAGTGTCGGGCAATTAAGAGTCTACGACGGCGAGACGAGACTGCGAAAAAAGTTATGTTGGGAAAGAGCTGAGAGAGTACGGGGAGGGTCGAGGTTGACTGGTGCGTAAGTGAAAATGGAAGAAAGACGGAAAAACTGCGGTAAAGCGTTTGGGGTGTTCAGGGTGACCGCGACACCGGTGCACGGCTGAGATATTACGTAGCAAACCGACTGAATCAACGAGCGTACCAAGCTGGTGGGTTTTATCCCGACGATTTTATGAAACCCAGCTCACGCGACGAAGTTTATACATCTCTGCGTGCTTCGGCATTCGTCGTTTACCGCTCTACCGTCGGAGTTTGAAGGTAGTCGCAATCGGGTTGTGCAGACCCGGTGCACTAGTAGTTTACGGTGACACGGCGAGACTCGGTTTCACAAAACAGTGATGAAACGGGAGCCCGCAGCGTGTCGCCGCTAATGAGCAAGAGTTCCAGACAGCCTGCCGACACTCACCCGACTCAACCGCCCCCACTAAGTAACCAACCTGCGTTGCACCGTAGAACCGGAATATCAAACTACACCGCGTGTACCCAACGCGAGTACCACCGACTCTTCACCTAGGGTTTGTGTCGTTTCGAACCGAGTTATTATACGGAGAGCTTTTCGATTAATTTTATCTTTCATCTAATAAATATGCACGGATGACACAAGACCATTCAGGATTTTGAAACTAAATTACGTCGAGATAGATGTCTTGGTGTAGAAGTTAGGAATTACAATGCGGGGAATGAAAATTAATGTTCTCTATTAAATGAAAATCCACGAGATATACGACAATATTATAAGAATTAATGTCATTCATTGTCCAACAATCGTTATCATCGATGCCACTAGGTTAATCCTGTCCGATTATCCGTCATCCCTCGTTCTTCGGTCTCTCCGATTACAATCGCCCGTGCACAGGTATGTACTATATTAATGCTAATATTGACGTGACGAGCCTGCGAAATCGCGGTTACGCGTTACCGCAGCCGTAGCACCCGATTATTATTGACTCGCTTTTGCTCTCAGTAGCGGTGCAGCGACCGGCAAAGCAAACCAAACGCCGGGGTAGCGCTTTCCGGGGGAGTCAAGCAGTGCTGCAGCTCGAAACCCTAATACGCAGGTGGCAAAAGCACGCGAAGCCACCCTTCTCCATTGATCGTTGTGTTTGCCGCAGTATATACGAAACATCGCAGTTAGTCTGTACAATTATCGCTGTCTCTCTCTCTTTCATATACCAAATATGAAACCACCTGCCCACCCTTCGGATCATGCATACAGCTCCCGTTTTCGACTACCCTCCAGCTCGAACGTTGTATATTCTCCCTGTGTTTGGACCTTGTATACTTCTCTCTATCACTTTTCTAGCACACCCTCATCTTGGATAATGCGCGCCATATTCATGAAACAGGTTTTATATATTATATATGATTCTAGCGACGCATTATTCTATTAACTCTGCTGTTGTCATATCGTGTTTAGCTTTCAGATCAAATGACGCGTTAACGATCAATGCGGCGAGACTCGAACGGAGAAATTAACATTCTAATAATTATGATTTGTATAGTAAATGTACATTTTTCTCTAATAGAACTTGGACGGAGATGGGGGGGGGCATAAAAAGCACCTCTCAGCTGGTACAGCCATTGTCTCCGTTTCTTCATGAATTCGCCAAGTATTGCTGAAAATAATATATCTTATCCCGTACAATAAAAAAAACGTGGTACCTACTTTTAGCATCTATCACGTAACAACTATCAAGTGTATGCTCGTTCTAATATTTTTATAGTTGTATGGACTATTTTAAAACTAATTAAAGGTCGTTTTAATAGTTGTCGGTATGACTTTTTGTACTTATCGTGTCAACGCAATTCCAATAAATCTAATTACGAAGCTAAATGTGGTTAGATTCAATGCGACCAGGTTAAAAAAAATTTATATCACGTCTTTTTGTAGGGATAAGTGATATATGCACATGTACATGTACTTGTCTCAAGGTTATTTACACCAAAGATAGTATTTTTGGGGAGATAGGATATACTGGTTCATCGAGGTAGTCGAGTTTCTGATCCATATAGAATTATTTCAAATTGAATCCCTGTGAGTGAAATACATTTCCAAGCGAAAAAATTATTATAAACACGGTGTTAAAATTAAAAATCACGTCGTGTTCATACGAGTTGATACTAACGACTAGTATCAATAGCCAGTGTCGATTTGCATTATAACCTTAAAACTTTAAATGCGTTTTACTTGAAAGTGGGTGAATGAAATTCAATGATATTTTTGGATTATAATCGTGGCATAATTCTGAATTTAAAACTAAAAATTGTTAAAATAATACCAAATGGGTCCTAGTAAAAATTCCAAACTAATCGCCTTTAACACACTGGATTTTTAACGGTGTAGGTGTTTTTGTCGTTGAGACGAGTATAGCGATTATGATGCTTTTAATATAAATTTATGTCTGTAAATAAAATAAATGGGCATATTTATGACTCTCCAATTTCTGTATAAAAAAAGAACTCTACCGCGATATAATTTTGTAAAAAATTCACGAATGAATACCATAATGCAATACTGTGCAGATTACGACTCTATTACGAGCCTAAAATGCTGTCAATGGTAAAAACCGGAGAAGGTTTTCATTATGTCTCGCGGTAGAGTTATACCGTTGGAAAAATAACATAACAGTAAGGCGATTGGACTCAATTTTTTCGTTCAAATCGCGACTTTGACGACGTTCATATATAACAAAAGACATGCGATTGGATCCATTACTTATTTAATTTTATAAATGAGGGAAAAATACTCGGTAAGCATTTCTTTTTGAGGTATCCACGAAATTCTTAAACATGCGGGAATATTTTAGAATCTTAATTACGTATACACCTAATCGCTAGGTACATATATTATTCGTTGAAGGGCCGACGATGATATTGTCCAAACGATAGACAATATTAAAACTATTGACTTTGAGCATCGCTTATTTGTTATAAAGTGACGATAACCTCACCTGCTTTTACCGTACGCGTGCGTCCGTATTACTGTAAATTGAACATAAAATACATTCAGATATTGATGTAATACTCATTCTCACGAAAGGACTATCACAAGTGAACCACGTTTTGAACGATAACCGATCTCACCATTTCTGGATATGAAAACATGTGGTAGACTCCGAAATTCATATTAACTTCGACAAAGTACGAGCCAATAATTACTCTGGAAATCGTTCCGCAACCCTTCTTTCAATCTACAGAACGACAAATCGGCACTAGGGGGATGAAAAACAAAGTGTCTTGTACAGACGTTATGTATATATGCTTCAGCCATGATGAGAAATAAAATGGCGGGAGAAGCGCCGAGGGTAACACGCACGTTCCGTCGATTGAGTGGCAGTAGGTTTCCGAGACGAGGAGAAGGGAAGCATTAACCAACCCCTTACGACTCTGTCCATCTTGCTCACACTCGCATCTTCTTTTTTACCCTCTCACTTGACGGTGTAGCCGTGCTGTAAGAGCACAGAATTTCTAGCGGAAGCCGCGAATGCGCACATTAAAAGGGGGACCTTGATATTGCCGGCTCCAAGCCTGAATAGGAAGACTCCATGATTATGTATATATACATTGAGAAAGAGCTGAAGCAAAAGAGTGAGGTAGATGACGATACGAAAATGATGTGCACTCTTACTCCACACCAGAGTATTCTACTGAATATTTCGTATAGATATTGCTCTGTAAAACGCTTAGTCGCGAGTTCGTGTCATCCTGATGAGCGTTTTCTCAGATACGAATGAAAGATCATGGCAAAAAGAGTGAAGATAAAAGAAGATGGAAAAATCCTGCATTTTTAATTACACGAGAGGTTCATTTAATTTCTAAAACTCCTGAAAAATGTGAAGCGTTGCACCGATTAATAGTGTAACTAGGATTTTTATTGCGGTTATTCCGTCGTTTATCCTTTTTTTTTACTTCAAGTTTACCTCCGAACATTTTTATTAATTAGAAAAATGAAATACTTAACATGAAAAGAAAAAAAAACTGAATTTCAGATAAATGTCTTAAAAAAATCAGTTAAACAAATATTCAAGATAAAAAGTCTGAATCATTTCTGAGATTTCGAAATATAGAGAAAGCACGTACAGTGAATTTATATATGACTACATCCGTACTGCGTATATAGTTTAGTGAGAGCTCTAACGGTATAGCACTCGACGGAAAGCCGCCCCCTTTGGCGCAGTACTGTAGCTCTCACCGGGATATGCGGTACACACACGAAATCCTCTCTTCTCCGGGGCTTTTCTCCCAGCCTTGCCAGGGTACTACTCCGCGACCAGAGCACTCTGTGTGCTGTCCAGGCGTAGCGTGCATACGAGATACCTCGCTGTGAGAGAAACGCGAATGTACCGCTCGTGGAAAGCAAGGGAATATGATGAAAAGAGCGCAGCCGTTGCCGGTACAGGACTGCTGGAGTGACGGAGAATAAAAAAAAACAAAATGAGATAGGTACGCCGAAGAACGCAGAGCGACGGAGAGAGGGCTGCGAAGCCCGCGCATCCTTCCCGCTCTCGTGGACGTTTCGCTAAGTGTTCGTATTTCAACAAACAATACCTGCGCTACTCTTGCACCCCGCATCGTCCTGCTGCTGGTGCGGCTATAGCGATGGTTCTACACTAAAGGCTATATCAACGACTCCCTTCCCAGCATCGGCGTCGATGAACCACCTTTCTCGTACACACCCTTCGTATCAACCAGGCTGTTCCTCTTCACTGCCTCTTTTTTCTACTCAAGCGTGAAGGACCAGCAGGTTTTTCATTATCGCCGAGGATACCGAAGCATGGACCCTCCTTCGCGTATCTGTTTACTCTACCTCGGTTTTCCGTGTTCTTTTGTTTCTCTTTGTACTCATTCCATTTTTTAAAAGATTTGATCAGCAAGTTAAAGAAGCGAATGACACCTTATGCGTCTGGAACGAACGCATATAGGAATTTATGTTTTGATTTCTATACGCAACCTCTGATTCAAGGAGATTCGATCCTACTTGTTCGGTGCAAACGATCGCGCCGGAGTAATTTCCTTTCGGTGGTTTGGCACAAGCATACGCTCCCTAGCTCTCGCCGCGTGCCGTACGAGGCGTTAGAGTATGCTCCGGCATCGATGCAACAAAATTGCCGAGCTCGTTATGGCTCGAGTTGAACGCGAGAATCCATCAATATCGCGATACCGCAGAGAACTCGTGCAACAAAGTTTCTCTGTCAGTGATCCAGTCATAAACATGCCCAAAGTTTTAAATTCCCGTTCGATCGGTTTTACTCTGTTATCACTACACACGATCGTGTGATAGCCACTGTACATTGATATCTCAAATTAAATGCGTGAGCGTAACAAAATTTGCGGCAACATCCTGGTCGTATGTACGTGAGAATTAATCAGACTAAATGAAATTCATAGCGTGAATACAATTGATAATAAGCACGCGGTATAACGATATATATGTAGCCGAGGGAAAATCCTCAATTCCTTAGTAGATTCACGTGTAGATGCTTTTATTAACAAATGTGCACACAATTTCGTAACGCACGTTGCCACCGATCCTTATGGCAGAATAAATTGTATGAAAAAAAATAGGTAGCGAGGAAGGGCATCTGGTAATTACGTATAAAAAGAAATCTTGGCTGTATGTCATCGCCTGTCGGAGCGAGAGAGAGAGAGAGAGAGAGAGAGAGGGAATATTACTGAAATACTTAGTAATTTATATCACGTATCATGTGAATGCGTATGATGATGAGTTGCTTCTTAACATTTCTTTAGCATCAACTGTATCGTTCTATACAGACATCATACTTGAGGGGTTGACTTGAATGAGCAGGTATACCTTACAGCGTGTATTACGATGTACATACATAAATATATATAGATACCTATGTATACGATGCTCCTGCGAACCGACTGAAAGGCTTCCACGCCTCGCGCGCACGCTTATAATAAGTATATTAAGTATAATCAGCGAGATAGCGAACGGGGCCGAGGCCTCTCGGGCAGCTTGTAACTTAATCGGAGCTAATCTCCATAAAGAGGAAGAATGAGAATAAAAAATTCAATTTCCCTGAGGAGAAGAGAGAATATTTGAGAGCCAGAAGCATTTTGCACCAAATACACTTGATGTACGCTATGTTATAGGCAAAATATTCTTGTGATGCGCGGTGGAACTGCCGGTGGGTTGTTCGCGCAACAGGAGATCACGAAAAGTGTAATTTACTTCTACGAGGAAGGGGATCATGTACAAGCAGACGCAGTGGGCGCGCATCTACTATGAGAGGTTTATCATTCTATCCAATCTCGTTGGGTATATCGGTTTTCCATACTCGTCATAATATCTAGCTCCATCCCAACGACCAGACGCTGCTGTTCTTTAATATTCTAATCAATTCAATTCTCTTCTCTGCAACAAAATATTATATCCGGCTATCGAGACGGAAATTAAGTGACAACTGCAACGTGCTGGTATAGAAGCAGTGAAATGTCTTCAAGAAAACGAGTGGATAACGACTGAGAAGGAAATCGGGTTACTGCTTATAATATTAAATTTATTTGTTACTGGTGTCCATGTCAGAAATTATTTGAAAAATTTGAATAACAAGTTGCTGACAGCTGCAGTCAAATTGGAAAATTCAAATGTGAAAATAGGATTTGAGTGTAAGACAAGAAGACGCGTCCTCGATATTAATAAATCTTCCAATAGACGATTTATAGAATTTCACGTTTACGTTGCAAACTAATCCCGAATACATCTCTCGATAAACAGATAGAAAACCCCATAAGAATGGACGATATTGCTAGTGAGATGCCTAATCCAACGTGATCCGGGAGGGGGGTTTCAAAGTTTGCCAATGGACCGTCAGCAAAGCCGTTATCGGGGTTGGTTGCAGTGTCCTCAGTTTTTTTCGTCGTCCTTTTCGTCGTGGTCGACAGATTCGGATACGTTCGGGAGAGGACGAGGACGAGGATGGAAGAGCGGAAAAGAGGCAAAGACTGCCAAGAACGAAGGATCGAATCCGGCTGGCAGAATAGCTGGTTGGTAGGCGAGGAGCCGAGCGACTATCTCGTATCTTGTATAATAAAAGCTTGCTCGGTGGGGTGGTACGCGGGGTTTCTCGGGCCGACGGGTACCGGTGGCAGAGAGAGGCTTTGTGTACGTGGCCGAGACGGTGCGGGGAATCGAGGGACTGGCCAAGAGGATTGGGTCGAAGGAACGAGAGCGACGAGAGCTATAGGCAACGACTATATATAATACTACAGTGTAGTTCATGTATAGCATCCACTATGCTGCTGTTATACATAGGACGACGGCAAGGATGAGGCTGAGGAGGATGGCGCGGTGAGTGCGACGCAAATCCCGGGGTATGGAGGACGCGACCGAGATGCAGCGAATGCGAGAGAACCTGAGGAACTCGGTGAGATACAGAGGGGTAGCGAGAGGGATGCAAAACGTAGAGTCGAAGGTATACATAGATAGAGAATACGATATAGAAAGGACAGTAAGGTGGATGCTAAAGAGACGAAGACGGAGAACGAGAAATAGAGATAGAGAGCCTCGTTCCAATATACTAAGAGCGGATACGCAAACCCGAAGCCAGCGGCTAGTACCCCGCTGTTCGGCATTGCCGATATGCCGCTGCTGCTGCTCCTCTGCCGGGGACTCTCTGCTTCTGCCGTTGCTTTTCTCCGACACAGTCTCAGCCATGTATATTTATCTCTATTGCTCTTTCGTTTTTGTACCCTCTGGCCCTGCCCTCGCCGGTCCTTATACAAACCCATTGTGCCCAGCAGCTCATTTATTTATGTCTCTGAAAACTTTTAATCTGATGAGATGCTCGACTGTACGGCAGCAGCCGCGTGTTGTTCCAATTGCCTCGGGCAAGGTGTTCAAGCGTGTATATACGAGTACCTTCCCCTCCTCTGTATCGCTTCTAGAATTATATCGATACCGAGACTAGTTCGAGGGCTTTAGTCCGAAGGGCTATATTCACATAGTATTCGACATATCGCCTCCGTATTCGTCGACGAATCGGATGATGATTCGAATTGGTAAGAAAGTGACCGTTCTTCGCTTAGATCATACGATTGACACTACGCGTACTTTGAAATTTGTACTTGAAACTATTAGATAATTCTTTCTAAGCATATTTTAATAATAACTCAATATTGGAACCAGTTCGTTTCAAAGAAAACTTACATAAATTGATAAAAAAAAATAATAAGTAGAGTAATTATGAGCTTAAACCCCAAAATAACCGTTTGCTAGGAATATAATGTTTGCTCTGCGATCGTTTGCTACGCGATAGGTAAGATTATTGAGACATTCACAGCGGTATTAGTTATAGCTTCAACGGGTGGTCGAACACAAGGTTTGGCAGGAGTCGAGAGAGCAATACACAACGCGAAAAGTTTCAGTGCGCTCAACGTCGGTCGTAACAATGAACCCCCCCCCCCACCCCCTTCTCCAGTGTATTTCGCTGGAGCCAGTTGCGATGTTGTATACTATATGAGAAAAGGGGGCTCGGTTAAATTCCCTGAGTAAACTAGCCGCCAGTGTGCGAGGGTTGCGCCTGAGAATTCTCGCCGACCTCCCGTTCTCTTCTACCCGATGCCCCGCTCGAAGTTACCAACTATTTCGATGAGTTTAGGAGGAGTTACTCTCGTCGGAGCTCGCACGCGGTTAGTTGATTACCATGGCCTCTCCAATTTACGAATTTACACACTGGAAGGACACTCTCCGTTGTACGGCTACGAAAACTCCGAGTCGAACTCCCGGAGACCTGTTCGACGATCTGCGGTTTCAAAAATCATTGGACTTTCGGATAACCCAACGAGATGACGTATTTTTTTTAATTCTTAAATTATGAATACCGTATATCTATTAGAGCGAAAGAAGAAAAAAGAAATGTAAAGAAAAAATTGGACGAGATCTTGTAGAGCCGCGGGCAAAGTAGCCATTGCAGAAGAAAGTCGCAGGACTCGGATTCGTTACATAGAAAAGAAGGAAGAAGGAGGGTTGGGAACGGTGGAGGAGTGCCGACGCGACAGGAAAACCTGATTACCAAGTAACTCGCGAGTCCGGTAGCAGAAGCAGCAGGAGGGCGAGCTTTTTTTTAACTCATCTTTTCATACGCGAGCACAGCGTCTCATCCTCATCGTACTCCTCCTCCTACGGTGTCCCTGCACCACCCATTCTTTCATTCGCAGCCGTCTCCTCTTCCTCTCTTTCACGTCTGCTTTCGCAAAACCTCCACCGGCAGACGTTCGCTAACTTCGTAGGTACGAACAAAAGTACAGTGGCCGCGGGACGAGTGAGAAAAAGCACGCGGGTAGCGAAGTATAGCGAAAGACGCAGGGCGCCGGAGTGGCAATCCAGACCGCAAGGAAATTGGGCTCGCTCCTGTGTGCTCTCGTAATGCTACCGCATCTCTCGCTGCTGCTTCTCTTCCCGGTCCAAGTACAATGTGCTCGTCGACGCGTCTACACAACTCGCCATCAACCCCGGAATACGCTGCTGCCTTTTTGAGCCACCACAATCATTTTATTCTTAGCATATCCCAGTGTCCGGCTGGTTCCGTTTTCAGGAATACAGTGGCTTCGGGGAGAACCTTGTCTGGCTTTCCGCTGTGCCTACGGGACTGAGACAAGCACACAATCGACTTCCTCTCGGTCTAGGGACAACGCGCTCGTCCACCTCTAAAAAATCCGACTCGAAGGACCGGCGCTCCGTCGCAATGAAATACGCCCAAGGCGGCAACTGTAATTCACTGATCAGGCAGACCATTTTTCCTACTTTTCTCTTCGCGACGCTTTCCTCTCTTATTTCATTATGAGATTAGGCCATCTTTTCTTGCATTTTTTCGCTGTATCTTCTTTACCCTTTTGTGTGATCACCGTTGACTACTTCTTTCAAGAACGGAGGCTGATCATCGCGCGCTACGAGGACAAAGGTCAGGAAACCTCACACTACTCCGTAACATCGTTTCCACAGGTTCTTTAGCGCATTCGAGCTTCCCTGGCCCTATCGTATCTTGCTATTTTATTTTACCTCGCTCCCTCTTTATTTCCCTCTCTGCCCGCGTCATTTCCCCTTCTCGAGGCTTCTTCGTTCTCGTGGAGGACAACGCAACCTCGTTATATTATCCCCGCGGTGCCGGTCCCCGTAGTATACAGCGTCATTCCGTCTATACAATGTTCCCTCTCGAGGACGATGAAACGTTCTTACAGCAATACGACTATGTATAGGTATGCACGACGAACCGAGATGTGAGATGAAATATGGGGAGATGGGGTTGTCTTTTCTCAGGACAAAGTTTTCCCGTACACTCTCGTCTCACTGAAGAACCATGCAACGTGCTAATAATAACTCTGCAAAGGGTCGCACTCAGTATTTGCTCTTTCTTACGTCTTATCTCACCCTCGCGGAGTCGTTCTTACCGAAGGGTCCGGGATAAACGAATTTTACGTCACGGATGCCGCTGCTAATATATCCTGCACCACTATTTACCAACACTACGTTCGATACTAACATTCGTCACATTGTCATATATCTTGAATCCGTGATAATCTATAATAATGTGACGGAAGGTGAAAATTCGCTGGAACGCTCGTCGACGTTGTAAAGTCTTGGTATTGAATACAGTTAATTTCATTAGGAGACTCTTGAGGGCTAGGATTGAAAGACGAAGCAGTAATAACATTGTGGGAGGGTGAAAGAGACGAGGGATAGGTGAGGGGGTTTTTGCGTCAAGTACGCGAAGGGGTTGATGAAGATGGAAGGAAAGACCGAGCTATGCGGCACAACGTAAGAGGTGTGCGCGTACGCACGAGGATTTCTCGGGTTGGAGGACGAGAAGAAGGCAAAAGGGGGCGGTGAAAAAGAGTATAAGGCGTTTGCGTCGGTGCAGAGCATATAGTAAAAGGCTCTGTACAGAGGACCTGGGTGACTTATAAGCACCCCTGCTGTCGTTACACACACACACAAACGAGCGCGCGCGCACTGGTTGAATTGCGCGGGCGTTCATAATATCGCGAAAGCCGTAAATTTTTTTCATTATACGCCGTGCAACAAATACGTCAGCTCGCTCTTTTTCTTCCGTTCATTCTATCTCTTCATTTATTTTCTCCTTTACTTTTTATTTTATACTCTGTCGTGTGTTTCTGCGGGTGGCGCTTTCTTTTCTCTCCGTCTCATTTGAATTTCCGTCTCTCTCACTCTCTCTGCGCATCTTTTTATTTATCATTTGTTACTGTGGCCCACTCACTCGTTTCTTTTTTTCTTCTCTATAATACGATGCATACAATGAGACCGACTGCCATGGCCCATTAAAAACTTGCAATTAGCATTTAAAATATAAACCTTCCAGGAAGTACAAATGAAGAGTGGAAGTGCGGTGAAGAGTGAGACAAAGTGAAATGTCTAATGAAAAGACCTTTTAGATTGGCTAAATGCCTTTCAGCCGCCAAGAGGAAACCCTCGTCTTTCTCTTGCTATGGCTCTTATTGAAGGGGAGAGAGAGAGAGAGAGAGAAAACGCGCGAAGCAAGCAGCGCGGGGCCGCGTTTCAAATGGAACTCATCCCTTGATTGGCCACCCGCGAGGATGTGCTTCTCTGCATTCCAGTTGCCACGACCTCGGCCTCGTGTTGATACCGGTGATGCTTCTGGGCATTCATCGCGAGTGAGTTTCGCGGGCGATGCCAGGCAAACAGCAGCGGGCCGTTTATGAACGGCCAAGGGGTTAGAAGAATTTAAAGCTTGCACCCAGATTTATCTCGTCACGATTTGTTTACTTCAGTCTGCTCTTCTCTTTATTGCTTTCACCTGCTCTATACCCGATCGTTCTTGCTCCACGTTTATCTAACTCCCATTTTAAGTTTGAGTATTCACTCGGTGTAAACCACGAAATAGACAAAAACCCTTCTGGTCGGTTGGTCGCGGTCGGTTGGGAAATCCAATGCACCTTTTCTCTACTGAATCTGGCTACTGCAACTCTCCCGTAGAATACGTTTGAACGTATATAGGAAAATCCGACACTAGAGTGGAAAAAGGCAGAAACAGCATCTATCCAGGAGCCTCAAGAGCCATTGACTCTCGTACGGAAATCTTTCGCGTAATGCTCTATTGGGCAGACCAGGTTGAGAGTACTGGTATTCCATGGGAAAGCTCCTACAAAAGGGCCGGGAATCAGTGGTAATTCTTTTCAAAAGATTCATCACCAAATGGCTCAATAGTCTTTTTCAGGAAATTTCCAACTACCGGCTCTCGTGCTTTTTAAAAAGAGGTCTCTAGGAAAATACGTAAAATCACACTAGAAATCAACGCGATAATAATAATAATAATAATAATAATAATAATAATAATAATAATAATAATAATAATAATAATAATAATAATAATAATAATAATAATAATAATAATAATTCTACAATTAATGCGCGAGCGACGTGGTCGTCTCGTTCTCGTCTTCCACTTCTACTTCGTCTTTTTTTTTTCCAGTGACAAGTTCTTATTCTCGTTCATTCTCATGCGTCTCGTACGCGTTTTTTCTCCTTCGTTCGTCGTGTGCAAAGACGTACCTGGGCGCGCCAGGAGAATAGACGAAAGTAAGAGATTTCCTAGACTCGCACGTGGAAAGCTTGGGGGCGCGTGATGAAAGAGTACCGGGTCGAGGGGGTGGGATGCTTGACGAGGGCGGAAGGCACGTTAATAATTTGCACTCGGACGAGTCTATTGTCCGCGCGAGCCGGTATGAGCCTGGGCGCACGCGACTGTTCCAATTATTATGGCACTCCGAGCGAGCAAGGTTGACGACGACGAGGAAGAGGATGACGTTCGCACTTCTAACCGGGGGTTGGCTGCTGCTGCTGCTCTTTTACTCGCCACTCCACGTAGCATTGGCAGCCGCACGTCGTTATTAACCACCGAGAAAGTGGTGAACGCGGAGAGAACGAATTCTAACGCGAGGCCAGTGGTGAGACGGCGGAGAAACGGCCCCACGATCGTACACCATTATCACCAACGGCTAGGAGCAGCGAGCCACGGAGATGATCCTCTTTTCATCAAGAATTTTAATTACAATCGCAATTATCCAACGAGATGATGAAGGAAGTTTTGCTCGAATGCCACAAACTAACAATCCAGAGCCACGACATACGATGTTGGCCGTTATGGTCCTTCTCGAAGTTGACTTGAGCTGAGAAAAATGCGTAGTATATCACTCTAAAGAAAAATAAAATATATAAGAAGAGAAAAAAGAGAATTTATTACAATTTCATATAATACAGGTCGGATACTAACATTGTACGCTCACTAAAAATTCCTGTTTGCATTCTTCTTGAAGCCCTTACACCGTATTCTCATTAAATAACTCGCGGTGTCATAAAAAAAATATCTCTAGCGGGTGTGTTACCGCTGATTAAAAAAAAAAAAAAAAGAATTACCTTCTGTGTCTCTTGACATCCGAGTCGAATATACCAGGTCTATAAATATGAAACCGGAATTTGCCCATAGATGGCCCTAGCTGTCAATGTAGTTACCGTCAAACCGCGTCATTGGCACCATTTCCTTGTTGACATCTCTGACAAAGATTTTCAACTCACAACAATACAAGTTTCATACAACAGCATAGTTCGTAATAGCGTTGAACATGTCGAAACATGTCATTTTGTGCCTGGAAACTACGATTTTCGGACAGCATTGATTTTCCGTTACCAATTGAAGAAAACTGCTGCAGAATCGCATCGAATGCTTGTCGAAGCTTACGGTGAGCATGCTCTTGGTAAATCACAGTGCTTTGAGTGGTTTAAAGAATTTAAAAGTGGCGATTTTGACGTGAGAAACGACGAACGTGGAAGACCACCGAAAAAGTTTGAAGACAGCGAATTGCAAGCATTGTTGGATGAGGATGACGCTCAAACGCAACAACAACTCGCGGATCAATTAACTGTGACACAAGAAGCCGTCTCCATACGTTTGAAAGCCATGGGAAAGATCCAGAAGATGGGAAAATGGGTTCCACATGAACTGAATGAAAGACAGCAGGAAAACCGAAAAATCATTTGCGAAATGCTGCTCGCCAGGTACAAAAGAAAGTCATTTCTCCATTGAATTGTGACTGGCGATGAAAAGTAGGATATATTTTGAGAATCCTAAGCGTAAAAGATGATGGGTAACTCCAGGCGACCCACGACATCGACTGCAAGACCAAATCGCTATGGACGGAACACAATGCTCTGTGTTTGGTGGGATCAGAAGGGTGTGATCTATTATGAGCTGCTAAAACCTAGCGAAACCGTTAATACTGAACGCTACCGACAACAAATGATCGATTTAAATCAAGCTTTGCATGAAAAACGACCAGAATATAAAAAAGGCAACACAAAGTGATTCTGCTTCATGATAATGCACCATCACACACAGCAAAACTGGTCAAGGAAACGATTGAGGCGTTTAGTTGGGAAATACTTTCACATGCGGCTTACTCACCAGTCTTGGCTCCGTCCGATTACTACTTATTTGCATCGATGGGACACGCACTTGCTGAGCAGCGCTTTACTTCTTACGAAAATGTACGAAAATGGCTCGATGACTGGTTTGCCTCAAAAGAGCAACAGTTTTTTTGGCTCGGCATCCACAAATTTTCAGACAGGTGGGAACAATGTATAGCTAGCGATAGGCAATACTTCGAATAAAATATTTTTTATCATTTTCATACAATAAACGTGTATTTTGTATACAAAAATTCCGGTTTCATATTTATAGACCTGGTAACTCAGAAAATATAATAAAAAAGTCGAGTTACCGCTTTTGTCAATTGTTGAGCTTTTTCATTCCGGAAGTTATAGCGCAAGCTGGTGAAAACTTGAGTGTGAAAGCGAAAGAGCCCTGAGACGAACATGAAAGCTGCGCACCTATAGTCCTCGCACTAAGTGGCGTACACCGCGAACAACACAACAACAACTGCTTTATAAGCGGTGCGTTAACGAAGTGTGTAACAGGCGGTAAATAACGAACCCGTAATTACGGGACGGCCAGGCTCTCAGGCAGTTTCGCGAGAGCCGCGAGAAAGCGAGCGGTCGCGACCACCCACGAGCGAAGCCTCATCCAGTTCGCCTCGTTTGATGCAGCGTCGGAACAGCAGCGCTGGAACGCATAGCACGGACAGCAGACCACTCGGTGCATCATCAGCATCCAGACGACGACGCCCAGCGAGACACGCAGGCTGAACCGATGCACGAGAAGAGTGTGCAACCCGCGGGAGAGCCGTTACTGCAAGCGGTGCGTCAGGTGAGCCGAGAAACTGGATTATAGTAGCCACTTGCTCGTTGGTTCGCGCGACGTACGTCAAGATGCCGCGAGATTGACGGCGTCGGTCGACGCCTCCGGCTACCGTGAGGAGGAGACCCGCAGAATCATTGCCGTCCTTTAGCCGTTCGAGGACTCGTAGAGCGTGTCTCGTAACATGCGGCCTTTCAATGGATGCATCTTCGATGCAAGGCCGTTCATGAATGAGTCGTGTAAAGAGCAATGGACGGTTCGATGTTGACGTTTATCATATTTTTTTGTATTTTCATTTATTATTATATAATTGGCCGGTTTCGTCCATAAAAAACTGGCGACTCGATTGAATCAAAACTCGAAGCCGTTTTATTTGTTGTTTCACTGGCTACCGGTGAGATTCAAGCTTATACTCTTTGCTCCAGCAACTGTGGGCATAGCATTTTTTTCCTTTTTTCCTTTTTCTCTTAAGATTTATTGCGATTTTCATTTAAAATACCGCCCGAAAACCCGATCTGAACTGTTAATTAATGTCAAAAAAACATAACCGTTTCAGTCCTGAAATTATCAAAAGACCAAAACGGCTTGTGACGTGTCCGTTGAAAAATTAAAAATTTAAAGAAAAGAAAAATGAGGATTGAGATACGTCAATACGATGCAAACACCTCGATCAATTCGCAGGACTAACGGCCCGCGGTTCGAGCACACCTGTGTATTGCCGATACAACACTTTTTTTTCTACCGATGTCTCGTTGTATCTTCCACAGCTACTTTTTGTTCGGCTGCAAGATTCCGCTCTTCTCCGACTCGTCGTTGGATCTGCTACCACGATCGATAGCTTCTTCATCGATTTCTTTTTCGCTCGGTCAATTCCCCCGGTGCCGATATTCCCTTCACGGTTCCATCCGAGTCAGAGAACCTCCTCTCCCGATGCTTCTGCACTTTTTCATCTTTCTCGACTTCTTACCGCTGGTTGGCTGACGGTCGATCGTTGCGCTCATCGCGCCGACATTGAAAAGACGCTCTCTCGATCGTTCTCGCGCCATCATCACCAAAGGCTTTCACCAACTTGTTCTCTTGACGCGCTCACAACCAACTTGGAGCGTCCTTTATCGAACCAGTTTTCAACACGTCCGATGCGCTGATCGTCCCTGCGGTATATCCTCGTCTCCGTCTCTCCGTTTCCCTAGCCATTGCAAGCGAATCGATTCATTAACCGAACGTCTCTCGTCCCCTTGGCACATCCCAGCTTTTTTAACGAGAATGGAGAAGCGAATCACGCCCGATTCACGCACCGTGAGAAATAGTCGACTAAAATAATCAACCCGAGAAACCATTGGATGTTTAATTAATTCCTTCAATGCGGACGTACCTGGAAAAAGGTTTTGAAAAACAGTTGCGCGTACGTCTCGAACGCTTTTGCAGGAAACTCGCTTTTATTTATCTCCGTACAGTGCGCACGATTCCAGTTAATCCGATATGCGATTGACGATAATCGGTTTCTCGAAGACCTACCGTAAGTATACAACTGTACGTTGATTTTCCGACGAAAACCCGTCTCGTCTTGTTTTCTAGTTGTATCGTGTAGAAGCAAAGCCTCGGAAACTACCCTGTGACGCGGACGATAAACGAACGACGCAAGACACGAGAACCGAGGATGCGACGAGACACGAGCTTCGTGGCCTTGCATGGAATCTTCAACTGCACCGGTGTATATACCGCTCGAACGTTGCTGAATTGCGACGGTATGCGTGACGATGAAGCGCTAGACACGACTCATTAGTGCATTATCCGCCTGACGCTGCTTCTCCGCGTCTGGTGAGCTGCTACTAGGATTCAAAGCGGCTTGCCCTCCGATTGAGCAATTTATTATGTCTATACGTAGAGGATGACTGTAAATTGTGCTGACACACCGGTTCTCGTCGGATCATTGAAATTAATATGCGGCGTCAGGTGCGGACCGCATATGAAATGTGCGGATAAGTTGTCAATAAACATTTTTTAAAGTGAAATTACATCATTTGTATATTTCTTATTGCAAATATTTACCATTTGTAATGATAATAATACAAGTTTTACTATAATGTAATGATTTTAATACAAGCGGAAGAATAGTTTAGTAGCAACAGGCGAAAATTCAAACGATTTTCGCTTAATTAAATTTGGTACGTTACATTTATATTGCCTTATTTTTGCGCTGACCTTCATACTTTAGTCCGTCCGTCGAAGAACAAAAATCCTCACTTTTCCAGGAACTTACCTGAAAAAAATAAAATAAACAATTCATTAATAATCAATTAAAAAAATTTTTTTTTCATTCTATATCGTGTTAAATACATAAAACAGCCTAATATTACTGGCAGATTCAGATTGATACGCGAATGTGTACAGAAACAGATTTGTTTTTTGTGCTCGAGAACATACGTATACAACAATGAGCATGCGCACAACCCCTGACGTAATTCGCCGCGGGTCCGAGTTGCTGCCCGAATGAAGGGTGTAATAGTGACGAGATGCTTCGGTGTTTGCTAAGCGCAGCAGTACAGACGAGATCGTCAAGGGCTTTCAATAGGGAGAACTGGAGTAACAGACTTGGAGGAAGAGAGAGAGAGAGAGAGAGAGAGAGAGAGAAACAACGTTGGGGGGCTTTCGAGCATAATGGTTAAAGCAAGGTTGGCGTATTTATCTATTTGCGATACTATCTGTTACGATCATGTTTGCCATTCCCAGAGCATGTTGACTCCGTCATGTCCGAATTAAGAGCACTGATCGTGCACCGAAGGCCTTACATCGAGATCACTTGCAATATTTTTTGCCAAAAACATACCGCTGCAAACTTTCCCTACAGTCACGCATCATTCGTACACGAATGTATCTGGCACGCGATGTGTACATTCGCAATAACCCGTGTCAGAACCGATACGCAATGCGAGATGTACCGCGTGCGATCTCGCGGTCTCACCCGACGCTTCCATTACTCGTCGTTCAAACCCGACAACTATAACTATAGATATTCCTATACCTCTGTATAGCTGGTATAACTTGACTTGCTTCTATTACACGCCATGTTACTACTGTCAACACGACCGTAATAACTGTTATTAGACGGATATGGCGCTAGAGAGTTTACCCTTTGGCTATGAGCGATGCTACTAAGGTTACGATCGACTCTTGTATACCTATATACGAGTAAATGTACTCGAGTGATTGGGAGCAAAATGGTGCAGTCGAGATGCATTCTGGTTGCTGTCGCGCACGGAGATAATGTTATGGTAATATAATCTAAAATAGTTTGTCAATAAACTGTTATTTATTTTTTTTTATAACTTGTACCGGTAATCAATTCAATGCTTATTAATGTGGTAAGAACCGTACCTCGGTCTATTAATTAAAGTAATCGTTGATAAAGCCGAGTCACTATAAAAAAAAAATAAAATAAAAAATATTTTCAAGTTTTCCAAGTAAAAGTAAGAATGTAGCAAATGAAATCGCTAACGTCTATATTACAAGGTGACTGTGCGCTGTTAGTCATCTCGTCACAGCATGATCCAAGTATTTAAGCACATTTTGTCGGTTAAGCCCATCCCGATGAACCCCCCTTGAGAGGATACCGGGACAACAGAGAAGTCTATATACCGTCTAGTATTGCGTATTCGCGCATCGTCCAACGCATGTCCCGGTGGTACCGTGACGAAGGGAGAGAAGACACAGGACGAGAATACAGTCCACGTGTCCTCCGTATGTCATCGTCCACCGGGCAAACAATGCCGGGTAGAAACATCATATGCAGGTAGGATTATACCGAGGACCCCTTTTCGGGTTTCGAAGAACACAGGAGTGGAGCACGACGATGAGCCACCCTCGGTGTGTCCTCGATTAAGTCTTTTTCCCGCTCCCGGATCCTGTCGTACAGAACTCGCAAATACACACGAACATCTTGCGTACGGTTCTTCTTCGTCGTGTGCGAATATCCGAGCATCATCGTACGCGCTTTTTACAGTGTCTATATATACATGCATAAGGTATTCTTACACAGAAGAGAGACCCACAGTTCGAGGATGATGCCAGGGGGTTGGTTACACATTCGTGCCTGATGCACGAGGGAGACACTCGGTGAGAGTGAGAGCAGCAGCGACATATCCCCCTCGACGAGTCCGGGAGTGCCTCGATGCGCACCACGTTAAATGCACAAAAAGTGTAACTGCATTGTCAAATAGAAAAATCCCCTCCGGGACGTCGATGGCACAATAATGGGACAGATTATAATCTTGTCTACCCCCTGGGTCTCTCGTGGGTCCCGTATTTCTCTCGGTGACATGCATTACACGCACAGCAGAGCTAATAGAACCAAAACCCCCTTGATCGTCATGACGATGATCCACGTATCTGACCAGGACTCGCCCCAACCAGGGTGGTTAGCTATTAGTAAAGTGGGTACCTACTGTATATAAGTATAATCTTGCTAATATCTCCTTATCGGTTATCAGCATGCTATCGGTTAATAAAATGTATATTGTAAAAAAAAAAAAATCAAATAACAATAGATTTTCGTACGTTGAAAACCGTTGAGTATTATTATCATCATCATCATCATCATCATCATCATCATCATCATCATCATCATCATCACAACAATAACATTTAATAATAACAACAACAACAACAATAATAATAACAACAAGACGTAAGTTAATCGTGCGACTCGCGAGGTTTAAAATATTTATGTGAAATAACAAAATGTCGATAAAAAAAACTTTCTCTAACGGATAAAAACCGTTAAATTTAATATTTACCGTCACTTGTAAGCTATTGTCATTAATTTGCGGGAATTAGCGTTCAAATTTGGAGCGAAATGCAAGGTTCAGCCAGTTGTGTACGTGTTTCCCGGTATAACCCCGCATTCGCTTGTCTTTTGCATGGGAATTACCAACCTGCCAGGCGTATCTCTTCGGCACGGCTGTCGACGAGTACCGACCGCCCAGCTTTCGCGAGTGCCGACGACACGCCAAGGCCTAATTAAGTGCGCATAATGGATACACGACAGTTGTGCGTATTGTCCTCAACTCTCTCTCTCTTTCTTTATTGACATTGTCGCTGTTACCGCGTGCGTGCTGCTAACGTCCCCTCTGTCTTGTGTCCCTGTAATCCCTCCTTCAATGAGTATTTCGCTTCTTTCCTACCCGTTTTATCCTTTCTGCGAGCGAGCTGGCCCGCTAATGCACTCGAGTGCATGACTGCTGATATATTATATGGCTTGACTCGAAGATTGCTGACGAGAGACGCAATTATTCATGAAGAAAAAAAGCCATCATCCACCAGACGAATAAAATTGAAGATTTACGATTTTTCATCAATCCGCAGTTTCTATAGAGTTACCCTACCACGTTTTAATATTCACTGTTTTTAATATCTATTTCTTTTTTCAGTATTTCGTACCTCCAGAGATTTTGGTAGCATTAACGACGCGAGAGCATCGCTGACGTCCTATACCCGTGACTCCACTAAAACATTTTATGTTTTTTTTTTCGACAGCAAACAATTATTGTTCTAAACCAGCGAAGCGAGTAAAGGACATGGCGGTGAAGCGATGTTACGCGCTCGCGGTAACATTTTCACGGTAGGATCCGTACGTACACTCGGTACGAAGGTTAGTTTCGTACTATGTATACCGCGGTGCTCGAGCGCTTCTGAACTTTCGCAAATGTCTATCAAACCAAAAGAGGTTGCCCGCGTACGCGTAGCTACCAGTGAGGCTATAAGGTAACGAGGCTCGAAATACCTTCCTCTTTCGCTATCCTAACGATTCGCATAAATAAAGCAAATAGAACACAGTACGAGATTTCAACGATGTATATAGCATGTAATATACTAAAGATAGTTCATTTGATATCTCAATATCAATTATACTTTTGCAGAACAGCTCCTAAGGACAATATTATATAATTGCCCGAGTTGCATCGTTGTAGAACGAGACTGTAGAACGAGAACCGTCAAAGGATATCAAGTGAAGAGAGGATGATAAGAAGGAAAGGAGGAAGCAGTGACGGAAAGGAAGGAGCCAACTCGGAGGGCGTACGGTAGACGTCGAGGAAGGGACGGAGCGGTATGAGAGGGTTAGAGGAAAAGCAAGATAGCGAGCCGGAGATAGAGAGTGTGAGAGAACCGAAGCCAGCGTGGAGAGAGTTTCCAGCTCGACGGAGCCAATTCAGACCCGGAATTTATCCTATCAATTTCTGCTCGGTGGAGTGGCAAAGAGCTCCGCGGCAGCGTTCGCCGTTCGCTATATTAACGCTACACACAGGGCCCTCCGGGGCTCAACCCAAGCGCCTGGCCGCACGAGTACAATCCTACACCACCGCTGCTGCCGCTTATAATATGATATCTGCAGCAGCGTAACGGGGTTCACGCGCGCCTGCTTCCGTCTCTACAATGTATAACAGTCGTGGGTTGCCATTGATTCTGGTGCTGCTATTCCTCGTGCTCTTCTCCTACTAGCCATTGTTGCTCACGCCCTGCATACTCCAATAAAGTGGCGAACGCGCGTCCCTCCTATTTATGTGCACTTAAACACCAATTATATCGTCGGTGGTTTACGATCGTCGCGTGCCTCCACGAGACTTGACATTTTCTGTCCTCCGTCTCTTCATACGACAACCAAAAAACCTACGTACCAACAACATTTATAGATAACTTTGCTATTTATATCTCCAACAAAAATAACTCTACCACGATTTTATTTCGGAAAACATTTCTACGATATTACAGTTCTAATATATTATAACACTACTGGATTGCAAGACTACCCAACTATCTGATTTTTTTACCATCAGTTGCACCGTGGACTTCTAATCTGGTAATGTTGTATCACGGTAGCGATATTTGATTTGGGCCCAAAATTGACTTGGGATAGTTTTTTCTTCGATAAATAATTACGATAAGTTATACTCGTACCGACGAAAATATGAAGAAAAAAAACGTCCCGATGCTTCCAGTTTTTATCTAAAAATGATGTTAAGGTTGTACTCTGTCATATCCCCAGTCATTTTGTGTCCCGGAATCTACGTTACATTGTTTTGCTGTTTCGAAAACAATGATTGTCGTTACACTGAAATCTGGCGGGTCCCCATTATTTGTTAAGAGATGCGGAAGAGAGACGGAGAGAGAGAGAGAGAGAGAGAGAGAGAGAGAGAGAGGCAGATACTGAGAATCTGTCGCGCAGAAATTAAAATTGAAGGGAGCAGAGCCCGAGAGCGCGATGCGACGAGGGATGTTACGGGGGGTTAGGATAGGTCGTCGGACCTCTTTAGGTTTAGCGGAGCAAATGATTTACCAGCGCGGCGTGGCGAGGCTTCGGTTCTCCGCTTCTCTATCCGAACCTCCATGCGGAAGACCAGCCAACCGATCACATTGATCTTTGCCAAAAACAATAGCCCAAGCCTCCTCCTTCTACAGCCGCCACCGACGCGCGCCTTTGGATTTCGCTGCTTCTGCCTCTGTGCTGGCAAAATACGGGCGGCCCCTGCGCGAGAGGTGACTCACCCGAGTTCCGCGCCCACCGCACACTCCGGCACTGATATACATAAAACCAACCTCGGTATCGCATAGCCAGGATATTTCACCACGTTCTCTTTTTCAACCTCTTCACTTGCCTCTTCTTTTTTAACGTTCCTGACAGACGGGACGAACAAAACTCTGGAGTACACATTCGACACTGGTTGAATGCCTGATTAGATTTCACTTGTGTCATACGTGTAATACGCAAATTGGGAATGAGTCATTAATATCTGTTTCTCGAGAAACCTGACCACAAAAATTTCGTGGTAGATATCCCGAGTTGGCGTAACTCACGACTCTTTCGTATGACGTATGTGAAATAATTTTTCTATCTTACTCGACGTGTCGTCGAGGGATTCGAGAATTTTTTTTATCGAACCCGATATCGGAAGATATATTCGACAGTGTGTTCACGAAAACCGTTATCAGGATGGTTGCGAGATTTTTATCCGAAATCCGCAGCAATTTCATGGTTAAGCAGGTTCAAAGCGGAAACACAAACTCTAATATTTAAAATATAAATTGAAAAACTAGCGCTGAGGCACGGTGAAAAAAAAAAATAGGATGAGAGAAATGTAAAGCCGTTTTTTGATTCCACGTTCCCGGAGGCGTGTCATATTCTGTTAGCCGCCCTAAATTCGAGGTGCGAACCAGGAGACGAGAGGTTTTTGGCCTCCGAAGCGGGCGAAACGTACGGATATACAAATACAAAAAGGGCAGGTCGGTGTTGCAAGCGCCGAGGCGACACGCCAGTGAAAAACAAAACACGAGTTGCACCGACAGCCGAGGTTAACAAATAAACTAACGAATAAAGCAGAAGCATTGGTGGCGGTTGCTCGTCAAAGAGCACGATTACGGTAATAAAGTTCCAGGAGCGTAACAGCATCAGAATCCGAAAGGATTGACTAGGGCTTCCAAGGTCTCTCGTGCCTGGATGGAAGAGACTCGGTTTGTTGCCTCGCGAAACACTCGTCCCATGTCCCTCGCGAAGTATACTCGGTAATCAAGCTCACAACTGCGAGACTAAACTGTGAACAGAATCAGTGAACACTTTGTTCGAGACAACAATCAACTTTTCAATCATAACTGCCTCTCCGTTTCGCGGTGAGTCGACTCGACATCCCTACGTCTCTGCCTTTTTTCTTTCTCACTCGGTTGTTCGTGTTTGTGACTATTATGCAAAGATCTACGAGAATGCGGCACACGGTTTTTCTCCATATTTCTCTCTCTCTCTCTCTCTCTCTCTCTCTCTCTCTCTCTCTCTCGCTCTCTCTGGTGAGCACTTATGAGATCCAGTAAAATTCGTCGATGGGGGTTGGTGGTGGTCCAAAAGGAACGAACGACGGAAAGAGAAAGCGCTGACCCTGCTAGCTCGCATCGATGCGAACGCGGTAATGGGATCCAGTGTGCGTAGATATGGTATATATATTGGGTCTGGGAAAAAGTTGGTGGCGTTTTCTCCGATAGTTGGCATCAATTGCAAATAAGTCAGGAAACACAGATCGCAGCGACACCACTAAACGCTCGTTGGAAAGGTGACACTTCGAGCGTTACTTTGAGTGTATAAACATCGAAATGGGCGCAGTGGTTGGAAAGTTGTTTGCATTTGAAAATGGAGAAAAGTAATGAAAAATTGCGCTATATTTTGCAATATTATTACGACAAAGGGAAGAACCCTGCGCAGGCTTGTGAAAAAATTTGTGCTGTGTACGGTGAAGATAGTTTACCAAAATCTGCTGCGCGGAAATGGTTCGCTCGCTTTTGTTCTGGTAATTTTTATGTGAAAGATGAGTCACGCTCTGGTCATCCAATCACTGAAACAGCTGATGAAATTCTTGAAAAAGTCCAGCAAGATAAGCATATCAGCAGTGTCGATATTGGTATGGAGCTCGGCATTGACCACAAAACTGTTTTGAACTATTTACACAAAGCTGGCTACAAAAAGAAGCTCGATGTATGGGTTCCGCATGAGTTGAGCGCGAAAAACATGATAGACCGATTAAACATCTGCGATGCGCTGCTGAAACGCAATGAAATCGAGCCATTTCTGAAACGTGTCATAACCGGTGATGAAAAATGGATCACGTACGACAATCGGAAGCGTCAAAGATCGTAGACAAGGGATGGTGAGCCGTCACAAGCGTTCGCGAAGCCAGGATTGACGGCGATAAAGGTGATGCTGTATGTGTGGTGGGACTGGAAAGGAATCGTCCACCATGAGCTACTTCCAGTTGGTCAGACGATTGATTCTCAACTCTACTGTGGACAAGAGAAATTACGCCAAGCAATTGAAAGAAAACGGCTCGAATTGATTAATAGGAAAGGTATTGTCTTCCATCATGACAACGCCCGGCCACACACTTCTTTGATGACCCGTCAAAAATTGCGAGAGCTCGGTTGGGAAGTTTTGATGCATCCACCGTATAGTCCAGACATAGCACCCTCTGACTATCACTTATTCCGATCTCTGCAGAACTCTCTTAATGGAATTAAGCTGCTTTCAAAAAAAGCCTGTGAAAACCACTTGATTCAGTTTTTCAACCAGAAACCACACAAGTTCTTCACCGATGGCATCATGGCTCTACCCGAAAAATGGCGAAACATTGTCGATAATAATGGAGCATATTTGGTTTAAATAAATTCATTTTCACACTATAAGAAAACCAGTTGAATTTTACTAAAAAAACGCCACCAACTTTTTCCCAGACCCAATATATATATATATATATATATCTGTACATAAAGCTTTGCAAAGAGGCGCACTCCTGCCGGGGCACGAGATTTCAGGGACGTTTTTTATGAATATTCGAACACGCGCCAATAAATTCGAATGTGCATGACGAAAAGGTCGCCAGACGTGAAGTGGTCGTCCGGCTCCGACGTTGATATACTCTACGTACGGCTCTCCCTGTATGTATAGCAGCTAGAATGTCATATATATATACCTAGCGGAGGTAGGTACGACCCCCTCTCCCCGACGTTCGTTCGGCTGGCCGTGTTCGTGTTCGGCTGGCTGGGTCGAGGGGGCCGGAATAGCGGGCGACAGTGCCACTGCCTGGTGACTGCAGCGTACAAGGGTTGTCAAGGGGCGACTGCAACGGGGCCTCGGATCGCTAACCAGGTTCTCTCCATCGAGGTACCGGACTACTACCACCACCATCATTACAACGACTACCGCTGGTACTAATACTGCCTCGAGAGCACCGTGGAACTGCTGAACCTCAAGAGCGAGAACCATCTCGGTTCTCGAGTTGCTCGACGCTAGCCAGAGGCGTACACACATGAACATGCGGCGAGTGCGTCCACTCGCGTTCTCTCTCTTGTAACTCGTATAGCGCTCTCTGAGAGCACCAAAGAGCCCGTCGCGTATACGTAAAGCCGAGAGTCGAGCTCTCGGCCCCCACATGCCGTCGTCATCGACGTCGTCGTTTCCAACCACTGCGAACCCACCGGCGTCCACGACCATCGTCGTACTCCTGCGGACTACTCGAGCTTCTTGTCCAAGAGAGGCTGGGCCCTCCCGCGACTCCTCACCGCTCACCGCTACTACTAATGTTGTTTCTGCTACCGCTGTACGGTTCCCGGCATTGAAATTTCGTTCTCGTATTCCTCCTAGACCCTTCGACTCTCCTGCTCTCTGGCTCTCATCTCCATCGTGTTCGAGAGATTCAAAATAAATGCTCAAAAGCAACTTCTCTCCGAAAAAATGCGAATCTCAGCCACTTAGGAATATTGTTTGAATCTTTCTCATTGTCAGTGCCTTTTGTCACACTTATCGTACTCCGAGACTCCTACCGGAGACTTCGGTTACCTTGTTTGCTTAATTTTTAGCTTCAACATATATTATATTTTTGTGTTCGCGTAGACGGATACAGTGCGATAACCGGTAGAGTCGTATGTTCGTGAAGAGATATAATTTCTTGTTCTACTTGAAATATCGTGCGCGAAAACTCTTAATTTTCGAGCGTGTAGAGGAGTGCTCGGAATTTTTTTCAAACATGACTTTTTCCGCTTTGTTTTCTCGCTCGACTGTTTTTATAAATCCAGCATCCCCAAGCGTTTACGTACAGTATGTGTCGTGCGTGTGCGCCGCTATAGCCGAGCTATATGCCTGGATGGTTGGTGGGTTTGACGCACAGAAGCTCGCGGGCTGGTGACATTTTAAATTAACGCCGAGGGACGTGACTCGCGCGTTCGCGAAAATCGTAAAGCCGTTGTGGGTGCATGTGCGGAAATTACGAGCTAAAGTTGTATGCGCGTGTAGCACACGCGTTAGAAGTACATGTGTGACCCACGGTCCACCGGTGCTAGCACTAGCAGTCGGGATGTTTAAAAAAATAAAAAAATAAATAAATAATCTTGCGATAAAAATTATGCCGACTTTACGTTACCGCTAAGCACATGTCAACTGCTGTACACTACGACACCATTTGTTATGCGTCTGCGAATTCGCAAAGAGGATATATAAACATTTCTGAAAAAAAAAACTGTGACGCCACTGTGACAGAATCGACGGAAGGAAAGTCAGGGCGTAAACGAATAACAGTCAACTTTCGGACGAATGAAAAATACAGACGTTTCTCAATAAAAAATGTTATTTTATTATCACCGCATTATCGGTGATTTCAGTGAATTTATTCTTCACCGATTTTGCACACGTAAAAAAAATCTGGCGATCAAAAAGAAAAAGTAACAAGAATATAAAGCTGTTGGGTATTCGCGACCGCGAAAGAATCATCTACCAACCCTTTGCCTTTTTCCTCTTCCTTCCCCTGCCGTCCCGAGAGCTACTTTTGTTCCCGTTTTGTGTCGCAAGACCCTGAAGCAAGAGGCCGATGAGGCGGTGTGGAACACGTACAGGGCTGCATCTAGACGCGTATAGTGTGAAACGCACGCGGCACAGAAATCTCGCAGCAACACCCGCACCTCTTTCCTCGTCGTCACCGCGTCGTTGGATTTGCTCTCGTGCTCGCTCTTGGAGAATAGAGGGCGAATAGAGTGGGTGAGAGACGACGAGGAGGGCCACGGGTTTTTTACGCAAGGATTGGGGGGGGAGGAAACAGAGTAGAAAAAGAAGCATGAAGAAACGAGGAAAGAAGGGAAGGACAGTAGCGTCGAGAGTATATATGGAAAGTGAAAGAGACACACACAAGCGATCTCTCGGCTGGCTAATGCAGCGCGGTGAAATATTCATCAGTCTGCCTGCCTGGCTGCCTACCTCGATGGCGTGGGCCGACCCACCCTTTATATTTCGTAATTACCCTCCCCGAGTCCCGCGCATTCTCTACCTCCTCGTTCTGCTTCAGTCTCCTTCCTTGTCCTTCCTCCGCCGCTACCTCTTTCTCCTTGGTTTTCGAGCGGGCTAGGTTTTAGCTGTCACTCTTGCACACTCTTCACGCGCTTCCTCTCCTGCGTGTTTCTTCTTTATTTTTCGCTCACCCTGCACCGTTCTCTCGACTATCTCGCAGATCCACACAGCGCGGAGCAGCAGTTTCGCATTACAGCCCTTCCCCCGTCATCGCTCCGTCATCATCAGCAGCATCAAACTGGTATACCGTAGCAAACCCTTTATGTACGAGAGGCTTACCGTGTGTCTACTCGACATCGCTTTTATTGCCCCCCCCCCCACCGTCAGTATAGAGAAACTATAAACACCGTCCTTACTCTCTCGCGGTCCCTTTCGAGAATATATCGCGCGACCGTTTTGTCACCTCCTAAATGGAGCCGGTAGCTGTGCTCCACTTTTTGACAGGTGTTTGTGCGGCAACGGCGATGATGACGCTCGTTAACGACCGTCGAAAGACAGGCTTTCAAGATTCTTGACAAAACTAATCCGCCCATAGGCGTCTCTTTCGTATAATCATAGAGGAGGCTCTATTATGTGGATACTTACAGTGGAGTACAGTGTTCCACATATTCTTTTGTTGGGATGTATACACATGTTCGGGGCTGCCCGCTAGCCGAACATGCTGACTATTTTAGCAACGAATTTTCAATACACCGAGTCGACGAGATACAAATGATTGTTACGAGAAGAGCTCCTTCGCTGCTTCTCGTTCTCTCTACCTTCCTCGTAGCACAATCCCAGAGACCAGACCCTCAACGAGAACCTCCACAAGTCTCTCGTGTTTGAGGACCTCGTGACATTTTGCTGACGCGCCAAGTATTACCAGAGGCCACAAGAGTACGTAGAGCTCTACGAGACTCTGAAATCTCGTGTGTGCTTTTGTAGCGTCTATTCCTCCCTTTTGCTCTCTCGCACCCCATGCCTGAATGTAAAAAGTGGCTTCGAACGTTGCGAGAGAAAAGAACCTGACCGTTTAGACTCGGTAGAGCGCAGGACACACGAAACGAGACGGGAGGTGCCTACATTATATCGCGGGTCCTCCCGTATAGTTGTAAATATTTATGCGAGCAACCCTCCCGACGCTCCTTTATGCACGCATTTCGTTCGAACATCAAAGAACGCGAGGCGATGCTTCAGCCCCATTGCATACTTCGTAAAAATAAATTCCCGAGGCTCTGTATCTCTTTTTTCTACGCTACCTCACTCTTTGCTCTAGCAACTGCGACAGCGAGGGGGGCGAGATCGAAGTCACGAGTCTTATCGTCGAAGATCACATTTTATTTTGTGGAAAGATTCACTACTTGAAGACTAATGCGAGAGAGAAATACCAAAACGAATTATAAGTTGAAAATTAAGTTTTTATTACCAAATATATATTTTTTTCTATTAAAAAATCTATTATGTGGTATCGCAAAGTTAAATATCAACGTTACATTTCAAAGATTTTGGCTATTAATATAAATAAAAGTAGAGGAAAAATTTTAAAAAATTGTCTCAACAGGTTTTCGAGAGAACATTTTTTCAAACAATAGAAAATTATACAAATTTGTAAGCTAAAGTGATAAAATGTCTAGAATTAATAATTGTTCTGTGATATAATGTATCTTATAGATAATTCAGATAATCGACAGTCAGCCTGTCTTAAATTAATCAATGAAACTTATTCATATTACAGATTTTATTTAAACAACTTCATTTCTTTTCATCGTATACAAATACGTCGTAACGTGAATATTTCTATGGCTCTAGCAGCTTCTGAATATTACGGGCTTCTTGTTTTACCATTTTACGTTTAGTCTGACGGGGTCTCTATCTCACGCCGCAACGTTGATACGCGCACGCGAAAACACAAGTTGTGTGTCCCGCGCAAACACTGGAAGGGGTTGGCGATGAGGGGAGACGAAGGTCGGAAGAGGCGAGGGGAATCCCGGGAGAAGAGAAATATAAAAAGTAGAAGAAGTCTACGGAATCGTCGAGACGTTAAAGCAAACAAGAAGTCACACACGCAGTCACACGTCGTCCCGACCAAGTCGAGAAACGACTCCACGACTCGTTGCTGCCGGTTCACTCCTCTTTCACCTTCGTCTCCTGTTTCTACTCACACTCCTTGCCTTTTCCACTTTCCTCTCGTCGTTTCTCCCAACCGCCCTTCCTCGTCCCTTGCCGCAATCCACCACGCGTTAACTTCTTTACTTGTTCTTTTCTCGTTCTCCTCGTGAATACTCGCGCAGCTACGATCCGAATCGAAATTGAAATCTTCCTTGACACTGTTATTCGCAGCCTCCGCTAACTGAAAGATTTTACTTATTTGGATTGAAACGAGAGACAACGAAGGTCAAGATTATACTTGGCGATCCCTGCATTGATAAAAATAAAACGGGTGTCGTCATATTTAAAAAATATAATTTTTCAATAAATTTAAGTTCCAAAAGAGCAAAGGCACATCATAGCGATCGGGTGGCATAGTTCACGGAGAGTGAGAGTCAAAACAGAACGAACGAAGATGTACTGTTTGTAGATTTAGAGTCTAACCGGGGTTCAGGGAGGGTGTGGCGTATACGAACAAGTCGAAGAGCAACCGTGGTGTAGAATTTGTAGAGTTAAAAGAGGTTCTCGTACTCTCCTCTTGGAGCCTCTTGAAATGGTAAATTTGACTCATTTGGAGTACGCGAAATGTATTCAGAGGTTTGGAATTTCGACTCCGAGGGAATCAACTTCTACGACGATTTTAACCGTCTTCTTTCAACAACGCGGAGAGTATTCCCCGAGCCTGTACGAAAACGTCGTGTCCTTGCGTGCGCTTTTTGGGCAGATGACACGACGAGAAGAGAAATAAATAAACGATGAACGAGACAAGGGGCGAAGATAGGACAGGTCGAGGCAGCAGGTAAAAGTAGAATCCGGAATCCCTGGAGGCCCGTGTACGACTCTCTATCGCTGCTCGATCGAAGAATATTACCTGGTTTTTGACGCCATCGAACGATTCCGAGATCACTACGAGCAACCACCTCGTGTCGTGTTGCTCGATGCCCGCAACAACGACAATGTCAGCCGACTCGAGTCGATCGTGGAAGGCCAAAAAGCCTTGAGATTGAAAGCTAACCAGAGGCGGTTAACCCACGACGTTGTGGTTTCGCTATATAGCCGCGACCTTAATACCTCTTATTATTATTCATCGAGTATTCTACTTTCTCGGCGCTTTTTTCGAAGCTTCGAGCACCATTGTTTCGCGCTACGCGCATCCTATTCCTAGGTTTTTATCCGACTAATAATCTCTTTCCGATTCTCACCGGATCAATCAATTTAATAATTATTTATTCATGTAGCATCCTTGCAATATAATTTCGTTGAAAAATATTACTTCCCCTTCGCTATTGGATCGTAAGATTGGTGAAATATTAGAAATTCCACCTGTACGCTAAAATTTCGATAGAAGAGGAATCGAAGCGTGAATGTTGATTCAGGAATCGAGGGATAAAAAAAGAAGAAAAAAAAAAAAGATTGTGTCCCACAAAGCACACAAACGAAATATGCACGCACGATTAAACGCGTGCGCCTCCGCTGTGGTGGTCCTCGACGCGTTCGACCCAATAGGAAATATTCTGGTTCGAGGAATCGAAAAGGTCCTGAATTGAATATCGACGGTTTAAGAAATTCGGATCGGCTGAAATGCACCGTAACGCGTTCTCATGGTCATGAGCATATCGTGGTACAATGGGCAAAACGTATACAGACCAGAGTCTGACAAAAATGGCTCCCTCGACCTGGTACACGTTTTTCTTACACAAGAGTAGAATTCCCTTGGGATACCGGAGAGTATACGCGGTTTTATAAATTGGTGGAGTTCGTCAAGTGTGCACACAATGGGCCCCGTGTGCTGGCTGAGGTAACTCCGTTATCGCGGTCCGGTAAGCGCACGGACAATGTCCCTCGTCCAAAACCGGCTTCCTTCGACGTCTTTGCTCCAACCGGTGATGCAGCGGGAGCGCGAGAAAGACGGAAAGTGGCCTAGCGAGATCCTCCAACCTTCGTTCTCTATCTTTTTTTTCGTTTTTTTTTGTATCTCACTCTTGTCCCTTTGGCCCTTAAAACGTTTCTCGCTCGCCCGCGTCCTCTTCACCAGTGATCTCTCTTTTGCGGTCACGGATGTCCAAATATTTACCCGCAATGTGTATCTTCCATGGATGGACCTTACTCGGGAGCACCCTATCGTTCGTTCTCTCTCTCTCTCTCTCTCGACTCATTCTTGACCCCGGTTTCTTTAGCTCTTCTGCTTTGACACTGAAAAGATGGACGGATGGATGGATAGGCGTGCAAGGTGCCTCTATTATTATCTATACATACCATCGTTGTATCTTTCCACCCTGCACCCTGTATCATCTATTATGCAACGGAGTTTTAACTATAAGACTCTGTACTACTGGGAATTTAGGGGAATCAAGAGAAGAAAAGCTTGTACTTGCGTTAGATCTTCTTCCTATTGAACATTTTTTCTTGAATCGAGAATAATTGGAATGAAAAGACTCGAGATGTCTAATACTTTTCAATGGCTGTAATTTGGGATATTCGCTTTTAGATTTTAGCTGCTTTATTTGTTTCCTGATCGATCGTTGACGAAACTGAAACTGCAACTTTTTGTTGAGCAACTTCAGTCGTAAGGTTAACATCAAACAAATAAAGCATCAAACGTTTTTTATAAAAAATGACGATATTAAAATTTTTTAAATTATTTTACCTCGATTTCACTAAATTTCTATAAAAATTTCCACCAGATTTATAATCGGAACATCATTTTCAATAAAATAATCTTCAGAGTACGTGAAAGTTGAAAAAAAAAAAATTTGAGCACTGGAACGTCTGAAAGACCTGAACGACATGAAACGCGCGAAGCGCATCTTCTCCGTCCACTGATGCCGCCTAGAGAAATAATAAGATTTTCAGAAATTCACCCTGCAACCCTTTTTCTGTGGATGAACTACCGATAAGAGGATACGCATTGACAGTTAACATTAATAACTCTGAGCAGGGGGTAGATGATTCGTCTGTCATCGTGTCGGCATCATATGGAATTTCACCTCCTACGAAACACGCAGCCGAAGCACGCAATGACGATTATATCCGTTGGTCGAGGAGAGGGTTCGCTTGTGGGATTCGTGGCTAAGATGTTGAGTCATTGGCGGGTACGGAGTGCAGTCGACCCTCCGTCTTTCGAAAGCGGCCGTATATTCGTATCGTACTAGTCGGGGACGACGATTTCCGTTCTGTCGCTGGAGCGGTTGCTTCGTCTCTGTGCTGCGGGTGCGGCTATTGCTGCTGCTGCTGCTGCTGCTGCTGCCGCTGCTGCCGCCACTGCCACTGCCGGTTCGGCAAGGAATCCGGTACGGAATTAACTCAGTCGCTTGTTTTTTCAAGCCGTCGTGAAATCAGATCCGGAGGGGGCGAGGGTTACCAGCGTATGAGCGCATACGACCGAAATATCCAAATGTTTAAAGCGCACACCGCATCAGAAACGCTTGGAAATACGTTTAAAGTTCCGTCGGAGCGATACCAGGGATGGTAAAGAGGAGTATTTATCAATATGGTGAGTTCGATAAATGTTTCTCGATATAGTTGGAAAAAGTACGTCAACGATCGGTTTTTTTTATTTATCGTGTGAAGAAAAGAAACAATTATTTGCACATACGGTGGATATGATAAACAAATGAATCTGGCGCATAACAACGGAACAGGTATTTTAGCGTTGTTTAATATCGTGCTTTCCCACACCATAAAATTCGATTGCATTGCAGCGGCGATAGAGGAAAACCATTTAATAAAGCGTCGAGCAATATTCTTATCCGAGAGCTCAGAAAGACGCGAATATTGCGTATTTACGAAAAGCCATGTTCATGCGCTCTTTGCGTGTGCTAGATTAATAAAAACCAGCTCATCTACCGCGATAAGGGTACGGATAAAGGTTCGATGCGACGCAAGAGTCAGAGTTTGAAGCGGCGTTACATGGATTCTACAGTGTCTGCTGATCCGACAAAACTCGCCGACCCTCCATTGTTGAAGTGAAGCGCTCTTCGTCCTTTATTCCCAGTCTCATTCATCTCTCATGTTAAATAGCTTCCCCGACTGCGATTGAATATTCCTACGCGCTTTTAGTACTCTTTCTCTATTCATCGTATTTCTCATCAATGAAACAAATGAAAATATTATTATTTTCTCCCAAGAATTATTTACGAACGATCGAGGGGCTCCCACAGGTAAATTGATTGGATTTATTCCGAGCAACAGGATACGGAAATTAAGAGATCGTTTGTGTTGCGGTGCGCGTTGCGGATACCCAGTACCCTCCTTAATGTCTTGGGGTAAATCGATTGGTTATTCGCTCAGGCGAAATCGCGTTACCGCGAGTCGTCATTCGATAAAAACAAGACGGTAAGGGAGCGGTAAACCACTCAAGGATCACGCGAGACTGAAGAAGGCAGCACGAGCACCTACTATTACGAGAGGGAAATCTCGCTTTTTTTTCATTCTATAACTATACACATCAGTGGTGTATTACAGTGCATAATGATTAAATCGTTAGCTTGCAGCAAACACTTGTTTTAATACATTTTTTTTAACTCTCAAAAAAAAAAAAAAGTAAATAATTACTAGCATTTGCAGGTTTAAATTATTACTGCAGGTAATTATCTAATGATCTCTGGTGACTATCCATTTTTTTTTCTCCATAAATATGATCATCGGTTGCGAAATTGATTTCTTTTGCTGCGACGGGGACGAGCGTAATTTTCCGATTAATGTAGTCTCCCTTGTCGCATGATTAGTTCTGTATGTATTACCCGGTATACCATCGGTTCTTCTATCTCCAGCTATTTTTCAGTTCCAAGAGTTTCGCCAGCGGCTCTTGAACGCGCGGAGCTGGGGTTCCCGAGTAATCATTAGATATGCACCACGCGTCATTCGGGGGGCGCGGGAGTCATTATTCCATCCGCTGTCTGTCTCTCGGTAAGCACTGTGTAGCTCGACGACGGACAGTCGATCGCAAACTCCCGGGATACCGACGACAGCCCACCTTCAGGCGAGTTCTCATCGACGCAATTGTACACACGAACCTAGCGTGTAATCTATGGTAAGGCCAGTGTGCTATAAAAAAGAAGATAGTCAACGGACCACGCCCCCGGATGTCTCTAATCGTCCGTGAGTTGCGATTGCTCTCCCTTCATTTTTTACTCGACAATATCGATTTCAATTGTTTCCTCGTAATCCTCTAAGACGATTTTTATGACGATTACAACTTCCAAGTTTGAAAATTCTTGTAAAAATATTCATTTCTTAAAAATGATTTTTTATAACGCGGATTTTAATTTTTTTTTAATACTCTCATTGAAAAATACTTAAATTAATAATATAATAAAATTATAAATAAGATCAACCAACGTCAATTCAATCGAGGAAACACCGAATTAGCAAATTGTAATTCAAAGGCTATTTTTCCGATCGACTCTGAGATTCAAATACAAATTTGATGCCCACCTTAATGATTTTTTATATCAAAAGTTTGTTTTTATAAATTAATATTCTTTTCTGCTAGAATTATCAAGCTTATATTTCGTTATAAGAAAGATATCAAGTTGTCGTATCTTCGATCTACCGGTACAGAGATTCCATCTTAAATTTTAATATAAATCCGACTTTCGAGTAAAACCAAGTCAAATACTCTAGGGATAACGACGAGGAGTATGAAAAGAGCAGAGTGCAGAAGAAAAGAACGATTTTATGGTTGATCCTCTGAGCTTTAAGGGGTGTTTATCACAGTTCGTTAAAAGTGGGTAGTGAAAGCTCTGCCGGAGATCCGAGACGATTTGTCCGCATTTCTCGGACCGGAAGTCGATGACGCTCCCAGAAGGCATCGCCGAACCGCACTATAGCGATCGTAAGGGGTATTCGCAGGAAATGATGCGCAGGTAAAAGAGGCTCGTTTCGTTGGCCCGTTAAATCGAAACGAGCGTGCTCCGCCCTTCGCACTGTACGATGACGTTTTATACTCTGTCTTTCATATATATATATACGCTGGTACGGTACACCGGTATATAATACAGAAAGGTGAAGAGAGCGAGCCCACGGATGGGCATGGGTTATAAGGTTGTTGAAATGGAATAGGTGCTCGCGGGGAGGTTGAGTCGAATGGCGCTCGAGAGAATCACGGAGTCGTTGAGTGCGCGCGATGTCCAGGGACGCGTATATGCACCTGTACAGTGGTGCGGGAGATAGAGATAGAACGAAGAAAACGAGAAAGGCAGAGGAAGGAAATAAAGAGAGCGTGGAATCGAGTCACGGTGAGTCGGAGAGAAATGGAAATAGCATTCGCGAAACCCTCTCCAGCCCCCGTAACCGTGTCGAGAGTGCACATAGTCCGGGCGCAGCGCGGTACGATCGTACGCACACCGAGATAGCCGGGTTGGTGAGTTTAAGAGGCAAGGGAGCGGACGCAATGTAAAAAAAAATGAATACGCTCCCGCGCTTACCCAAGAGTAAGAGAGAGAATATGATGAGGATCGAGGGAACAGTAGGAAAAAAATAATCGCGTTGGTGAGCTTCGTGCATTATATTATATATATATGTAATGGCTAGTGCATCATGCGCTATGCACCGCGATCACCGATGCAATATGTGAACTGCTTTTTCTTGTTTTCTGTCCTTCTTACGTTCCCAAGAGCGGCGGACCGCGGCAGACCATGGAACATAAAAACGTCGGGGACGAATAATAATTCCCGGGGCCGATCATTAAATTGTTCCGGCATTGGTTAACACTGGGAGGAGGAGCAGAGCACAGGTTGGATCGCTGGTCACGTGGGAGTGCTTCCATGATTGGTCAATTAACAAGTGCATTAGAAAATAATGAGGCAAAACCCTTCCTCGCTCTTTGTCGCGCGCCGTTCCCACTCGTCGCATCTTTCTCTCTTCACCTCTACTCTCATTCACATTCTTTCTCGCGATCAATAGCTTTACACACCTCCCGAGAGCTTTGGCTATCCGCTCTGCAGTGTACTCATATTTTTTTTCCCTCTGACCATGTGCTCGACCCTCCCATATAGGGCAAACCTATATTATACGCATCCTATCTCTAATAATAGATACCCAAGCAGGCTTAACACACATACGACTCGCACCTCTGCACCCTGTACCGTTCACCAGCCGACTGCTGTTGCACCTAACCGCTTGGTAAGAAACACACCCCTGTTACTCGGTCGTACTCGAATGACGCCAAACTCTTCTGGAAAAGTGGAATTATCGTAAAATTGAATAATTTCAAATTTATGGATTTTATAACGAGTAACTCTCGTTTAACGTGCAAGAAGCGACAGAGTTCATGAATGAAACGATGTTGAGGGAAAAATAAATAACCCACATTTCACCCTGAACGTGCAGAGCGTGCTATCCCTTATCGCTCGGGTTATTACAATTACGCCCTTATTTTACAGTGAATACAAGCAGTACGGACTCTCCCTGCGGTAGGACCGCTAACCGCTCGCTGATACAGAGACATCGGTAACCATGTATCTACATTTTTTTGTTCTCACGTGACACTCACGCCGCCGATTCGACTCCACACTATTATATCCGCGTTACCGCGCCTTCTCGCGGCTGCACTATTCTTCCGATACGTTACGGCAATGCGCAGTGCGCATTGCTCCCCCGTTGAGTGATGTTAACGACCTGAACCCCGCGGCCGCGAGAGCGGCAGATCAGAATCGATGCCAGCTGAGAGCCGCGGAAAGAGACCGAGTCACGGAGCAAAGATTCCATCCCGTTTCTTCGTCGCCTCGGGTGTACGACAACTGTACGACGCTATTTTACCCCTCGAAACGTCGACAACGACTGCACTCACTCTCGCAAAGTCGATGGTGCGCTTTGCTCAACGACCGATGCACCAAGAGGCTCGACACTGCGGGAGAACACGCGCGACTCTATAGTAACTTCGAAGTACCCCTCTTTCGTGGAACGATCGTTAACTCAGCGTGATCGCGCGCGCGCGGTTCTCCACGCTATGATGCTCTCGTCTTCTTCTTCTTCATCTTCCTCTGCCTTTCTCCACTTTCGTTTTAAACTCTAAGCTCAATGTCTCGGGTGAAATGATGAACATTTCACGAGAGCCGCTGCAGTTCATTGCTAGTTTCGCCGCAAAATATCGTGAGCATCGACGACGTCTTCCTTTTAATTACATTTTCTCATTTTTCATTGTTTCCTTTGTCATCAAATTTACGAGAAGTTGCAAAATATCAACAGCAAACCATCGATTATCAGATCGATTTGAGCTCGACTCTCGAGACTCAAAATCGAAATAACGGACAATCAGGATTCTACGTTCGGGGTTGCGTTAACCGTTAATCAAAGACTTTGTGCTCGACAAAATAATCACCGTGCAAACCTGTGACGGTTGACAGTTGTCGGTACTGGGCGTGGGTGTTTGTGTATTTGCGGAGGGTGTTGGTAAATCGGATGAAATAATAATTCAATACGAACGGCGTGCGAACAGCGCGTCACAAAAGGTTCGTTTGATATATACATTCGAAGCTCACGAAGAGAGAGAGAGAGAGAGAGAGAGAGAGAGGGAGAGAGAGAGAGACGAAACGGAGGGCAAAAGAGAGAAAATCATTTCAAAACCACTAGTGCGCACGGTTCGTGCGGCTGACGATGAAATCATGATTTCATCCGTCACGCGCGTTCATTCACGGCCAGAGGCTCAACGGTAGCCGCGACATAACGATACGTACTGTACAAACATGAATATACATATGTGTATACCATTACTGTGTGTATATTGAGTGACAAACGCGGTCGATGCACTAAACTCGATGGCTCAATTATATTCGTGTGGTGAACGCGGTACATCTCGCGATATCGCTAATTTTTCGAGATAATTGAAAGGTTTTTCTTGATCTATTACTTTACATCAAATAATGCGAGTCAGTATGACGTTAAATATGACGTTAAGATACTAAAACGACAATTTTACTAATTCACTAGCAATATTGACAAAATAATATATCAGTGGCTAAAATATTTCGTTGAAATGATTTTGATTCAATGAAGCAAAAGTATATTTCACTGTACATTCCAAAAATAATTTATTCCTGAAAGCGATTCGTTGCAGTAACTTTGATTCAATAAAACGAACATTTATTTAACTGTTTACCAGCCAAATAATTTATTTCCGGCTAACGTAATTAGTGAAATTAATTATTTCGTTAGCGAAAGATAAATGTACTTGTTTAATCAAGGAAAGAAACATTCGTTTATAATAATAATTGGTTAAATAAAAATAGGTAGAGTGGAAGATATTTTACCAGTTACTCAGTAAATAATTTTTTTTTCTTATCAATTTTGAACAGACTCTTTCTCCGAAGCGAATATATAAACTATTGATTCGTTGACTCGCTTTACTTCTACCTACCCCACGATAATAATACGACGTAACGAGAATGAGGCAAGAGAATAATAATTATGGGTGTGCGCGAGCTCCGATTATCTTCTCCGTTGATCGTCGTCGTAGCGCAGGTATACGGTATACAAGAACCGGAAGGTCGGCTCTGGAGTTCTCTCCACTGATTAGTAAGAACGTTTACGTGTACAGTGAGAATGCTATACGTACGTAACCAGTGTGCAAGAGCAAGGGCTTGATTCTCGTTAATATTCCACGCTGAGTATCATCCTCCACCGTTCCTCTCTACCTCAGACTGTTTTGCAACGATTTCCATTCCTCGCAAGACTTCCACGTGCTATTGCCATTCGCCGTCTTCTTCCTTGCAGATCTATCTCTCGTTGCAACTGGCAAAACGATTTTTCCTCCGTTTTCAACGATGAAAGTTGCTCTCGCAAAACTCACCGAACGCTAAACCACTTCACGTGTGTACTTAATGTATCCCGTAACAAGTAGTGCACCACGTAGCATGCGTGGATAGTTATCCCTCGGTGTATGCGCGCGCGTGTGTGTGTTTCACCTCGCAATTTCCCAGGAGAAATAATGGTCACTCGCCTTTAAATAATGGTCACCGAGAGTCTCGTGAGTTACGATCGAGTCACCGATACGAATGACCGGCAACCTGTGGGCGCAAGATTCTCGGTCGAGAGAAGGAAAAGGAAGGAACGGATGATAGTGCAAGTAACGAGAGACGGTGAAGGCCGGCGTATCGCTAAATCATCGCAAAACGTTACAATTACCTAGTTAACCCTCAGCGGCTCATTCCGCGCGCGAGCTACTCTCCGCGTGCGTTGTCGTACAGCTGGAATCGGACTTGGTAAATAATTCAAAGTCACGCTTGGGAGATAACGATTATTTAAATCCTGCTGGGACGGTGATGCAGGTGCGTGCACTTCTTATCGGCACACGTTGTAGCCGTCTTTTCGTTAATTGTTTTCAAGTAGTTAGCCAGTTGCGTGGTGTTGCAACGTTATATACAATGACAACACTATGTAACCAGCTAACACTACTAACAACTATCTGCTAACGACCTGGACCAACGCGTGGACCACCAAACTACCGGGACTACCGTGTTTACAGTAGAAGAGAAGGTTCAAGCATTGTATGCAATATGCTCGGTGAAACCGTGAATTACAGATTGGACATAAAAAATTCCGTTTGTTAAGTCCCCTAGCTCTCTTCCTACTGTCTCCTCCTTATCTCCCACTCGCCGGTCCACCGATACAACGACTCTTTCTCGACTATTTTGCATGGGGAAGGACGTCTGACGTAAGCCACCCTTTTACGTTAGTGTGTGTCCTTGGTAGGTTTGCACTATCTCACGGACTGATAGTTTATATTACTTATAGATTATGTGCCCATGTATCGATATAATTGTACACTTTTATTGCTTGGAAGTAAACAAAGTGGACAATCAGAAATAAGTGTAAGCGTAGAAATAAGAATCAAGTCTAATTTGGAGTTTCCGTTGGACATCCTCAATATTTCATATTTAAAACAACTGCATAGTTAGCTGTTTTTTATTGTTAAAAATTTTTATTATTTCATCAACTATTTTCTTTATTCGCGACTATACATCATTGCGAAAGAATAAATGGACAATCTCGAATAAATTCGAGCTTGGGTTACTTGAAAGGCAAAAGAAGGGACAAAAAAACGTAGCTGGATAGAAAAAGTCGACTGGTAGAGGTGGCAGAATTCTATGCTGGCGGATGGAGGGCGCTGGGCAAGTAGAATTAAAGTGAACAGGGAGGTGTATGCCTATGTATGTTTAATCGCGATCGAGTATTCCGTTTGGAGGGCAGAGGAGCCGCTGCATGTTCCATGGATACGGCAGAGAAAGCGAGAGAGAGAGAGAGAGAGAGAGAGAGAGAGAGAGAGAGAGAGCTCGAACAAGCTGTGTAAGTGAAACACGAGCGAGGTAAAGACAGGGAAAAAGAGTGGGGGAGAGAGAGAGAGAGAGAGAGAAAGGGTGGTTACGCGAGGGCTTAGAAGAGATAACTCACCTCTGCACAACAGAGTATAGCCAATATGTAATTTTCTGTCTTGCTCGCCGTCGAGTCACCGTTGCATCCTTGTCAGCCGTCGACGCATTCACACCCTCCTTCCCGATTGCCACCTTCCGCTGTCGTTGCAAAACGTTGTCCAAGCCATAAATTTACAATATATATGTATTTATGGATTAGATGGTATATGCCAGCCTAGGTTATACATATGTATACGTTTTTATGAGATCACATCGCAGGGTCTTTGCGTCGGGTCAACATTCACGTCTATGACTTTATTTATTATTTTTTGGCGTAAGAGTTGATTGAAAAAAGTACATTTTTCGGTTTTTTTCGTGACAATATCGTAACTTGAGTCTGAATGATTAAATCTATGCATGAGACCGAGATAGGTTTTGAGAAGATTCGATAAATTATACTGTTTGAGTTTCATTTGCATAAATTTTTTAAATTGTCTGTTTGATTGTGTATTTTCTTTATTTGTTTTCAATCGAAGGAAAATTGTTGTGACGTTATAACGCAAGTCGACTGATTCACGTGCGGTCACGAAAGTTCGACGGGTCTTCGAATGTATGGATTGTCCGACGAAGTCACTGATGTCCCAACGACGACAAATCCCATACAATCCTGCAATGTTTGAGAAGGATAATACGTACTTTTGCTCCGTCTCCCGCTCGCTTCACGCCCACGCTACACAGTCGGTAAGCTCTCTGCACTCTTCGACCCATGCAACATTAATGTCCACAGTCCCAGGATTACATACCGCATCGATAGATCGACGTTGCTCCCCGATTTCGCGTCGACATGCGATAGAAGAACACGAAAAGGAAAGAAAAGAAAGAAATCGAACGGAATAAGAGAGACATCAGAAAAACTTACACGCACATGTACGATAGACGGAAAAATACGTATTCCCAAGTGTCTCTGAGCACCTGTGCCACTACGGGAAGCACTTGTCGCATTCTTCGTTTAATCCCTTAAACCGGGGGATCGATCAGAGCTTCCGACTCCTGTAAGATGCCCAGACAAAAGGGAGATACACACCGTACGTAACTTGGAATTTCCGTCGCTTCGTCACTGTTGACTTTGCAGGAAGCGAGAGTGCCTAATGGAATCGTTTAGGACACTTGGAAGGTGCCAAAGTTGTAGCTTCGAGGGTTTCACGGTTTGGTCTCAAACTTTCAAGACGGAACCGTTTTTTTTTCTTCCTTCTTTCACGAAGGAAAGGTTTTGAGATCGAACGACTGTATATTTTATTTAAGCCGTTCGATCAGTGGGTATTATCGGGAGTGTTGCCCCCAGAGCCGAAGAAGTGGCGCGAGGTTTCTTTTTTCCAACCCTACCAGCAGAATGCACCGAGCTAATGCCGAGGAAAAGAGTTCGGGCGGGTGCTCACCCCTTTGCACATCACTACTCTGCCCCAAGGACTCTATACTCGCTTGCCAACGACGACGACGACGACGACGACGACGACACGCATCCATTATAAATAAGTTGGAGCTGCCACGAACAGAGGGGCTTAGCAAACTGCACAACGGTAGCCCACCGCGACGAGACGTTTTCCTCATGCAAATTGGGTGAACCCGGACGAATAGGAAAGCATCAGGTACGAGCACTCTGTCCATATAGCACAGTCTTGTGTACATAGGTATCGAGGAAGAGAGGACAATGTGGTGGCGCACGTGCACGAGGAAAGTTCCGTTCTGTGACTATACGAAGGATATTGGATAGGCACAGGTACACGTGTGTATATAGATATCCCAGGGTCGCACCACTTTCCGGATGCACAGACTCAATTATTAAACGAGTGAAACTCAGGAAATTGCGGGTTCAGGACATCGAACGAGGTAGGTCAGGGATAGGATAGGAAAATAATATTGTTTCATGAACCTTCCCATAAGATTTCTTGACCAATAGATGATAATGGATCCTCAAATTGTTTAAAGCATCAAAATGATTTCAAGAATATCATTAATGACAAAAGATCAAGGATTAAAGTCAATCAATTAACAAGAGAAGATCGATGGTTAAGGACACGGAGCAAGGTATATATCAGGTATAGGACGAAAAATAATGTTCGTGATTCTTCAGTTTAGATTTTCGAATGATTCGATCGATCCCATATTTAAAAAGGAAAATTGAAATTATTACAAAATATTGATCATTGTTATCGGCTTTTCTTTCGATTTCGTTCCTAAATGTTATGTTTAGACCGATACGATATCCGATTTACTTGAATTAATAATGATTATGTTGACGAGTATTATATCAAAGATGATTGGATCGACATTTTTGTTCGTACGAGACTGCTGATCCGCAAATGTTGCAAAGCGTTATTTTATTTCCTCACGTTTTTTTCACAATGCGGCATAGCCAGAGGGCTTCTAGGCCTATACTGCGATTAAAAGCCCGTGGCATCGTTAACGAGGTAATGATGTGCTTGATTAAATAAAAGAAAAAAAAAAACAATTCCGACGACGATGGAGGCTTTTGAAAATTAAGTGACAGTAGTTTTGACTGATCGATTGGTTCACGTTGGTTTAGCCAGCCTCGAGACTTGTATTTCTCATATTCGAGACAGTCCATCATCATCATGCGGTACAACAATGCGCCCATGGTTTTAAGAAATTAACAAAAAACAATAAAACTTGGGGTCGATTGCCTCGATAATTGCTGAGCGAACGCTGTTGTTTTCCCACAATTGTAATCACATAGTCTCTTATCCCCTTGCTAAATACGTTGCTATGATAACACGCAATCGGCGAGTACGATATACGTAAATCACGTGTTTTCGTAACTCGGTCCATTATGCTCTTGAGTCTAACATCGCGTGAGCATATGCACGCCCTCGAGCCGTCCGCGTGCACGCGGTCAATTTGTATATCAAGGAATTTGTCATATCGTGCTCACACGCTCATACAGGGTGACACTTTGCTGTGTCTTCGCTCTCAGGGGAAAATTAATAATATTTCTCTTGGGTATCGTGAAATTAACGTCCTCCGCGTGAAAGCAACATCTCCTCCTCTCTCCACCTCGGACAAATAATGATTTTATTAATCCGAAGTGACAAAAAAAGAGCTATTAGTACAAGAGAAAAAATGTACGAGTATCGATGGCGTTAATTAGTCGGAGAAGAACGAAATATCCTAGGATCTTAATTACTAATTGCTCGGGGAATCATAAATTTTATCGATCACACGTAGTCTGGCTGGGAGGTTGGGAGGGGCTCGCTGCTAATTCGTAGAATGTTATTTGGCACCGAGCCCGGAGGAACCGAGCGAGGCAAAGAAGCAAACGCGCGAGGAACCCGACGAGCAGAAGAGAGACTCTCGCTCTCGGTCTTGACGCGCGCCAGGCCTAAACTATCAACGAAACGAGGCAACGAGACGCGTTAATAAATACGAACCGGCCGGTCGTTCCACCGCCGCGACAACGAGAGGAGGATCGAGCGAGAGTGCGACTCGATGAGTAAAAGCGAGAAGAAAACATACCGAAAGAGGGAGACTGCGAGGAGACCCGTCTCTCGTCTCGTGTACGAACGGACGCTTGGTGTTAGGAACCACATTTTTCAAGTCATGCCTGTTAATGCGGTGAACAAGGGGCCGGGGCTCTCGCGGGTCCAGCAGTGGCGGCTGCACGGAGGGACCCGCTCGAAATTCTTTGGAACTTGAACAGATAATATAAAACCTGGATCATCTTGACTAACGATCATTGCTCATTAAAAGTAGTCAGAGTCACAAGTGCATTTACTCAACGCGCTCAAAATTAATGTATTTAACAAGTAATACAATTTCATATTAATTAACAATAAATTTTCGTGGAAAGTTACATTTCTCGTAATGATCCTTCACTTGTACGACAAAGTTAGCATTGGCTTAAAATACCGTTACGAGAATTAATTGTAAACTCTAGAAATCTCGGCTCCGTCCGTCTATTTGTACAGTGTTAGATCGTATAGATATACTCCATCGCTATCTATTGAATCTACGGAGTGAAGAAGCCTGACCGAAGCCCGGAGTAGACACGATCCCATTACGAGCATGTGCAATCACCGCAATCTCTCGGTGGATATCTACTTTCTCGCTCCTCGACGTTCCTTCGCCGCAAGGACCGCTGTGCGGCTGTGCTGTCCACCCTCACAGACGTACAACATCTGTCGCTACTCGCAAACATTATTGCATTATATATTGGCAGGGATCCAGAGTTAGATGGCCAGAACCCAAGGCCAAGGGACTCGGCTACGTTTTTTTTTCTTTCTTTCCTTAACGTCTTTACGACAGGACGTCGAAGGAAATTTGTTTCTGGTTGAATATATAGGAATTTTTTTGCAGTTACAATATCTTGTGACAAGTGAAAATTATGAGAGACAAAAAACACTCAAAGTATTGTTTATAATGATGATTTTTTGTTCAACACTTTTTATATCGATAAGTTTATTATTAAAGATAAATAAATGTAGAGCGATAAAAATAGAAAATTGTACATTTCTTCGATGAATCGGATGCATTCGCGAAGTTACTACACATTGGCAAAGATCCAGAGTAAGTTAGCGCGGTCCCAAGGCCGAGCAATCTATGAGTTGGAACTCAAGAATTCCGTGTCTTCCTCTCCATCGCGATTCTCGCGAGTCACCTCTCGTACCACGCTTCACGACTCCCTCGTGTTTCTCTTCTCATCAGTAGCTTACTCCTTTTCCTCGGCATCACCGTCTATCGCTTCTTCAGCGTGACGCGCCAAGTACCTCGACTACGTGGCAGGCATGACGCGATGCGTCGTTCTAGCTCGCGTGACGTGATGGAATGATCCAAAGAGATCGCTGCTGTTGAAGCGATCCCCGCACCGCGTATACACGTATACGTGTACCGCGATTCGAGAGATCGGTGTCCCAGTTCACGGTGTGCGTATAATATAGGCATTTACCGAATGGTGTACGATTTAAGTGTGTACGTGTGCGGGAATGGAATTATCCGTGGACGAGTGGGCGAGGGTTATCGCACGAAAGGCACCCAACGAGTACGTTTGCGGGACTCGTCGTGCTCGAATTATGCTAAGTGCAGGTATGTATGAGCCCATAGAGCATCGAATTGTGCGAGAGCTGGATGGATATTGCACTAGTGCTCGGAATATATTAACGGTCTCATGGTCAATGCAGGAGGGATGCCTGTAGATCCAGCGGGCGAGCTGTCCGAGGATGAGTCTCGATCGTAACTCGGAGCGTTTACAACGACGTTGGACAACGAAGAAGACGATAAACGAGAGTGTCGATACCGTGGAATATCGACATCCCGAAGAAATCCTTCGGTAGCGATCTCGTAGAATCGCAAGCGGTCTTGACCCAGCGGTTCCTAGATCCCACGGACGATACGTATCGCGCACCCCCCCCCCCCACTTCTCACTCTTCCGATCAAGCGTATCCGTTCCCAGAAAACACAGAAGCCGGATCTCCTCGAGATCGGTGGCCACTGACGTTGGATCGTAATTTCACGCAGACGTCCAAGGCAAGAAGTTCTATCCTCGAAAAGCTATCTACACGTTTATTTACGTACAGACGATTTCTTGAGAATCACGACGTGTGGTGTATACGCGAGTCCTCGGAATCTACCTAAGCCACCCAAATCTACCTTCGTGCGAACCAAGAGATTGCACCGGAGATTGCGTTCTTTGCTGTTGGTTCTGTATATCTTTGCCTCCGGAGGTTCGTTGTGTGCACCGCGATACCGGCGAAGGGGCTGCGAGAGAAAGGACAAAGGTCCGAGAAATAGCAGCGCTACAGAAGAAAAGACACTGCTCGTAATTTCTCCGCTTCGAAGACAAAACTAGTGACTTAATTTTTTTAATGTCAACCATTCGAAATTATAGAAGTACCCGGAAATATTGTCCACAATCTTGTCATCGGTATACTCTAAGAATCTACGTTGCCGGAAAAGTAAAGAATTTCCACCGAAATTCATTCGTTATTTATTATTCGAACATTTTCGAGCACTCTCCAATCGTTAACGAGAGATAAATGAAAAAGGAGGATAGTTATGATTACTCAGAATATTAACATCACTCGAGAGAGAGAGAGAGAGAGAGAGAGAGAGAGAGAGAGAGAGAGAGAGAGAGAGAGAGAGAGAAAGACGGACAAAGAGTGGCTGCTGTCAATGCAAAAGACAAACAGATGCATCCTTATGCACGAGAGAATAAATTTGTCAATATATATTCTGTGAAAAGTGTGTGAACCTGAGTAGACGCCCAAAAAAATATTTCGATATTTTTTGAGATCCGAAGAGCTTTGAGGTTTCGAACAAGCTTTTTAACCGCGTATTATTAACCCCGAGCGTCGACGAAGTAAACGCGAGATGCTGGTGTGGGAATTCACGGGAGCGTTCTCGGAGCCCTGGTTCACTCGCTCGTATATAATTTTGCTATAGTGCGAAGGTACACGTATATGCGGTATATCCGTCAGGAAAATATAGAGAGCGAATGATGATGAAGCGAGTACTCCAAGAGCGCGCACGGCACTATACCAAACAAGTTTTACACGGTTCACTTTTGCGCTATACTCTCGACGAAGAGAAGTGTTCGTTTCCAAACAAACGATTGCTTCGGCAAAGCTGCTCGTCTCCGTTACTCCGACGCAAACGGTCGAACGCCGCGTCCTCGGTAATTCCACGCGTCAAGATCCCGCCACGACAGACCACGCGTCACATCGAGACTTTGTTTCTTCTTCTGTACCAAGAAGTAAGAGAGAAAAAGAAAGAGAGAGTCTCTGATCACCATTGACGAATATCTACGATTAAATTCATTCAAGAACCGTCGATTTATGATTGCATCTGATTTATGATAGCTTTTCTTTTTATCAACATATTTTGACCGTTTATTACTCTGGACTTTAGCTGTTTACTCTACACTATGACGTATATATATATATATATATATATATATATATATATATATATATATGTCAGCTGTGCAAAGTAGTGTGTATTTTTGTTTTTATCGATGGACTCGTGTAAGCGCGCTTACGCCTATGGTAGACGGTGCGTCGTGTGGTAGTTCGTCCAGGTGATTACGCTGTCGCTCGAGGCCAGTTCTCCATCGATGCTGTCTCCTTCCTATCTTCTTCTTCCACTTCTCAAAGTCGTTCTCTACCTTTCTTTCTCATCGCTCTTTTCACCTCGGAGCCAGTCACTCTGCCTCGTGGTGCGAGGTCCACCGTTCGACTGTATACCACGACTGGACGCAGGACCACCTCGTACCGTGTCCCATCGAGGTCCTCTCGGAGCGAAGGGAGACCGATACTCCGGAGAAACGAACAGCTCTTCGTCTCAAGAGGGAAAACGAAAACGAGAGAGGCACGGCGATGGGGGAATTATGCGTGAACGTGAGGCTTGCTCATCTCGCTGCAATCGTTTTGGTCACGCCAACCGCGCGCTCCGATATAAGGTCTCGCGCTTGCTACTCTCCATCGTTCCATCCTCTCGCTCTCTCCCCTTCTCCTTTAATCAGGTGTTAAATACGAGCATCGTTGCACGGCACCTCTCTCCGCCAGATTCTCCACCTCCTCTGTCTCCGCTCTCGGCACGCCCTTGTCGAAAGATTCCTCGGGACCCGCTTCTTTGCGTACACGGCAAATAACGACGACTGGACGTTTCACGACAGGTGCGCCACGACTTTCATTGTTTTTTCCTCCATTTCGAACTCATTCCCTTGCTCTTTGAGTGTTCATCTTTGGTTTGGTTTGTCATTGAGAAATATATATTTTAAGCGTTTGAAAAGGACTAAAAAATTCATTATTTCTTTTATTTACAATATTTTTGCAAGAGGTTAAGCCACGTGACACGAAAGTCTTTAAGGGTCGAGAGTCACTCGTGCTGAAAGGATCTTCCGGGAACTCATCTTGAAGCTTCGTCTCACCGACGTGTCTCGTGATATTTTGGCGTTGTTCGTCGTTTTTTCCTGGTCATTCAGCGAAGAGAGGTCATCACCGCGTGCGGTCTACGGATCTCAGTCGGCTATCTGCATGCTCTGTTTCGTCGGATGACGAAGAATTCTCTCGTCCACTT